>AP025059.1:16704208-16969138 GCA_036186865.1 Eustoma russellianum | reverse complement strand
GTCCAAAAGATGTTGGTATTCTGGCTCGTTTGCTTTGACGCGGTTCCTCAATTTTTTGAGGGATCGTCTCACGCACTCGCTTACTAGTGCTTGTTTCTTCGTTGTTTTTGTCTTTCTTTAGAAAGACATCTTCAAAGAACACTGCAGTTCTTGATTCCATGACAACATTCTTATGTATGTCAGGAATATCCGACTTGTGCACCAAGAATCGATATGCACTACTGTTAGTTGTATATCCTCTGAATATGCAATCAATTATTTTAGGCCCAATTCTTACTTGTCTTGGTTTGTGTACTGTAACCGTCGCCAGAAACCCCCACACTTTCAAGTATTTGTAACTAGGCTTATGGCCATTCCAAAGTTCATATGAGGTTTTATCCATCTTTTTAGATGGAATTCTATTTAAAATGACGTTGGCGGAGAGAATTGCTTCCCCCACAAGTTCTGAGGTAAACCCGAACTTATCAACATATCATTCATCGTTTCTTTTAGAGTGTGGTTTTGCTTTCTGCAACACCATTGGATTGAGGTGAGTATGGTGCAGTTGTTTGGTGAATAATGTCATTTTATGAACAAAATTCATTAAACGGTGCATCATATTCACCACCTCTATCACTACGAATTGTTTTAATTCGTCAGCTAAGTTGATTCTCAACTTCATTTTTATAATCTTTGAAAGCATCAACGGCCTCATCTTTGCTCTTAGCAAATAAATTAACAGTATCTAGTGCAATCGTCGATAAAGTTATAAAACACTTTTTACCACCTCTTGTTTGCACAAGTTTTAAATCACACACATCTATGTGAATTAAGTCTAATTCAGTGTCTCTTTCAATTGAAGGAAATGATGCCTTCGCTATTTTTGCTTCAACACACTTGACATTTTTCTTTATTAATATTTAGTTTGGGTAATAAGTCAAGATTAATCATTCTTTGTATTGACTTGTAATTAACATGTCCCAAACAAAAATACCATAAACAAGAAGACTCAAGCATATAAGCAGAAGTAGAAGCATTCTTATTTGTCTCTTTGGGCAAAGTTTTCTTGGGTACAACAGTTATTACGCTTAACTTGAACATATTATCAGTCAAGTACCCCTATCCCAGAAATACCCCATTCTTACTCAGAATAAATTTATTACATTCAAATACTAGTCTAAAACCATGACTGACTAGTAAAGCTCCAGAAATTAAGTTCTTACGGATGTCAGAAAGGTGCAGTGCATCTCGCAGAGTTAATTCCTTTCCCGAAGTCATCTTCATAATCACATTGCCCAAACCTTCATTCTTCGAGCTATCAGAGCTCCCCATGTATAGCTTTTTATTATTCCTTGCCGGAGAGTAGTCTCTGAAAATCGCCCTGTTGACACAGATGTGTCGAGTGGCTCCAGTGTCCGCCCACCATTCACGGGGATTTCCTACTGCGTTGCACTCAAAAACAACAGCGCACAAATTCAACCATCCATCTGACTGACAAGGTTGGCTTTTGCTTTTTCCTGCTTTTTCTTAGGCTTACGGCAGTCAACACTGCAGTGCCGTTGAATCCCATAGTTATAACATTTCCAGTGAACTTTTTGGCAACTTTCTTGCCTTTAGGGTTCATTCCAACAATATTTCCCTTTTTCGTTTTTGTCGCCTCTGCGACTGAGCCTTTGCATGACCAGAACTCAAACTTGGCTTTCTTTCGGATCTGCGGTTGTCCTCCTCTATACGGAGTCGAACAATCAGATCCTCCAAAGTATCTCCTTTTGCTTGTGTTTGAGAGGTAGCTTCTCAATCTCAGCCGCCACTATGAAAGATTCACTGAGAGACATGCCCTCTTCTTCCATTTTGGCCACTAACATCTAAAGTTCCTCAATCTGAGAAACAACAGTCTTGGGGTCTGACATTGTAAAATCAAGAAATTTACCAACGACAAACTTCTTTGTACCGGCATCTTCCGTGCGATACTTCTTATCTAAGGTCATCCACAGTGACTTTGCAGTTTAAAAGTACAACACAGTCCATACAACGAATTGTTTAAACAACTTAAAATATGACTCAAGCAAACATAATTACTATAATTCCACGCTTCAGCCATCAAACTGTTTTGCATATTCAGATTCTGATCTTCAACCGGAACCACCTCCAAAGGATCCTCAGTCAGTATTTTACCCAAATCCATCGGTGTCAAGAAAAATAGCATCTTTTGTTGCCAGCGTTTGAAGAAATTGCCTTCAAACTTTTCCGGCTTCTCAATCTGTCCAACCGCAGGATATGACCAGGAACAGACACAGCAACAGTAGGAGTAATCGAAACAGCACTGTTCTGTTCTTGAGAACCCACGTGCACAGCATTGAACGAATTGGAACTTTCGTTTTCTATCTATCTTAGTTTCTGACAAATGTTGAAACAGGAAGTCAGAACAAAACGTTGTGAGTATACAAACAGAATACTGTAAATAAACCGGTACAGAACAGAGGAATTCATCTTAAGATTGTTAGAAAAACAAATAATTCACATCAGACAAATTGACTTCTGTATAGTAATGGCCGACCTGAACTGAATAGCACCTCAGAACAGTGGTTCAGTGCTCTCAGCCTTCCAGCCGAGCAGAACTCAGCACGGCAATGCTGCAGAACAATGAATGTACTCAGCCAAACAGCATATCTCAGCACGCAACAGAGCTCAGCATAGAGCAGAGCTCAGTATGATTGTTGCCGAAGTCAATATAAAATCTGTACAGTGTAGTGTGTGTGTTGTGTAAACTAAAATAGCACAGCATACAAACCGAGGCGAGTCCAGGACTCTGTCCTTAAGACAAATTGCTCTGGTATACTGTGCCCAACCAGAAATTGCAAACGTCTCCCAGAATACAACGGCTAACGGTTCGAACGTGTGGCACTACTATGTTTGAACTCCACGAACCTGACAAATGTTCTAACTTCTCGGATTGATGAAATATAGCAGCAGTATATGCAGAATGCAGTAGTAGTGTTTGCAAAATGCAGTGGTCGTATGCAGTAGGAGAAGGGAAGAAAAATTTTCAGTATACAGAGGCAATGCTCTGCCTCGACTTATATAGGAAACTAGGCGGAGGTTACACGATCGCCAGTGAACCCACGATCTTCGCCAGTAAACCATCACCATGATCTCCCCAGTAAACTCCCACGATCAGAGGTAATTCACGGGCTAGTTCAGTTTAATCTGGACCGTTAGATCATAGGATTAAATCATAACCGAAGGATTAGATAAATTATTTTCCAAAAAATTTAAAAGAAAATTTGTCCAAAAAGATAAGAACCGGACGGGCGAGCCATGAGCCAAGCCGAGCTGAGCTGGTCGGACGGGCGAATAGCGGTTGCGGCATGCGTGCGCCTGTTTGTGGCGGCCATCTACGTCTTCCCTCCGGTCAAAAATTCTTACATCTAAAGTGCCTCTCCTAACACTATATTTGGTGGCATTTTTCTTCAATTGGCCAATGTGGTATATTTAAAAAAATGAATATTTGTTCAATTCTCATGAAGCCACATCATCATTGTTCCATTTTCGACCATTTTTACTTCTATTTTTGAGCATTAATTTTTCATTCACCCGGTATCGGAATTGAGTGATTAAAAAGCTTAAAATCATCTACTCATTACGTAGGTAATTAAGGCCTCATTAGTTTTCATTTTTGATTAACGAAAACTAATCATAATTAAGCTCAAAGTATACTGCTCACCAACTTTGGACAAACATGTAGCGCCCCGACCCGGACAGCGGATCCAAAACCGGTGCAACCCGTTGTAGCTTACTGAGAAGACTACAAGACGTCTCATCTCTCGAATACACATCATCAATGACATAAGAGAAATAAGCACAGAGACACGTGCAAAATAAAATCTAAATCATCAAATTCGTACATCAAAGTGTGATAAGGTAACGAAAGAGTGTTTTATGATAATAACCAACTAAATCCTCAAGTGAATGAAATGAACTGAAATAATTAGAAACAGTCTCGACTATCTCCCAAAAAACTCTAAACATCCCACTTAGCCCGCTCCCCGTCATCCTCAATGAATATCATGTCATAACTGGGCTCATCTGCAAAACAAAGGTAGTACCCTTAGCGAAAAACGCTAGCAAGTAACCTGCTTATAAGACATATGGGATCAACACATGGCAAGACGAGTAATATTTAAATCAAGGGGTGATGGGGCACATGTCTTGTATACTTTAAAGAGTATAGGTTAATAGCATGACAACATAAAAGCAGTAACTCATAAACATTCAACAGTTCAATAATAATCAAGTTACAAATCTATCATACCGTAGCGACTCATGTGATGCATGACAAAATTTGCACTATACTACACAGTCACAAATGCTTATGCAATTCTTTTCAAACAGTGCAATGCATGTCACAATGTCCGGTCACATAAGTTTATACCTTGTGGTGGGCCACAGCTTCTCTTTATACACTGTGACGCACCACAGCTCAACTTTATACCATGTAATGTGCCACAGCTTGTCTTTATACCCTATGACACATTACAGCTCACTTTACACCCTGTGATGGTTACAGCTTGTCTTTATACCCTGTATGCATCACAGCTCATTTTGCAAAGTTTATACCCTGTGCCGAGGCACAGCTCTTATCAAAACATAATGCAAATGCAAGTGTCATGATGCAAGAATGCACGACTTCTCATTATTCATTCATATTCAAATGTCAATCAATCTTTCGAGACTCACCTCATTCACACACTCGAGCGTATCCTTTCCTACAAGTCAACATCACCTAAACATTCATTCTAGAACCCAAAGGATAACGTAGGAACCCTCGAATTCCTCTTTTTGAACTCTATAGAGCCTCATACATTCATTCCTAACCCCTTAGGTCATTCACGTTAAAGTCCAATTCAAATACCCTACAAAATATCCACCGTTGATTCACCATCTTAAGTCGTGTTCCCAAGACTTAGACTAACATCAATCATGTCTTAAGAAGTCCCTAAGGTCACCTAAAGGGTCCCCTAGCTTCCCTCGTTCTTCCCTTATTTTCCCACAAAACTGGTTGACTTCATCCCCTACATCGATCGATCGATGTCACTTCATACCCTCATATCGATCGATCGATGTCCACCAGATAACTTACTGTCTAACATCATACCCTACATCGATCAATCGAAGTACTTCATCCCCTCACATCGATCGATCGATGTCCGTCAGAATACTTTCTGTCCTACATCATACCCTACATCGATCGATCGAAGTACTTCATACCCTCACATCGATCGATCGATGTCCGTCAGAATACTTACTGTCTAACATCATACCCTACATCGATCGATCGAAGTACTTCATACCCTCACATCGATCGATCGATGTCTACGATTCCAGAAAAGAAATTCTGTGATTTCTGCAAAAACTACAGAACCACGACTCCAATCGATCCCAAACTTCATACCAAGCATCCCAGGCCTACTCCCTGCTATAATCTCATGCCTAAACTACCAATTGAACACCACACACATATCAATCAAAGATTCAAGCCTAAGACTCAAATCATCCACCAAAACAACCTAAAAATCCTACCTTTCACTCTCTTCTCCCCTCAACCAAATATAGCAGCAAAGAGAGGGTTCAAGGGATTGGGATTTGCAAGATTTCATGTAATCAACAACAACAACAAAGGATTTTCAATATACAGTGGCCAAATCTCAAAACCAAAACACATAAGGCACACATAGATTCACGAAAAGAACTACTGCATGGTGATCCGCTTTGGTATCAAAAATAGGCCTTTTTCTTTCACAAAACGTAGGAACTCATAAGTAGATTACTTGCCTTTGATTACTGAGACTCGGATTGGGAACTAACAGAGATTGGATCGCCTGGAGGATACCTTCCTCTCCTCTACCCTTGAAGAAATCGGTTGGCTTGGGGTGAATAAGAGCATCGACGGTTTCTGATAGAAAGTAGGGAAAAACTGACGTTCTGTCAGTTTTAATATGGGTAAGGGCAAAACTGGAATTTCTAAATTGTAATTTACTTAAATCCTTTTCTTTAATAATTAAATTCTAATGTTTAATTCTAAATCAAATACTACTTAATTCTAATATTTAATCCCTCAATAAATACCAATTAATCTAATAATTAATTCTTAATTCATTACTATTGACTGCCATTAATCTCATTTAATTTTCTTTTATCCTTTGATCATTCTACGGAGGGTGCGGGGCATAACAATCCACCCCTCTTACAAAAAGTTTCGTCCTCGAAACTGACGTACCTTATTGGAAGAGGTGTGGATACAACTCCCTCATTTGCTCCTCAAGCTCCCACGTGGCTTCACGCTCCGTGTGATTACTCCATTAAACTTTGACATACGGAATCACGCGCTTGCGTAGGACTTGATCTTTTTTATCCACAATCTTCATTGGATGTTCTTCATACGTGACATCTTCTCTAACATCCAATGGTTGAGCCTCAAGGACATGGCTCGGGTCTGATACGTATTTCCTCAGTTGAGACACATGGAATATGTTATGGACTTGCGACAAACTCGGAGGCAAGGCTAATCGATATGCTCTTTCACCAACTTTACCAAGCACCTCGTATGGACCAATATATCGAGGGCTTAGCTTACCTTTCATCCCAAATCTCGCAATTCCCTTAGTAGGTGAAACTCGTAGGTAAAACTTTTCGCCTTCCTCAAACTCCAAGGGTCGTCTTTTAGTATCGGCCCAACTCTTACTGCGATCCTGCGCCACTCTTAACCTCTCTCTTATGATTCTCGCTTTTCCAATTGTCTGTTCGACCAACTCCGGTGCAGTGATCGTCCTTTCCCCAACTTCGTCCCAACAAATTGGGGATTTGCACTTCCGTCTGTAAAGAGCTTCAAACGGTGCCATGCCAATTGCACTGTGATAGTTGTTATTGTATGAGAACTCCATCAGCTTTAGTATGCTATCCCAGTTTCCTTTAAAATCCAAGGCGCACGACCTCAACATGTCCTCTAAGGTTTGTATTGTCCTCTCCGACTGTCCATCTGTTTGAGGATGGTATGCGATAATCATTCTTAGCTCGGTACCCATTGCTTTCTGAAATGCCCTCCAGAACTTAGAAGTAAACTTGGGATCATGGTCCGATACAATACTGACGGGGAGTCCATGCAGGCTCACAATGTTATCCACATATATGTTGGACAGTTTCTCATAAGAGGTACCATGTGGCATAGCTATGAAATGGGCTATCTTAGTCAAGCGGTCTACAATTACCCAAATCATCTCATTCCCATTTCTGGTTTTGGGTAACCCCATCACGAAGTCCATAGTCACGTGCTCCCACTTCCACTCGGGAATCTCTAGTGGCATCATCAAACCACCCAGTCGTTGATGTTCGGCTTTGACTGGTTGGCATATTAGACACCTTTCAACATACTCCGAGATAGTTCTTTTCATTCCTATCCACCAATAATTCCTTTTGAGGTCTTTGTACATTTTTGTGCTCCCGGGGTGGATAGACATTCTCGAGTTATGCGCTTCAAGAAGCAACTCCCTTCGAAGTTCATCATTATCTGGTACGCATAACCGATTCTGAAACCATAAACTTCCATCTCCTCGCAATTGGAACTCTTTTACTGGTCTCGTATGCAATTTGTCGCGAATTCCTTTCAGTGATACATCTTCATACTGCGCTCCTTTAATTCTGTCTACCAAGTCTGGGCTGATAGACAGAGCTGTGAGAACATTCGCTACTGAATCCACCACATCGAGACCAAACTCCTCGATCTCTCTTTCCAACGGGGACTATCTGGCGTGACTAGACTTTCTGCTCAGCACGTCCACCACTCTATTTGCTTTACCCGGATGATAGTTGATGGTTAAGTCATAATCCTTAAGTAACTCCAACCACCTTCTCTGTGGCATATTTAGCTCTTTCTGCGAGAATAAGTACTTCAAGCTCTTATGATCAGTGAACACGGCACATTTCTCTCCATACAAATAGTGTCTCCAGATCTTAAGAGCAAATACCACAACTGCGAGCTCCAAGTCATGCGTCGTGTAGTTCTGCTCATATGGTTTCAACTGTCTTGACGCGTACGAAATGACTCGTCCATTTTGCATCAAGACACAACCTATAAACAGAAAGTTAGTTTAAGGCTGGTATATGTATATACAATGCATTAGTTGTAATGATATACATACCTAGTCCTTTCTTGGACGCATCACTATAGATCACGAAACCGTCGGTGCCGGAGGGTTGCGCCAACACCGGGGCAGTGGTCAATCTCTTCTTGAGCTCAGAAAAGTTCTGCTCGCATTCAGCAGTCCATTCAAACTTAGTCTTCTTCTGTGTAAGTCGACTCAATGGAACTGCTATTGTTGAGAATCCCTCAACAAACTTCCTATAGTAGCCTGCCAAGCCGAGGAAGCTTCTTACTTCAGTCATGTTTATAGGTCTTGGCCATTCAGTAATGGCTTCTATCCTCTTAGGATCCACAGAGATCCCATCCTCTGAAATCACATGACCAAGAAAGGCTACACTTCTTAGCCAGAATTCACACTTGCTGAATTTGGCATAAAGCTTTTGTTGCCTCAAAATTTGCAACACCACTCTTAAGTGTTCCGCATGAGCTTGCTCGTCAGGGAAGTAGACCAAAATGTCATCGATGAACGCTACTACGAATTGGTCCAACTGTTTGCGGAATACGGTGTTCATCAAATCCATAAAGGCTGCTGGGGCATTAGTCAATCCAAAAGGCATCACCAAAAATTCATAGCGCCCATATCGAGTCCGAAAAGATGTTTTAGGTACGTCACCTGCTTTCACGAGCAACTGATGATACCCCTGACGAAGATCAATTTTTGAAAACCATCGGGCTCCCTTTAGTTGATCAAATAAATCTTCAATCCTTGGCAGAGGATATTTGTTCTTGATGGTTACTTTGTTCAGCTCTCTGTAGTCAATGCACAATCTCAAACTACCATGTTTCTTCTTGACAAATAAGACAGGGGCTCCCCAAGGTGATAAACTGGGTCGTATCAACTTCTTGTCTAACAACTCCTATAATTGACCCTTTAACTCCCTAAGTTCCGCTGGGGCCATCCTGTACGGTGCCTTGGATATAGGCTCAGTTCCGGGGATCAAGTTGATTTCAAACTCCACTTCTCTTGATGGGGGTACTCCAGGCAAATCATCTGGAAATACGTCTTTGAATTTGTTGATTACCGGAATCTGGTCAATGGATGGAGTTTCTTGCTTAGCATCCATAGCATACACCATAAATCCCTCTGCTCCTTTTTGCAAAGCCTTAAAAGCTTTAACCGCCGTCAAGTATATCTTCTTCGGGACTTTGGTAGCTTGATATTTTCTTGCACCGTTAGTTCATTCATCTCAGGGTCCTTAACGGTCACTTGCTTAAGTCTGCAGTCAATATCGGCATGATACTTGGTCAGCCAATCCATGCCCAGTATCACATCAAAATCCCGCATCGCAATCGGAACCAATGTGGCGGGAAACATCTTCTCATCCAATTACAATTCACAATCTTTATACTGGTAATGTGACACTAGAATTTGATCCTCAGCTGCCTACACTCTGAAGGGGGTCTCAAACCACTCGGGCAGACAATCAAGTCCTTTGGCGAATTTCTTATATATAAAGGAGTGACTTGCTCTACTATCAAATAATACATTTGCAGGCACTTTATTAACTAGTACCGCACCTATACGCAAAGAATATAGCATATAAAGGTTTGCATGTATAGCATATTCAATTTCAACTTAAACGACTGAAATTCAACTTAAACGACTAAGATTTAACTTAAATCGTACCTGTCACAACGTCGGTGCTATCCTGCACTTCAACACCGGTCATGACATGTACTCTTGCGTTGGGCTTGGGCCTACCCCTTTGTTGTTGTGACGGCCTGGCATCCTCCTGTGGTTTCTGCTTCCACTCAGGACAATCTTTTATCCTGTGACCTGTCTTACCACACTTAAAGCACACTCCGGTCTTCTTCCAACATTCTCCAACATGACTTTTCTGACAATGTGGGCACACTCTGGGCGCCTGACGATCAGACTGACTTGGCTGCGGTGCCCTCTGAAATGGTCCTGCCTGACCCTTCCTGGGAATTTTGACCCAACGTTCGGGTCTACCTCCACTTCTCTCATCCCTAGGCCTCTTGCTTGTTTCGTCACGTGCCTCTCTAGGCTGAGACCTACGCATGTCACTCTCTACCCGGTAACAGGCGTCCAACATCTCCTAAAACGTCTTCAGACTATACCCTGCTATAGCCGTCCGGATGCGGGGGTTCAAACCTTCCTCGAACTTAAGCATCTTCATTCTGTTATTTTCCAACACCATGGGCGTGAATTTTTCCTAGGCATGGAATCTATCAGCATAATCAGAAATGGACATCCTGCCTTGTTCGAATTTATCAAACTGCCTCATCTTCTCCAGAATGGCAGTCTCAAGCACATAATAGTCTTTGTAGGCCTCAACAAATTGTCTCCACAAGATGGGAGGAGTCATCTTCGGCAGCATACCCATTTCACCAGGCATTTGCTCTACCACTCAGTAACGGCGTGGCCACATCGACCTTAAGATTCTTCGAGCACTTGTACCAGCCTGAAGAACTTTTCTACCTCATCCAACCAAAATCCGGCCACCTCTGGATCAGTGGTCCCTTCAAAGATGGGGGCATGCATCTTCCGCATCTCCCCAATATAGTAACGGATGCCGTGCTGAGGCGGTGGTGGCGGAGGGGGCTGTTGTTGCTGTTGATCAACTCCTTGTGCTATCACTATGATAGCGTCTATTAGTGCCTGGGGTACTATCACTTGTGGTGGTGGAGGGTTCTCGTTCCCGTTGCCACCGTTTCTTTGGTTATCTCTTTGGGGAGGCATTATCTGCAAAATCAACGGTTATTAGCATTCAGCAATTCCAAAAGTAAATACTTAAGGCCCATGTGTGTTGTACAAGACGGAATTCGTAAACCGGAAGAAAATAAAACAGATGGTGAATAAAGTTTTATCCCGCTCGCACACACCCGACCCAATCAAACTTATATTTAAGATCATGTACTTAGACCTAAAGATCAACTTAGGGTCAAAATCATAGCTTAAGACTCTACATGACATAACCTAGGTCTCCGAGGTAGATCTGAAGCCTAGGCTCTAATACCATCTGTAGCGCCCCAACCTGGACAGCGGATCCAAACCAGTGCACCCGTCATAGCTTACTGAGAAGACTACAAGACGTCTCATCTCTCGAATACACATCATCAATGACGTAAGAGAAATAAACACGGAAACACGTGCAAAATAAAATCTAAATCATCAAATTTGTACATCAAAGTGTGATAAGATAACGAAAGAGTGTTTATGATAATAGCCAACTAAATCCTCAAGTGAATGAAAGGAACTGAAATAATTAGAAACAGTCTCGACTATCTCCCAAAAAAACTCTAAACATCCCACTTAGCCCGCTCCCCGTCATCCTCAATGAATATCATGTCATAACTGGGCTCATCTGCAAAACAAAGGTAGTACCCTTAGCGAAAAACGCTAGCAAGTAACCTGCTTATAAGACATATGGGATCAACACATGGCAAGACGAGTAATATTTAAATCAAAGGGTGATGGGGCACATGTCTTGTATACTTTAAAGAGTATAGGTTAATAGCATGACAACATAAAAGCAGTAACTCATAAACATTCAACAGTTCAATAATAATCAAGTTACAAATCCATCATACCATAGCGACTCACGTGATGCATGACAAAATATGCACTACACTACACAGTCACAAATGCTTGTGCAATTCTTTTCAAAACAGTGCAATGCATGTCACAATGTCCGGTCACATAAGTTTATACCCTGTGGTGGGCCACAGCTTGTCTTTATACCCTGTGATGCACCACATCTCAACTTTATACCCTGTAATGTGCCACAGCTTGTCTTTATACCCTATGACACATTACAGCTCACTTTATACCCTATGATGGTTACGGCTTGTCTTTATACCCTGTAACGCATCACAGCTTATTTCGCAAACTTTATACCCTGTGCCGAGGCACAGCTCTTATCAAAACATAATGCAAATGCAAGTGTCATGATGCAAGAATGCACGACTTCTCATTATTCATTCATATTCAAATGTCAATCAATCTTTCGAGACTCACCTCATTCACACACTCGAGCATATCCTTTCCGACAAGTCAACATCACCTAAACATTCATTCTAGAACTCAAAGGATAATGTAGGAACCCTCACATTCCTCTTTTTGAACTCTGTAGAGCCTCATACGTTCATTCCTAACCCCTTAGGTCATTCACGTTAAAGTCCGATTCAAATACCCTACGAAATCGCCACCGTTGATTCACCATCTTAAGTCATGTTCCCAAGACTTAGACTAACCTCAATCATGTCCTAAGAAGTCCCTAAGGTCACCCAAAAGGGTCCCCTAGCTTCCCTCGTTCTTCCCTTATTTTCTCACAAAACTGGTTGACATCATCCCCTACATCGATCGATCGATGTCACTTCATACCCTCACATCGATCGATCGATGTCCACCAGATAACTTACTGTCTAACATTATACCCTACATTGATCGATCGAATTACTTCATCCCCTCACATCGATCGATCGATGTCCGTCAGAATACTTTCTGTCCTACATCATACCCTACATCGATCGATCGAAGTACTGCATACCCTCACATCGATCGATCGATGTCTGTCAGAATACTTACTGTCTAACATCATACCCTACATCGATCGATCGAAGTACTTCATACCCTCACATCGATCGATCGATGTCTACGATTCCAGAAAAGAAATTCTGCGATTTCTGCAAAAACTGCAGAACCACAACTCCAATCGATCCCAAACTTCATACCAAGCATCCCAGGCCTACTCCCTGCGATAATCTCATGCCTAAACTACCAATTGAACACTACACACATATCAATCAAAGATTCAAGCCTAAGACTCAAATCATCCACCAAAACAACCTAAGAATCCTACCTTTCACTCTCTTCTCCCCTCAATCGAATATAGCAGCAAAGAGAGGGTTCAAGGGATTGGGATTTGCAAGATTTCATGTAATCAACAACAACAACGAAGGATTTTCAATATACAGCGGCCAAATCTCAAAACCAAAACACATAAGGCACACATAGATTCACGGAAAGAACTACTGCATGGTGATCCGCTTTGGTATCAAAAATAGGCCTTTTTCTTTCGCAAAACGTAGGAACTCATAAGTAGATTACTTGCCTTTGATTACTGAGACTCGGATTGGGAACTAACAGAGATTGGATCGATTCCTGGAGGATACCTTCCTCTCCTCTACCCTTGAAGAAATCGGCTGGCTTGGGGAGAAAAAGAGCGTCGACGGTTTCTGATAGAAAGTAGGGAAAAACTGACGTTCTGTCAGTTTTAATATGGGTAAGGGCAAAACTGGAATTTCTAAATTGTATTTTACTTAAATCCTTTTCTTTAGTAATCAAATTCTAATGTTTAATTCTAAATTAAATACTACTTAATTCTAATATTTAATCCCTCAATAAATGCCAATTAATCTAATAATTAATTCTTAATTCTTTACTATTGACTGCCATTAATCTCATTTAATTTCCTTTTATCCTTTGATCATTCTACAGAGGGTGCGGGGCATAACAAAACCCATTTTCCAATTTTCCAATTTCTCAATTTTCATCCAACAAGTTTATGGCCTTTTTTATTTTCTCATGAACTCCAGATCAATTAGTAATGTCATGAAGTGCAGGGGAGCCTTGAGACTGGGGCTTAAAGGGGTGTTTCTTGCTGTGCTAGCGGCAAGGCTTCGTATTTGTTCGAATGAAGATGAAGCATTAGGAACAAGTCTTACTTGAGAGATTAAGTATTTCATGTAGCACCCCTTCCCGAGCCCCATCATTCGAAGCGATTCACTCGCCCTATTCTGTTAAGAGAAATACAAGGCATCAAAACTGACCACGTACATGTCATCAAAGTGACGTAGACTGATATAGCAGAAACGTCATAAAATTAAAATCATCAAAGTGACGTAGACTGATTTGATGTTATTCATCATTCCTTTTTATTTTCCTTTAAAAATTTTGGATATAACATTCCTCCCTCTTACAAAAAGTTTCATCCTTGAAACCTGCGTACCTTAATAGCAAAGATATGGATCGAGCTCCTATGTGGCTTCTCGTTTCGTATGATTGCTCTATTGCACCTTCACATAGGGGATCACTCGCCTTCTCAAAACTTCATCCTTCTTATCCATAATGCGTATCGGAGTTTCCTCGTATGTCACATCACTCTTCAACTTCAAAGGTTGTGCCTCTAACACATGACTAGGATCAAGGACATATTGCCTTGGCTGAGAAACGTGAAATATGTTATGCACTTGAGCTAGTGCAGGAGGTAGTGCTAAACGATAAGCTAATGTCTTAATCCTCTCGAGTACCTTGTATGGTACGATATATCAAGGGCTCAACTTATTCTTTTCTCCAAATCTCATTACACCCTTCGTGGGTGAAACCCTCAAGCATACTTTCTCACCCACTGTGAACTTCAAAGGTCGTCTCTTAGAATCTGCCCAACTCTTACTATGATTCCAAGCTACCTTGAGCCTTTCTCGAATAATCTTTACTTTCTCCAATATTTGCTTAACTAGCTCGGCTCTGATGATGCTTCTCTCCCCAACTTCATCCCAATACACAGGGGATCTACACTTTCTGCCAGCTTCAAACAACGCCATGCCAATCGCGCTATGGTGACTGCTAGTGGAAGCAAAGTAAGATAACCATACGACATGCATAAATATACAAATCGTCATAATCCTGTATAAAACATAATGTCTAAAGTCCCAAAATAATAAAAGTACATCAAGATCAAAATCATCTAACATATCCCTAAAAGGTGAGTCATGGCATACCCTCACTCACAGATAGTCTACTCGAGGCTTGTCCTCTATGTATCCGATATCAGAAACCATGTCTTCTATAAGTGATCAAAGGCAAGTTTAAGCGATAAAGATAATCGCCCAGCAAGTAGTCCTACTAGACACGTCATGTGGATCATACATGGGGAGACGAGGTGATAAAATAAATAAGTGTAAATAAAGAATATAACATGTTATGTCTCCATTTTAAACAAGTAAAGTGACACAATATAAATGTAAGCATATACCATGTAATACATATGAAATTCAACATCATAACATAGTGAACATTATTCTTCTACTAGGTCCATACAACGTTACATACATGTCCATGCTTAATTTCTAATCCATGTCTTAGACTAAGGTCATAAACTTATAACAACTACCCTTTCATGCATAAATCTTATCTTGGTCGGAATGATGATATCATAAACTCAAAGATCAATAACTTAAAGGTGTCATGGAAATTCAATTGGACATGACCATAACATGGTTATCTTTCATGACAATTAAAAAAATGACTTTGCATAAAATCATAACGTGGCTTTTTTGTAAACATGCATAACATGGTATTTTCATAAATCATAAACATGTATAACTTTGCATTTTCATAAACATGAAGACATAACATTTTCATAACAGGTCATAACATGTCCTTTTTCATAAGCATTTAAAACATGACATTTCATGTGATGTCTATAGCACTTTTCATAACGTAAGAACAATACCCGAACGATATACCAAATGATTTCCCATATAATCTCATGTACAAGTATGAATCTTAGTGCCCAGACACAGTGTTACATCATATATACATGGCATATAATGGTGACACCGATAAGGGGGAGATCACTTGTCCTAGACAAGGTGTTACGCTCGGCCAACATAAGGTAAGGAACATATGTCCATGACACCAACCTCTCCTAGGTTCCAGTGCCATACCGGTGCTTCGGTCATCGATAGCATAACATATGCCCATGACACCACCACCCCGGTCGGGGTCATGATGCCGCTCTATGATTACAACATAACATAAACATAACGTAACATGTGTCGTTGGAATCAATCGTCTCGTCGGTATGGTTCGTTACATATGAGAACTTTTAAAACGTCTAATGTGATAAAATAATTTTCATAAACTTTTATTTCATAGGGAAATTTAGGCATTCTAAATTGTAGTCATCATCCATCCATCACTTATCTACATTCTACATGTCATAAAATTAAAGAAAATACCACTTTTACCTCCATCCATGTACCCCTTGGCCAAGCACCATAAAACAGCCCTCTTTTTGAAATTTTTCATCCAACACCACTTTCTGAATTTGTATATTCCACATACAACCTCATATTTCAACACTTAAGTATTTATAATAGTTATTTTCTAATTACTTTGATATGTCACAAGAAATACATAACTTAATCATAACCCATATCTTACCTATATATTATACTTATAGGTATACATAACATGTAATAAAGTCATTTATACCATAAAAATAAGCCTTATGGCTGTGTATATATGCTTACATAATATTTTCATATCATGTCACAATTTCATTTAGTACACTTTTGGCCTTATGGCCGATTTATACACACATACACATAACCATGTAAATATCATCCTTTTTCCTAGTTTACATATATGTTATGAGTTTAAAATTTATATAAACCATGTATATACTAATTTCTATCAACATAATGATTTTCAAGATTATGAACATAATAAAAAATACATATAACATGAAGATGATGGAAACCATGAAAAGTGAACTTTTTGACCCATGAACATCATTAACATACATATCATGAAGATGGATGATGAAGCTCAAATGAGGAGCTAAGAATGGCCTTGTGGCCGTGGGTAGATATGTATATATATGAAGATGATGATCATCAAACAACACTTGTGACCTAGTATATTAGTCATGCTTATGAAGCATACATAAACATGTTAAAACAAGATCATCAAAACATATAAAACCAAAATACCATAGAAAATACATACTTGATAACCATCATGGAAAAATATATGAACAAATGCATCAAAGTTCCATTCTTAACATAACATATGACTTCACTTTCTTTCTTTGTTTTCTACATACATCACATAAGAATATTCATCTTATTTTATTTATACATAAAGGTCCATTTTTGGTGTATTGGCCGATTTTAGCTTAGTCACATACTAAATATATACATCACATAAAAACATAGATTTTACATATCCTTATAGTTAAAACCTTGAACATATTACATAGATGATCCAACTTTGATATGAACATATATATGTAACCTTTGAAAATCCATGAAGAATCTAGGAAGAATGCTTGCCTTTCTCACTTTTCTTACTTCAAAGTGAAGGTTTCTTCACATAGCTTGGAAGAAAAACTCTTCTCCTCATTCCCTTGGGGGTCACGGGTTCAAGGCCAAAGTGAGAGGGTTAGTGAGGAACTTATGCAGGTAGATAAATGAAAGGATTTAACTTGGTTTACATAAAGTTCTTATCTTTTTCCTCCTTGGTTCTTTGTTCTAAAACCTTCTTTGTTCACTTCTTGGATCAAGGAGGTGTTGGAACCTAACCTTAAATGTGTGTAGATGATGTGAAGAGAAAAAAAATTCTCCCTTTGCCTTGTTGAAGATTTCGGCCAAGAAAAGAGGAAAAGAGGGTGTTTGGAAGACTTGTGTCTTCAGGATGAAAGAGAGTAAATTGTTTGAGATGAAAATGTTGAAGTGCAGGTGGAAAGAAAAGAAGCCTTCTCTTTTCAAGACAAGGGGAGAGGGGGCGGGTGGAGTGAGGTGGAGGGGAAAGTAGGAAAGTTTTAATGATGACATTTGGTGGTATTAGATTGTAGGGTTATATTGGTGGCTTGGAGTGTAAGAAGACACAAAATTGTCTTCGTGGATGATGAAGTTGGCGCCCTATAGGGAGTAGGGGGAGGGTGGCTTGTCTTGTTTGTCATGTAGGCTAAGTGGGAGAAAATGTGATGATTGGTGTAAAAATATGTATAGTTTTGTTGTGTAGCTGAAGACAAAAGAAAAAAAAACTTTTCTTCCTACTTGCATGGAGAAAACAGCCATAATGGGATTTGAGTGGGTAGAATAGGACAAAATATCATCATTTGGTTTCTACACAATTTTCTACACTTCGTATTTTATTTGGGTATTATTCTAACCACACTTTCTTCTTCCATTTTCCCAACCAAAAACGCCTCCATATATATATATATATATAGACACACACACTTACATACATTTCCTTTTCTTCCTTTCCAATATATTTATTATGTCCTAATTTATTTTCACTTTTTGTTTCAGTAGTGCAAATTATTGTGTCATATATTTTTATTGGATTTAATTTAGCCTAGTAACTTACGTTGTTACCGACTAAGTTTATTTAATTTTATCGTATGTTCGATAACGTTTGCTACCTAGTTTCGTCTTATATCGATATATTGGGTAATCTATCGTTCGATTATTTTTTCCCACATTACTACCCCCATTATTCTATCTTAGTCTATTTTATCTTATCGGATGATGATAAGACTGGAGTTGTAATCTAATGATGTGAACCCGTTATATACGATCGATATCCTAATTAATTCCTATTCAAGTTTTTATTCAACGATAATTTTTATCGATATTCAACTTCTATTTTCTTTTTATTTCCTTTTCCACTGACCTGAGATGCGGGTCATAACATGCGGCCAATATGTTCGAGCATCCTATCAAAATAGTCATTATGGCTCGGACTCATCGTTTGTTTGGGATCAATTCTGCTTAACGATATATTTTACCTTGTGAGGGTGAATTTCGCAAACTGTATGATGCACAAATCCAATGAATTCCAAATATCAAAGTACTCCTAAAGACTCAATCTCCTCAGACTTCCAGTGACTTTCGACCGATATGCCTTACAAATTTTCTCAGTAAAGTTTGTAACAGAATTATTGCTACTCGCTTGGGAACTTTGCTTCCTAAGTTGATATCTCCAGAACAGACAGGTCTCTTACCAGGTCATGATATATCTTCACAAGTTCTTATGGCACGTGAGATGATACATATGCTTGACAAAGGGGGTTCTCAGCTATGCTTGAAGTTGGATATGATGAAAGCATTTGCCGCGTCAGCTGGGAGTATTTAGAATTATTATTGCGGCAATTCGGCTTCTCTGCTTTTTTGTTCGAATAATCTTAAACCACCTGAGTGCGACAACATTGTCAGTATTAATTAATGGGCAGCCTTCAACTTCTTTCAGGCCATTCCGAGGTGTAAAACAAGGTGATCCGCTTTCTCCGCTATTATTCATTTTATCATCAGAGGGTTTTAGCAGGGGCATCAAAAGCTTAGTGGCTTCTAATAGACTGCAACCTTTTCGACTGGGACGCATTTCGTTTATTGTCATGCATTTAGCATATGCAGATGATCTCATTATCTTCCTTCGGGGCACACAGCGCAATCTGCGTCACTTTCGTACTTTCTTAACCTCCTATGAAAATGCGTCTGGCCAAAAAATAAATTTCCACAAGAGTAGCTTCATATCATCTTCAAGCACTTCATCTCAGCAGGATCGTTCTTTCCAAACTATATTAGGAATGCGCAACACCACCCTGCCATTTCGATATCTTGGATCGTATTTACACAAAGGAATAAATCGTGCAAGATTTTGCACATCCCTACTGCAGCACATTGACAACCGCATACAAGGATGGCATTCACGGTTTTTATCGACAGCTGGTCGTTTGGTACTTCTTCGCTCAGTGATCTCAGCTCTTCCACTACATCTTTTTGTTGCTGGAGGTTTGCCGAAGTCATTCATTAAGATCATTAACAGGAAAATGGCCTCTTTTTATTGGGGTAATCGTCATCATTGGGTTGCTTGGTCTAGGTTGGCTATGCCATTTGAAGAAGGTGGGCTCAGACTTCGTGATCTTACAAGTTTACAAAAAGCATATCATTGTCGCATATGGTGGTCATATCACCAAAGAAATGTAGAAATAAGAGGGTTTGAGTGATTTCAAAATAAGAAATTTGAATGCATATATATATATATATATATATATATATATATATATAAACGTGCATAAGTGTACATGTATGCATGATAACTTGCCATTACTTGCCTTATTTAGCTTATATATTATGTTACCGCACTAACGAGCCATGAAGCATTAAAGCTTACATCATATGGCAAACATTTGTTGTGTTTATGCTATTTTCAGGTGCCACCATTAATGAACTAAATTAGTTCATTAAGTGAAGTACTTAGTTTGATAAACTAAGTAGTTCATTAAAGGAAGATTCATTTGGAAAAGGCACAAAGGCAACAAGGCTAAGGAAGGAAAGTTTTCTCCTCCTCTCCTCATTAATATATACACACGCCTATACATATATAAATATATATATTTCAGATTTTTTTGAAAAAGGCACATACACATGTATTCCAACGTACTACCGACACGTTATATATCTTATGTACGTACGTTAACGTCACACCACTATACTTAACTCATATTTATGAGTATATTCAGGTCTTATATCATATGATATAAGATATGGTGATGACAAATTAAATACGACACGATAAAAGGTTCTAAACCGAAATTTGTCGTATCGGGCGAATACCGAAACTTCGCCAACGTGTCACGTACTTGCCATAAATAAATGGCCAGCCCATATACATCAAAATATGATGATATTTTCGTGCCATACATGATATAATCAGCCAAAAATACTTTCCATGTTGGCACACACAAATTACTCCACATTAAGGCCAAAATGTGAAGATTCCAAGTTTAATTTTGTCACATGTTAATGGTACCACTTTAAACCAGCCAAGTGCTGAGATTTAAAGTATATATTATATATATTATGTATAACATAATAAATATAACATGTGCAAAAGTTGAAATTTAAATTAGAGAAAAATCGGGTAATCGATAAATATCGAAAATTCGGTTTTCTACGCACATAACATGGAACGTTTTTCTTGTACATCATGTGACACGTATCTGGACACTTTTTACATATGATATACATCTTAAAGTGTTCTAGAAAATTAAATTAAGGGCTGATTGGAATATTACATGTGTGTACTATTAAATGTGCACTATTTTACAAAGTTAACAAAAATAAATTTCAACACATGTATATACATCTTCCAACGCACATACAGCTGAGATGGAGCACATGTGGAGCCTTGTTGGCATATTGATTGGTCAAGAATCAATCATACAATGTTGGTGAATCAAAGAGAAAAGCTACAAAAGGTAAGAATTCAAATATGTCTCACTTATGTAACATGCTGAAAATTTTAGCATAATGAGACTATAGCTGGCCGAAATTTTCAGTTTAAAATACATATATTGTGTGTCTTGAATTATGAGGATTAATTGAAGATGTTATGGAAATGATTTGAATATTATGTAAGGTAATAAAGTGTGATATTCTACATATCACACATGCTGAAATTTTTCAGCATGTGTGAAGTTATGGTGTGGCCGAATGTGATGGCTATTGTGTGTCCAAATTCATTTCTCAATTGATAGCAAGACTTACCATGTATTGTTGATTCATTTTTATGGTGAAAAATCAAAGAATAATGCGTATTATTTTGAAAGAAATGGAAGGTTGCACATGCTGAAAAATTCAGCATGGCAAGAACATCATGGCCGATTTTTTGGAGTAAAAAGGAAGGATTTGTTGGTCTTGCAATTTATGATGAAATTTTTGATTTATGGTATGAATTTATGGTTGATTTTTTGGCACATTTTAAGTGATTATTTCAGATTATTTCCATGTCATCTTGATGACAACATTGAGCCAATAAAGAGGTGCCAAGTAAGCGAAGACTAAATGATGATCCAATAGAATGATGCCAAGTAAGCAAGGCATTGTCACCATGATGTCTTACACTCTCTCAAGCACTTAAAAGGAAATTTTCAAGAGGGGGAGATGACCTATAGGGGACGGCTGCAACCTTAAAAGAAAGAAGAGGAGAGCAAACAAATACAATAACAAGCATTGCATTCTAAAGAGATAAAATAGCCAAGCTCTTCTTCTCCTACATCTTCTTTCTTTCTCTTTTCTTGTAAAGCCTATTGTATTCATGTTCTTTCAATCTTGAATAGGCTTGAGATAAACCACCATTCATACATCTTTGTAAAAGATTGATCAAGGTGTGATCAATCTTCATTCTAGCGAGGTGGTGGTGTTCGTGTGAATTGTACTCGACATACAAGGTTTGTAAAGGATTGGAGTTAGGTGTAACTCTATCAACCCTGCGGTAAGGTGTACTGCGTGTGTGTGATTAGTGTGAACCAAGGAAGGTGTTCCTTGAAGACTAGAGTAGGTTGTTTATAACCGAACCAGTATAAAATTCTTGGTGTCATTTACTTTCTGCATTTACGTTTCAGTTACTGCACTGTTTATCCTTCTTGTTCGCATCCGTAAAAATAGTAAACGGTTTTCAAAAATTACAAAAGTTTCCAGAAACATACTTACACGTTCTAGGGTTAATTTGGCACAAGTTTCAACCCTTTTGGACAAGTATAAGTCAACTAAACATCAAAAGTTCTGAGACTAGTGCAGTCTGATTTTCAGACTTGCAAAGGTTGAGACTTTGATTGTATTTGACCTACTTCCCAAAAGAATTTTCCAAAACTGTTTCAACCCATTTAAATATAGTATATAAGGAGTAATTGGTCAAATTTTCAGATCATTTGGACGCTCACACAAATAGGAATTAATTTTTCAAAACCATCTACCGTTTCTGGCAGATTTGCACAATCTGAGTACCAACGGTTTTTGAAGGGGTTAAAGGTTGAATTTTAATTTGAAAGTTTTAGGGGACCCTCATAACATCTGAGGCTAAGTTCTATCAAAATTTCATAATTTTTGGAGACCTCTAACCTAGTTTTAAAAAAATATTTTAAAACTGGTCCTGAAAACAGAATCTGTTTTCAGAACTTGAATTGGTTAGGTTTAAAGAAATTAAAAAAAAAACATATTTTCCGCACCATCTATTCAACCCCCCCCCCTTATAGTGGTGCCTTGCAGATCCAACAAGTGGTATCAGAGCGCAGGAATACTCACTACAAGGAATCCAACGATTCAGTGAGATGGCATCCACAAATCTCAAAACCGAACAAGAAGGTATGTCGAGCCAAAGGCCTCCACTTTTTGACGGTGAGTCGTTTATTCAATGGAAACTTAGGATGAAACTTTTTCTTATGGCTATAGATATAGATCTTTGGTCAATAATTGAAGATGGTCCATATGTCCCATCTAAGTCATCCACTGTAGACGGAGTCACACTAGAAGTCGTTAAAACTAGACAAGACTATACTAGTGAAGATAAAAAGAAACTTAGTATGAATGCTAAGGCCATGCAGTTACTCTTAAATGGATTGAGTAAGAGTGAGTCTAGTTATGTGTCAAATTGTTCGAGTGCACAAGAAATGTGGAGAATTCTAGAAATGAAACACGAAGGCACGAGTCAAGTAAAAGAGTCAAAAATTAATATGCTCATGTCTACTCTTGAGTCTTTTAAATTGTTGCCTAATGAGTCGATTGTAGATATGGATCTTCGTTTAACTAACATCTATAACTCTCTTAAGTCTCTTGGTAAGGCTTTTACTACGCAGGAAAAGGTACAGAAAGTCCTACGAAGCCTTCCTTCGGAATGGGACCCTATAGTGACTGCTATAGACGAAAGCAAGGAAACTAAATCAATAAAGATGGAAGAACTAATTGGCTCACTCAAAGTTTATGAAAACAAACTTACTATTCGGAAATCGGAATCATCTAAACAAGGTAAAACCATTGCTTTTAAATTAAATGAATACGTCTCCCCTCCCTCCGATCACGTAGATGATAGTGATTACGAATCGGATAATGATGATTTGATCCTATTGGCTAAAGGACTAAGAAGATTCATGAGAAAGTCATTTAGAAATAAAAACAAGGGCACTACATCTAAGAGAAATAAAAACAAGTCAAACGATAAAGACATTAAATGTTATGAATGTGGCAAACTCGGACACTTATCATATGACTGCCCAAACAAAGAAAAGCAAACTAATAAGTACCCTGACAAGGAGCGGAACAAAAATAGACTCGTCTCAGATCCTAAACAAAGGAAACGTGCACTAAAGGCCTCCACCTGGAGTGATTCATCAGACTCTGAAACTGAGACCGAAGAGGAGACTGCTCAAGTATGCTTTGCCTCCAAAGCATCTAATGAGGTATCATCTGATTTTGACTCTGACTCTAAACCTTCTTATGATGATCTTTTTAGTCAGTATCTAGAACTTCATAAATTCACTAAGACTCTCGCAAAAGAAAAGAAACGATTAATTGAAGACAAGAAACTGTTAGAATCCTCTAACGAGAATCTTGTCGCTCAATTAAGCGATTCAAAGAAAGAGTCTGCATGTGTCATCACTGCATTGAAAACGAGATCTCATCATTAACCTCTCAAAATAATGAAATGAAATCCGAGATTTCAAATTTGAAATCAAGGAATACCGATTTAGAGAAAATGATGAAACAATTTGATACAGGGTCAAACATGCTGCATCGCATCATATTATCATAAAAGCATGACAGTGACAAAACTGGATTGGGATACGTTGATATTAACGAAGTATCAGCCAAACCAACCAAGTTTGTTGTGTCTAAGAAAGTGGACACTCCTAAGCCGCAAATGGCGTCTAAGATGACGCAAAAAGTGCCCCCTTCCTCACGCCCCAATCCATCATATCATGTGAAATATAACGTTGTACCATATAGATATGAAAAGTGAAGAACAATGCATACACGAAATACATATCATCCACGCACTATGCACACACACACAAGGACATATCAAAAGCGTCCTTCATTCAATGAGTATAGAGGAGTCCTTGGGCAAAGACCCAAAGTACATGCACCACATGTATATTATATTGCACCTTCATCTACATTCTTGCCATTTGATAGACCGAGAAGGATCACCCAAGTATGGGTACCGAAAGGTACCTTTACCAAAAGGTGATTAACTAACTCGAAAGGACCCAAAATTAAAAGGGTATCTAAATCACTTTTCCACATTGCAGGGAGACCACACATCGAAAGATACATCAATAAAGTGGTTCCTTGACAGTGGTTGCTCGAGGCACATGACGGGTGACCCGAGCCTGTTCTCCAAATTAAAGAAGGTCACAAAAGGCGGATCCGTGACCTTTGGAGACAACAATGAGGGCAAGATCATTGGAAAAGGTACGATTGGCAATCCGAACACACTCCAAATCTCCAACGTATTTTTGGTAAGCAACTTATCTTACAATCTTCTTAGTATTTCTCAATTTGTTGACAATGGTTTCAATGTGTGCTTTACTCATCCTTATTGCAACATAATAGATAAAAATGGAGAAACCGTTTTAAAAGGAAAACGAGAAGGCAATATTTTTACGCTATCTATGGATGATGTAGTAGACGCTAAAGTTAAGTGTTTTATGTCAAATGAACCCAATGTGAATTTATGGCATAGACGTTTAGGACACATAGGTATTTTCACACTAGAAAAATTGCAACGAAAGAACCTAGTACGGGGATTGCCTACGCTTGATTTAGACAACTTTCAGTTGTGTGAATCTTGCATAAAAGGCAAACAAACACGTGAGTCACTTAAGCCGAAAAATGAAATAAGCACAACTAGAATACTAGAACTATTGCATATCGATTTGTTTGGTCCTAGTCGTACTACAAGCCTTGGTGGGCGTCACTATGCATGCGTAATTGTTGATGACTTTTCTCGTTATACTTGGACTGTATTTCTTGCACATAAGGATGATAGCACCGTAGAGATTGCTAAATTAATTAAACAACTTGAAAATCAATACGGTGTAAATGTGAAAAGATTAAGAAGCGATAGAGGCGGTGAGTTTAAAAATAAAGAGATGATTTCGTTTTGTGAAGAAAAAGGAATTAAACATGAGTTTTCGCCACCTAGAACTCCACAATTAAATGGAGTAGTAGAAAGAAAGAATCGCACATTACAAGAAATCGCTAGAACCATGCTTTGCGAAAATAAATTGCCTAGATTTCTGTGGGCGGAAGCCGTAAATTGTGCATGCTATATTGTAAATCGCCTATCTATAAGAAAGAAAATAAACAAGACGCCTTACGAAATTTTGAATGATCGCATGCCTAAGATTGATTATTTTCGTGTGTTTGGATGCAAATGCTTTGTCTTGAATACAAAAGATAATTTAGATAAATTTGAATCCAAATCAATTGAGTGCATTTTTGTTGGGTATTCCATAAATTTAAAAGCATATAGATGTTATGATCCTCTCACTAGACAAATCATAGAATCTATTCATGTTAAATTCAATGAATTTGGTGAGATTGATAAAGATAAGGAATATGACGATGATTTTGAATTGAAACCCGTTTTGAATGAAGATAATGATTCTTTTGATATGCATGATATGAATGAACACTAGAAATGCATGATCATATAGAAATGCATGATAACTTAGAGAATAATCAACCAAGATGGCATAGAGATCACCCACATGATCTCATCATAGGCGACATCACTCACGGTGTGCGACCACGTAGAAGAATCACTTCGGATGAAATAAATGAATTTCATGCTATGATTTTTGAAATTGAGCCTAAAAATGTGCATGATGCTTTGAGTGGTTCATCTTGGATTGATGTTATGCATGACGAACTTAATCAATTCGTTAGAAATGATGTATGGGATTTAGTGCCACGACCACAAGATAAGACTATAATAGGCATAAAGTGGGTATTTAGGAATAAAATGAATGAAGAAGGAAAGGTCGTTAGAAATAAAGCAAGACTCGTAGCTCAAGGATATAATCAAGAAGAAGGAATAGACTACGATGAAACATTTGCACCCGTAGCACGTTTAGAAGCTATACGACTCTTACTTGCTATTGCTTGCATGAAAGATTTTAAATTGTATCAAATGGAGTCAAAAGTGCTTTTCTAAATGGATTCATACAAGAAGAAGTATACGTGAAGCAACCACCCGGTTTTGAAGATTTGAAACATCCATATCACGTGTACAAACTAAAAAAGGCACTATATGGCCTAAAGCAAGCGCCAAGAGCATGGTATGATCGTTTTGCTACTTTCCTTTTAGAAAATAATTTTAAACGCGGTACTATAGATAGTACACTATTTTTGAAACAAGAAAAATCAGATTTACTTATTATTCAAATCTACGTAGATGACATTATTTTCGGTTCTACCTCACATAGACTCGTTAAAGATTTTGAAAATTGTATGAAAGCTGAATTTGAAATGTCTATGGTTGGTGAACTTAATTATTTTCTTGGCTTGCAAATTAAGCAAACGAGTAAAGGAATTCATATAAGCCAAGCTAAGTATGTAAATGACATGATCAAAAAGTTTAATTTTGAAAATTTGAAACCCTCCCCCACGCCTATGAGTGTCACTACTAAATTAGACAAAGACGAATATGGTAAAGACGTTGATAATGGATTATATCGATCTATGATAGGTTCTTTACTATATTTAACTTCTAGTAGGCCTGACATCATGTTTAGCGTATGCATGTGTGCTCGTTTTCAAAGTCAACCTAAGGTGTCACACTTAAATGCGGTAAAAAGAATATTCCGTTATATTAAACACACGCCCACCTTAGGTATTTGGTATGATAAGGATTCTACATTTGACTTACATGCTTACACTGATGCAGATTATGGTGGCTGCAAAATAGATAGAAAAAGCACGAGCGGAACTTGCCAATTTATAGGAAATTCTCTTATTTCATGGTTTTCCAAAAAGCAAGCAAGTGTTGCTTTGTCCACTACTGAGGCTGAGTACATGGCTCTTAGCCTTTGTTGCACACAGTTGTTGTGGATAAAACAACGACTTTCGGACTTTGGAATTATCGTAAATAAGATTCCTATATATTGTGATAGTATGAGTGCCATCAATTTGTCTAAGAACCCCGTGTTACATTGTAAGGCTAAGCATATAGAAGTACGCTATCACTTTCTTCGTGATCACGTTAACAATGGTAATATTGTCATAGATCACATACGCACAGAATCACAAGTAGCGGATATATTTACAAAGGCCTTAAATCAAGCCACTTATGAATCTCTTCGTTCTAAATTAGGCATGATTCCCGTTGATATGATTTGATGTGAGATTATTTGATTTACTTTCCTCTTTGACAGGAATCTTTTGATTAACTTTCCAAAATAAAGGGGGAGAGAAAAAAGCATGATTTAAGGGGGAGAGAGACACTGATTGATCTTAATTGATCTTAATTGCACAAATCAAGGGGGAGCCGGATTTGAAATTCGAAATTCAAATTTCAAATCTGTGCATAGTTCAAGGGGGAGAGATAGCATTTAAATCATGTACACAAGTTATTTTGAAAATCATCAAAAGGGGGAGATTGTAGAAATAAGAGGGTTTGAGTGATTTCAAAATAAGAAATTTGAATGCATATATATATATATATATATATATATATATATATATAAACGTGCATAAGTGTACATGTATGCATGATAACTTGCCATTACTTGCCTTATTTAGCTTGTATATTATGTTACCGCACTAACGAGCCATGAAGCATTAAAGCTTACATCATATGGCAAACATTTTTTGTGTTTATGCTATTTTCAGGTGCCACCATTAATGAACTAAATTAGTTCATTAAGTGAAGTACTTAGTTTGATAAACTAAGTAGTTCATTAAAGGAAGATTCATTTGGAAAAGGCACAAAGGCAACAAGGCTAAGGAAGGAAAGTTTTCTCCTCCTCTCCTCATACACATGTATTCCAACGTACTACCGACACGTTATATATCTTACGTACGTACGTTAACGTCACACCACTATACTTAACTCATATTTATGAGTATATTCAGGTCTTATATCATATGATATAAGATATGGTGATGAAAAATTAAATACGACACGATAAAAGGTTCTAAACTGAAATTTGTCGTATCGGGCGAATACCGAAACTTTGCCAACGTGTCACGTACTTGCCATAAATAAATGGCCAGCCCATATACATCAAAATATGATGATATTTTCGTGCCATACATGATATAATCAGCCAAAAATACTTTCCATGTTGGCACACACAAATTACTCCACATTAAGGCCAAAATGTGAAGATTCCAAGTTTAATTTTGTCACATGTTAATGGTACCACTTTAAACCAGAAAAGTGCTGAGATTTAAAGTATATATTATATATATTATGTATAACATAATATATATAACATGTGCAAAAGTTGGAATTTAAATTAGAGAAAAATCGGGTAATCGATAAATATCGAAAATTCGGTTTTCTACGCATATAACATGGAACGTTTTTCTTGTACATCATGTGACACGTATCTAGACACTTTTTACATATGATATACATCTTAAAGTGTTTTAGAAAATTAAATTAAGGGTTGATTGGAATATTACATGTGTGTATTATTAAATGTGCACTATTTTACAAAGTTAACAAAAATAAATTTCAGCACATGTATATACATCTTCCAACGCACATACAGCTGAGATGGAGCACATGTGGAGCCTTGTTGGCATATTGATTGGTCAAGAATCAATCATACAATGTTGGTGAATCAAAGAGAAAAGCTACAAAAGGTAAGAATTCAAATATGTCTCACTTATGTAACATGCTGAAAATTTTAGCATAATGAGACTATAGCTGGCCGAAATTTTCAGTTTAAAATACATATATTGTGTGTCTTGAATTATGAGGATTAATTGAAGATGTTATGGAAATGATTTGAATATTATGTAAGGTAATAAAGTGTGATATTCTACATATCACACATGCTGAAATTTTTCAGCATGTGTGAAGTTATGGTGTGGCCGAATGTGATGGCTATTGTGTGTCCAAATTCATTTCTCAATTGATAGCAAGACTTACCATGTATTTTTGATTCATTTTTATGGTGAAAAATCAAAGAATAATGGGTATTATTTTGAAGGAAATGGAAGGTTGCACATGCTGAAAAATTCAGCATGGCAAGAACATCATGGCTGATTTTTTGGAGTAAAAAGGAAGGATTTGTTGGTCTTACAATTTATGATGAAATTTTTGATTTATGGTATGAATTTATGGTTGATTTTTTGGCACATTTTAAGTGATTATTTCAGATTATTTCCATGTCATCTTGATGACAACATTGAGCCAATAAAGAGGTGCCAAGTAAGCGAAGACTAAATGATGATCCAATAGAATGATGCCAAGTAAGCAAGGCATTGTCACCATGATGTCTTACACTCTCTCAAGCACTTAAAAGGAAATTTTCAAGAGGGGGAGATGGCCTATAGGGGACGGCTGCAACCTTAAAAGAAAGAAGAGGAGAGCAAACAAAAACAAGAACAAGAATTGCATTCAAATGTGATCAAATTGCCAAGCTCTTCTTCTCCTACATCTTCTTTCTTTCTCTTTTCTTGTAAAAAGCCTATTGTTCTTTACATCTTTCAATCTTGAATAGGCTTCATATAAACCACCATTCATTCATCTTTGTAAAAGATTGATCAAGGTGTGATCAATCTTCATTCTAGCGAGGTGGTGGTGTTCGTGTGAATTGTACTCGTCAAACAAGGTTTGTAAAGGGTTAGAGTTAGGTGTAACTCTATCAACCCTGCGGTAAGGTGTACTGTGTGTGTGTGATTAGTGTGAACCAAGGAAGGTGTTCCTTGAAGACTGGAGTAGGTTGTTTATAACCGAACCAGTATAAAATTCTTGGTGCCATTTACTTTCTGCATTTACGTTTCAGTTACTGCACTGTTTATCCTTCTTGTTCGCATCCGTAAAAATAGTAAAAGATTTTCAAAAATTACAAAAATTTCCAGAAACATACTTACATGTTCTAGGGTTAATTTGGCACAAGTTTCAACCCTTTTGGACAAGTATAAGTCAACTAAACATCAAAAGTTCTGAGACTAGTGCAGTCTGATTTTCAGACTTGCAAAGGTTGAGACTTTGATTGTATTTGACCTACTTCCCAAACGAATTTTCCAAAACTGTTTCAACCCATTTAAATATAGTATATAAGGAGTAATTGGTCAAATTTTCAGATCATTTGGACGCTCACAAAAATAGGAATTAATTTTTCAAAACCATCTACCGTTTCTGGCAGATTTGCACAATCTGAGTACCAACGGTTTTTGAAGGGGTTAAAGGTTGAATTTTAATTTGAAAGTTTTAGGGGACCCTCATAACATCTGAGGCTAAGTTCTCTCAAAATTTCATAATTTTTGGAGACCTCTAACCTAGTTTTAAAAAAACGTTTTAAAACTGGTCCTGAAAACAGAATCTGTTTTCAGAACTTGAATTGGTTAGGTTTAAAGAAATTTAAAAAAAAACATATTTTCCGCACCATCTATTCAACCCCCCCCCCCTTCTAGTGGTGCCTTGCAGATCCAACAAGAAACACCCTTTGGAGTAACTATATGCATGAGAAATATGGGCGCAGGGGTGACTTTATACCACGGCTTTCAGATTCTCCAATATGGAAACTTATTTGCCAAATTCATACTCACTGCATTGCTCAGACAGAAGTTTCAGGACAGCATCTCACATGGAAACTCACTTCAACAGGGGAGTTCTCCCTGAAATCCGTATATGTTGTTTGCCGTATGCCGCGTCCGACACTGCTTTCTGCAAAGTTCATATGGTACAAACATTATTCACCATCCATTAAATTGTTTTTATGGCGTATCTTCAACATGTCATTACCATTTGAGGATTACAATAGTAAATACTCTGCTTTTCGGCCCACACAATGTCCATTTTGTAAACAACAGTCGGCAACAGTGGATCACATTTTCCTCTACTGCACACGCATTCTTCATGTTTGGCATTACTTTGCGGTCGAGCTGTTAGGACCTCCACCCACTTCTTTGCATCTACGACAGTATTTGTTATCTTGGTGGTATCATTCCTCCTTCTCATCTCTATTTGGGATTTTAAAAATCGTTGTTCCTGCTATAATTGTCTATAACATATGGAGGTCATATACTGCACTAGTATATGGGGATTCAACTTCGTTTGCTACTACTACTCTTTGAGCCTCAATTCATTACGACATAGAGATATGGGTAAAGTCCATCAAAGGTACAAAACTTGCAATGTCACCCCATATGCATCTCTCATGGCTCCCCAGAATTCAGTCTCCACGACTGCATCTCGTTTGTTGGCAAACCCCTCCATCCGGCCGATTAAAGATGAATATTGATGCTTCAGCTGGCAGGAATTCCGTTGCCGGAGGGGTAATTCTACGGGATCATTTGGGTACCTGTGTGGGGGCAATCTCTTTTCGTCTACCACATTGTACTCCTTTTGCTGCAGAGACCCAGACCGCATTGTTTGGTCTGTTATATTTTCTTCCTCTTTTTCGTGCAGTTGTTCTGGAAACAGACTGTGCCCAACTTATTGCGCGTTTGAAGCAACCAATTCCGGTCTTTGGGAGCTATCATCTTCGGCTGTTATGGGAACTATTGCGCCATCATCATTTGGATTATGTTCATGTATACCGAGAAGCAAATATGGCCGCACATTATCTTGCACAGCATTCCATGATGTTTCCTATTACTCAAAGTTACACTCGACATACATTGCCGTCACTTGTTCGTGGTGCGATGGCTTTGGACCTCTCCTCCGCAAATTCGCGAGTCCCTTAATACTCAAGTCTTCCAAATGGATTGGCATCTTACTGCAGTCTCTTTCTGTCCCTTGCTTGAGACAGGCAGACCGAGTATGATCTTCTTTCACTACATCTTCATGCTTTACATATGGTTCATACATGGGCTCCTCTCAGAATTTCTTATATTCATTGCATTGATGACTTCATTTTACATATTTGCTTGGACGGATGAGCGACATTTATGGTGGTTACATATGCACTATTTGGGTCTCATCCAAGTCTTCCATATGGATTGGCGTTACATCTATTTCTCTGCCAGCGCTATACTTAGTGCTGGCAAACTTAGTATGATCTTCCTTCAACTCATTTTCCACACTTCACAATTCTACATGCCTCTGCTTCACTCAGCTCTTATTATTTTGCATGCATGGACGGGAACACAGATTGGAACACGGCTCGCTTTTCTACTACTGGGCGCTGGCGAAACAATTGATTGGACAAGGCCTACCCATCGGACTTGGATGATCACATGGCGTTGGATTTTATTACGTTTATGTATCATTGGGTTTCTATGTATTTTCATATTACAGAATAGCGCACATCAACAGTCCATTTATATAAATATGTACGCTTTTCCCTTCACCAAGGTTTTATCCACAAGGGTGGTTTTACTTGGCAAGGTTTTAATGCGGCATATCATATATCAAATGGATGCTGATAATCATACACTGCTATTATCGTTTTTGTTTCTTTTGATGTAATAAGGTTTTCCTCCACCACAAGTGAGGTTTTCATAATAAAATTTCCTTTATATCATATATATATATATATATGCACACGCCTATATATGTGCACATACACATATACACATACACAAACATCCCTCGCACACATTCCCTAATCCCTTTACATAAACTCCCTTAGCCTAAACATTCATTCCCTCAGCTCAACTCAAAACCCACAGCCCAAATCTTATTCTTCCCCCTTTTTTTCTTTTTCCTCTTCTGGCCCACGGCCCAGTCCTGCGCTCAGCCCAGCGGCCCCGCCTTTCCCCTTCCTTTTATGGCCTATGGCCTGCCAGCCTCTTCCCTCTGACCCAGCCCACTTTTCCCCTTTTCTCCCTCAGCTTACTCCCCTTAAGCCCCCTAGCCTGCTACCCTCCCTCTTGGCTCCTAACCCACTCCCCATCCCCCTCGGCCCTAGCCCACTCCCCCCTCCTTCACCCTTCTGCCTCAGGCCAATCCCTCTTTCCTTTGACCCCAGCCCACTCCCTCGCTCCTCCTTCACCCTCAGTGCACTCCCCTTCAGCCTGCTACCAACCCCCTCCCTCGACCCTAGCTCAATCCCCTTCCCCACGGCCCCAACCCACTCCCCATTTCCCCCGCTCCCTTCCCAACTCCCTCACCCACCTTCCCCCTAAAACCCTAACTCCCCCTCACCCCCAACTCCCTCCACTCGGTCACCACCCCCTTACATACCACCCACACTCACACACACCAAACATCATACACAGTTCACACTTAACACGTAACACACACATGCACGCCACGTGCCGCCATCACCACCCATGCACGAACAAGATTGTTTTCTTGGTGGGGTGAGGTTAGGGTTATGAATAGAATAAATAGGTAATTAGATATCCTAGTGGATAAAGGGAATATGCCATTTTAAATAAATCAGTTAAGGTTTGATTCTATACCTTATTTACCTATCCTAACCAAATATTATCATAGATAACTATTATCATATATTTATATTTATATATTTCCTTTAAAAATTTTGGATAAAACATTTGATAATACATATGACTCTCATTGTATCTCTTTGTATAAGTTTCTTAATTGTACTCAATGTCTAATTTCCTTATAGTTGCATTATAAAATTCTCTTATAAATACAATCATAAGGACCGGATATGGTGTGTAGTTTTTGAGCCGATTGACGTATGTTTTTCCACAAAAATTATCGTGTTCTTCCTATTAAACTCTTTGCTTTGTCGTTTGTTTATTCCTTATGTCTCTTCTCGGTTTATTATCAACTAGTATTAGAGTGTTTAGGTCAAGCGGATCAACATAGAGGATGGAAAGGTGAATATTTGATGTTTCTACTGAAAACACTTCGGTTGTTGGAAATTACAAATAAACGATATGTTGTATGCAAATGAGTTAGAGGATACGATGATGGAGCACAAACCCGACAACATGAAGGATATGTTATGGAAGAAATTCGATCATCGAACGCTTGGACTAATCCGTAACACCATCTTGATGGATGTAGCTTCGTAGGTCGCCAATGAAATCACAACTTTTGGCTTTATCAAGCGGCTGCCTAATTTGTTCAAAATGACATCAAGTTCCAACAAAATTCATCTTCTTCGGAGGTTGTTTCAATTACAAATGGCTGAAGGTGTCTTCGTGACCAAGCATGTTCCTGAGTTCAGCCAAAGTGTGAATCAACTAAATGCAATCGCGTACTCTTTGGATGACGAGTTGCTCACACATTGCTTGTTAATTTCTATGCTGGATAGTTGGTCGACTACTATAGAGGTGATATCAAGTCAAGAACGGCTGACCCTCAACTTGTTCGTCACCGCATCATCAGCGAGGAAATTCGTAGAAATGATCAAGGCGAAGGGGGTGGATCGGCCTTAACCATTCAAAGAGGTTGAGACACCCAATGAATAGATAGTCGAGAAATCGAAACCAAAGGATATAGCAAGTCTTGAATAGAAGAGAGATGGAGTGTTGGAATTATGGCAAGAAGGGCCACTTGAAACACGAGTGCAAGGCGCCTAAGAAGATGAAGAAGAAAAGGGATTTGCCGAGTTCAGTGAATGTGATGACAAAGGATTCTGACAATGCCCTGGTCCTTTGTGTTGACAGCTCCATTGAGTCATGCATTCTTGATTCTGGTGTAGAGAAAAAGGGGTTTGAGTGATTTTCAAATACATGATTTAAATGTGCACAAAAACGAGCATAAGATAAAACGTGCATGATATAAACAATCGTATGCATGATATTGCTTAGTACTTGCCTTATTTAGCTCATATATAATGTTTCCAGACTAACGAGCCATGAAGCGTTAAAGCTTACATCATATGGCAAACATTTGTTGTGTTTATACTATTTTCAGGTGCCACTATTAATGAACTAAACTAGTTCATTAAGTGAAGTACTTAGTTTATTAAACTAAGTAGTTCATTAAAGGAAGCCGCATTTGGAAAAGGCACAAAGGCAACAAGGCTAAGGAAGGAAAGTCTTCTCCTCCTCCCCATCCTTTAATGCACACGCATATACACATATATATCACATATATTTTCAGAATTTTTAAATAAAGGCACACACACATGTATTCCAACGTACTACCGACACGTTATGTATTTTACGTACGTACGTTAACGTCACACCACAATACTTAACTCATATTTATGAGTATATTCAGGTCTTATATCATATGATATAAGATATGGTGATGACAAATTAAATACGACACGTTAAAAGGTTCTAAACCAAAAATTGTCGTATCGGGCGAATACCGAAACTTCGCCAACGTGTCACGTACTTGCCATAAATAAATGGCCAGCCCCTATACTTCAAAAATTGATAAAAATTTCGTGCACATGACTGTATATTCAGCCAAAAATACTTTCCATGTTGGCACACACAAATCACGCCACATTAAGGCCAAAATGTGAAGATTCCAAGTTTAATTTTGTCACATGTTAATGGTACCACTTTAGACCAGCCAAGTGCTGAGATTTAAAGTATATATTATATATATATTATGTGTAACATAATATATATAACATGTGCAAAAGTGTTGGAATTTAAATTAGAGAAAAATCGGGTAATCGATAAATATCGAAAATTCGGTTTTCTACGCACACAACACATGGAACGTTTTTGGCACATCATGTGACATGTATCTAGACACTTTTTACATATGATATACATCTTAAAGTGTTCTAGAAAATTAAATTAAGGGCTGATTGGAATATAACATGTGTGTATTATTAAATGTACACTATTTTACAAAGTTAACAAAAATAAATTTCAGCACATGTATATGGATTGCCTAACGTCCCTACAGCCAAGATGGAGCTTATTTGGAGCCTTTTTGGCATATTGATTGGTCAAGGATCAATCATAAAATGTTGGTGAATTAAAGAGAGAAGCTACATATGGTAAGAATTCAAACTTTGTCTCACTTATAACACATGCTGAAAACTTCAGCATGTGTGAGCATGGGTGGCCGATTTTTACACATTAATATGATATATTTTATCATCTTTTATTGTGTGATTGATTGAAACAAGAAATGGAAATAATTTGAATATTATTTAAATTAAATAAAGTGTGATATTCTACATATCACACATGCTGAAATTTTTCAGCATGTGTGTGACTTGTGTAGGCCGAATTTTTGAGCATAATTGTGTCCAAGTTCATTTCTCATGTGATAAGAATATTTACCATCAATTGGTGATTCATTTTAAAAAGAAAAATCAAAAAAAATGGTAATATTTTGAACTTTATCTCCATGTGTCACATGCTGAAAATTCAGCATGGTAACACCACATTATGGGTGATTTCTTGGCTTAGCAAGGAAGAAAATTTTGTCTTGCAATTTATGTGATAATCTTGAGCTTTATGGAAATTATTTTGTGATGATTTTGGTACATGTTTTTAAGTGTTATTCTCATATTTTTCCAAGTCATCAATGATGACAACATCCAACCTATCATGAAGTGCCAAGTAAGCAAAGCTTAAATGATCATCCAATAAGAAGATGCCAAGTAAGCAAGACCAAGTCACAATGATGTCTTACATTCTCCCAAGGACTTAGAAGATAATTTTCAAGAGGGGGATAGAACTATAGGGGGTGGCCAAAACAAATTAAAAGGAGAGAAAGAAGAGCAAAACAAGAACAAGAACAAGAGTTGCAAGTTCAAGGATCAAAAGTGTTCTAGCCTTCTTCTTATACATTCTCCTTCTTTCTTTCTTCTTGTAAGCCTATTGTATTCATATCTTTCAATCTTGAATAGGCTTGATATAAACCACCACATATTCCATATCTTTGTAAAAGATTGATCAAGGTGTGATCAATCTTCATTCTAGCGAGGTGGTGGTGTTCGTGCGAATTGTATTCGTCGTACAAGGTTTGTAAAGGATTGGAGTTGGTGTGTAACTCCATCAACCCTGTGGTAAGGTGTATTGCGTGTGTGTGACTAGTGTGAACCAAGGAATGTGTTCCTTGAAGACTGGAGTAGGTTGTTTATAACCGAACCAGTATAAAATTCTTGGTGTCATTTACTTTCAGCATTTACTTTCTGTTACTGCACAGTTTACTCTTTTTGTTGGCATTCGTAAAAATAGTAAATGACTTTCAAAAATCACGAAAATTTTCAGAAACATAGCCACACGTTCTAGGGTTAATTTTGTACATTTTTCAACCCTTTTGGATAAGTATAAGTCGATCAAACATCAAAAGTTCTGAGACTAGTGCAGTCTGATTTTCAAACTTGTAAAGGTTGAGACTTTAGTTGTAATTGACCTACTTCCCAAAAGAATTTTGAAACACTGTTTCAACCCACTTAAATATAGTATATAAGGAGTTAGTGGTTAAAGTTTCAGAGCATTTGGACTTGCACACAATTAGGAATAAATTTTTCAAAACCATCTACCGTTTCTGGCAGAGTCGCACAATCTGACCACCAACGATATTTGAAGGGGTAAAAGGTTGAATTTAAATTTGAAATTTTTAGGAGACCCTCATAACATCTGAGGCTAAGTTCTCTCAAAATTTCAGAATTTTTGGAGACCTATAACCTGGTTTTCAAAACGTTTTAAAACTGGTCCGGAAAACAGAATTTGTTTTCAGAAGTTGGTTGTTTAGTTTTAAACAAATTTGAAAAACCACATTTTTCGCACCCACTATTCAAACCCCCCCCCCTTCTAGTGGTGCCTTGCAGATCCTACATCTGGTGCATCATTTCATTTTACCTCATTTAAGGAATTGATGAAAGATTTTGTGTCCAGATAATATGGCAAGGTGCTTCTAGCGGATGGAAAGTCTTTGGAGATTGCATAAAAAGGAAATGTCAACATCAAGTTGAGGCATGATAGAAGATGGACATTGTGTGATGTTTGATATATTCCCAGGTGGAAAAAGAATCTAATTTTTGTATGTCATTTAGATGACGAGGGGTACAAATTTAACTTTGTAAAAGGGTGCTGGAAAATCGACAAGGGTGTCATGATTGTAGCACGAGAAACCAAGAAGTGTACACTTTATCTAACGTACCATTGTGTGAACCTAATGATAGCAATAGGGTCCGAAACTAGTCCAATTTATGGAACAATAGATTGTGACACATGAGTGATAAAGGGCTAAAAGTGTTAGCCTTCAAAGGATTGTTTCCAAGCATGCCGATGGTGGAAACTTGATTTTTTGAATATTGCATAGTTGGAAAACAAAAACAGGGTCAGTGTTTTGAAAGGCGGCTAGGAATGTGAGGAAAGAAGGCTGGATCTTCTTCACACAGATGTTTGGAGGCCAGCCCTGGTTCAATCACAAGGATTTTTAAGACATCATGTGATGTTCATTGACAATTCCACTCAAAAGGTATGGTTTTATTTCCTTAAGCATAAATCTGAAGCATTTGAAGCTTTTAAGAAGTGGAAGGCGGAAGCGGAGAACCAAATAGGCCGAAAGATAAAGTGTCTAAGATCGGACAATAGTGGTGAGTCTAATGGTACAAAACTTCAAGACGTATTGTGTGGAGCAAGGAATACGACATGTAATGGAACCGCCGAAAGGATGAACCTCAACCTCAATTAACGGGCAAAGACGATACGGCTCCATGCAAAACTTTCAAAAAATTTCTAGGCGAATACACTAAGTATGTGGCCTATCTAATCAATCGAAGTCACTTGATAGACCTAAATCTTGAGCTACCCGAAGTGAGGTGGACAGCTAAGAAGATTTCTTTGTCCTACTTGCGAGTCCTTGGATATACAACCTATGTCCATTTAGATTTCAAAAATAGGGACAAGTTGCATGCAAAGGCAAATAAGTGCATTTTCGTTGGATATGGAGAAAATTATTTTGGCTATAGATTTTGGGACGAAAAGGGAAGATAATTCGATCACAAGATGCTACATTCAACGAAGATGATAAAGCTTCCAATCCAAAGAGGGATGAAGTGAGGAGATTGATTTAGGTGAAACACAAGTTTCGGATGGTGAGGCTGAAGCCGAGAAGGCTGAGGTTGAAGAGTATAATGAGGTCGAACAAGATGAAGAAATTTCACAAGAATTAGTCTTGAGGTGATATACTCGCATTTGCAATCCAAACACAGTAATTATCTACTCTAGATTACTTACTCTTGACCGACTCCAATGAACCCAAAGATTATGATGAAGCCATAAGTTCAAGTGACTCAGTCAAGTGGGAGCAAGCAATAAAGGAGGAATTACAGTCACTAGATAAAATTGCAATTGGACCGTGAGTAGGTTGCCGAGAGGAAAAAGACCATTAAAAATAAATGGGTCTTCCGAATGAAAACATAGGCGGATGGAAGTAATTGGTATAAGGCGAGATTGGTGGTCAAGGGTTTCTTACAAAAGAAAGGAATTGATTACACTGAGATATTCTCATCCGTTGTGAAGGTTACCTCAATTCAGTCAGTTCTCAACATAGTGGCAAAAGAGAATCTTCATCTTGAACAACTTGATGTGAAGACGGTCTTTCTTCATGGTGACTTGAAAAAAGAAATTTATGTGGAGTAGAACAAAGGTTTTGAAATCAAAGGGCAAGAGGGTCTCGTGTGTAGATTGAATAGAAATCTATATGGGTTAAAGCAAGCTCCAAGGCAATGGTATAAACTGTTCGATAAATTCACGAGTAGCCATGGATTTAAGCGAGGACATACAGATCATTGTTGCTATTTCAAGTCTTCTGCCAGCTCCTACATTATTTTGTTCTTATATGTTGTTGACATGCTTGTTTCGAGAGCTAACATGAAGGAGATCGATGTGTTAAGACAAGAGTTAGCATAAGAGTTTGAAAAGAAAGACTTGGGTCTCGTAAATCAAATTCTTGGCATGTGTATCCTTTGAGATCGAATCGGAGGTTTGTTGACCTTGTCGCATGAAAAATACATCAATAAAGTGTTGGACCAATTTTTCATGCAAGACACTAAGCCAAGGATTACACCGTTGGAGGGAACGACTTAAATTGTCGAAATATCAGTCACCAAAAATGAAGTGGAGCAGAATTATATGAACAATATACCATATTCATCGGCCGTAGGTAGCCTTATGTATGATATGGTTTGTACAAGCCGCTATTGCTCATGCATTAGGAATAGTGAGCCGTTACATGGCAAATCCTGGTGCTGCACTCTAGGAGACGGTGAAATGTGTGCTGAGATATTTGAAGAGTACTTCAAATGTTGCATAAGGCTTCGTGGATGTGGACGTTAGTGGTGACACGGATGATTAGAAGAGTGCTTTCGGTTATATTTTTATATATGGTGGTTGGATGTCGAGATTACAATGTAACACTTTCTATGGTGGAGGCCGAATACGTTGCAATCTCGGAGGCTGAAAAAGAGATGGTATGGTTACTTACTTTTCTGAAAGAAATCGGAATGGATCAAAGTAGCAGACTGCTCTATACTGGTAGCCAAAATGCTTTATGTCCCGTGAAGAATCCGGTATATCACTTGAGAACGAAGCATATTCAATTAAAGTATCACTACATACGTGAGTTAGTAGACGATAGGACGTTATCTTTGAAGAAAATTGTAGGTGCAATTAATCCCACAGATATGTTCACGAAAGTCATCACCACGAAGAAGTCGAGGCTATGCAAAGCTCAGTTGGACTCAAACGGTGTTAGCCGAGTGTTGATGGCAGTGTTTGTTTGGAGTGGAAAAATGCAACAAGGAAGGATGTTCGCTGAGTGATAAGTATCGCAAATTTGTCTTCAAGTGGGAGATTGTTAGGATAAAGACAAGTATTATGGAGAAGTCTTACAAAATGAATTAAGTATTTGATATCACATATGACTCTTATCCTTTATCTCTTTGTATAAGTATCCTAGTGGTATTCAATACCTAATTTTATTGTAGTTGCATTGTGAAATTCTGCTATAAATACAATAATAAGGACCGGCTGTGGTATGTGGTTTTGAAGCCGGCCTACGTACGGTTTTCTCACGGAAATTATCGTGTTCTTCGTGATACATTCTTTGTTTTGTCGTTCATTTATTCTTTGTGTGTGTTCTCAGTTTATTATCAATAGAAACATCCATTGATACTACGTCTATCACTTGGTTATCCTCCTGGTGATGCGCTGATATAGGTGATGCAGAGTGCACTTCCATCTTGGAGCATGATTCAACACCACTGGATGTCTCAAGAACACGTGTATCTACCAAACCTTCCAACAAATTGGTGTCAGCTGTTTCTTGACTCAAAATGGGGTCATCATGTTGCGGGCTGTTAAACTGCTTGGGGCTTTCCGTGACCGCAGCATCTCTGAGGGGCCAATTATATTGGACGAGTCCACTCACTACGGGATTTGGACAACGCGACTCACTGTCTGTCAAAGTTTGGCTGCATACAAGAGTTGAACTACGCTGGCTTTAAGCCATCGTGCATAATCCTCCTGGCTGACTTCCTTTTTGAGCGAGGGGCAGTATTTGTAGCGATGTAAGGATCATCTGCAATGAAAACACACGTACTGGCAGCCATTCATGTTGTATCAACCAGTTAGGGTTCCAGTATATTTTGATGTATTTAGGCAAATGAATCGCCTGACTGGGGATCCCACATCAAGATCAAGCCTAATCCTGAAGAACTTTAATCCCGTTTCAGTTGTTTTGCGGATCTGGAGTTCTGAGCACTAGTCCACCACCTTCCTGGTCTTTCTGGCCGCCTCCATTGTGATCCTCTCCCTTGGCAAACCATGTAGGTGCAACCAAAAAGGCGTAGAGGCGGAATAATCCAGCGTGTTCATGTGTTTCGTCCATGGTTTAATGACCATCGGTATTTCATCAAATTTCCAAGGCCCATCGGTCAGAATTCTATGCATGGGATTCAGGGATTGGAAAATAAATTGAAATTTACTAGCTCGCATTTTCACCACCTTAAATTCTACTCAGCGCCATGCCTTCATCATCGCCGCCTTCACACCCTTTTTGATTTTCGATTTATCACTGGCGAACTGCCTTAGTAGACTGCGGCTAGATTCTTCTGTACCAGCGATCAGATATTCTTCATCTAAAACAGCAGCATGCATGTCACCAGAAGTGATAATAAGCTATTTGAGTATAGTGGATAATGTAGGAGAAAATGGAAAGAAATTGAAAGTAGGCCAAGTTGCAAATTGTGGTTAGCAACGTACTTTGAGTTAATGTTATGGTTAGTTTCACCAGTGATAGGTGGAAACTAATGAGTCTTTAATTATCCGCGCGAAGGGTAGATAATTGTAGGTGTTTGAATTACTCAATTCTGATACCGGGTGAATGAGAAATTAATGTTCAAAGTAAAAGAAAAGTCGGCTCAGCTCAGCTCAGCTGTACTTGGGCGTGGGCTCAGGTAGCGGACTGAGCTGCGTACCTGATGGGCTCAGCTAGCGATTGGGCTATAGGCCAGGCTACAGGCTGCAGACTGCAGGTCGGGTCCTGTAGTACCGGGTCGAATCTTGTCAGCCGAGGAGGAGTTTGTTTCAGTTCAAACTCTCCAGGTTGTTAAGATAAGATAAGGTTAAGTTTTGAAAAAAGTAGTTCAGATTTAACCGGTCGAGCAGACTTGAAATTTGTTTTCATCTGACGGCTTAGATTGAACAGTTAGTTGATCTGACGGCTGAGGACAGACCTGGTGCTGTTATCTGATCCAATGGTTCAGGCTGAGCTGGTATATGATCCTATGGCTGAGATTGAACTGACTGTAACAGACTGACCTGAGAATTTTCCTATAAATAGTGGCTGAATGTGACCTCTGTGGACATACACTCGGAACAATTAAAAAGTTCTTCTATTTCTCTGTAATCTCCCTCGCTGCATATTAATCCTCTCCTCATACAACCTCTGCATTTCAGTATGCCAAGAAGTTCAGGACATCTAACAGGTTCGTAGAGTTCAATGTTGTAGTGCTGCTCGTCTGAACTAATCTTCGTTGTATCTTGGGAGACGGTTGCTCCTCTGGTTGGGCACAGTATACTGGAGCAATAACGTCTTAAGGACAGAGTCCTGGACTCACCTTGGATCTCTGCTCGTCTGTGTTGTTGAGGTTATTGCCGAGCTGAGCTCTGCTCTTGTGCTTAGAAAATTCGTTGTTCTGAAACGTTGTCTTGCTGAGATCTGCTTTGTGCAAAGTTTTGCAGTTTGGCTGAGGACATTCGTTGTTCTGCAGTTCTGCCGTGCTGAGCTCTGCTCGACTTAAGCGACTAAGAGCACAACTCTCGTTTGTTGTGCTGAGGTACCGAGGTCGGCAGGTCGGTGATCAGCCCAGAACGCAAATACAATTACGCTGACTGGACTGATCTGATCTGTCTAATCAGTCTGACTTTAGTTCAGCTCGGCTGGAAGGCTGATAGCACAGAACCTCTATTCAGAAGTGTTATTCAGTTCAGGTCGGCAGGTCAGCTGATTGTCCAAAACGCAAACTCAATTGCGCTATCTGAACTGTCTTGTCTTTGCAGATCAGTCCAGTCTACCTTGAGCTGGAAGGTCGGCCATTACTGTACAGAAGTCAATTAGTCTGACTTGAATTATTTCCAACAGATAACTCCTCTTTCTCCATGGGAAACCCTAGAGCAGAGGAGTCAAAGATAGCTGAAAAAACAAGAGACACAGCAGCAGGAAAATGATCGAACACCTGCTGCATTCTATCAAACACCTGCAAACTGAGCTGATCAAGAAGAAAAGCATGCTGCAACTGATATCTGAGAATCATGGAAGCCACACAGGATTAAAAAAGATGATGATGATTGGTTAAGACCACGTGATTTCCGTTGTTTAAGGAGTTTGTTGCAGCAGTTTGCAACTGCCTACAACGAACAATATTAGCGGGTGATGGCAGGCAGGAAATGTTCAAACCAATGAAATGACAAGTTTACCCTTATGTTAATAACTAAAGGAAGTTAGTTATCAGGGTCATTTTGTAATTTTACATTGTTTTCCTTCTTCGTTATATACTGCAACTCTGCAGCATTAAGATGTATGAAAAGATCAGTTTCTTCCCTCAATTTCTCTCTAATATGTTCATAAATTTTTTTCTCTCCTTTCTCTTGTGATTCATTTCTTCTAGCTCTATCCATTTATTTTGGAGTATTGATCAAAATTTGACATGGTATCAGAGCGCAATTGTTAATGTTGTGTGTTTTCTACTTCATATTTTGATATGGAATCATCTTCAGTCATGTTTGGATCCACGGATCCTTATGAAGATACACTTTATATTTATCTTTCTGACAGCCCCTCTCTCACTCTCACTCGAAACCTTCTTACATCACAAAATTATCACGGATGGAGCAGAATTGTACGTCGAGCATTGGAAGCCAAAAACATAGCAGGTATCATAGATGTCACAGTGGTTAAACCTTCTGAAGGTGATCGAAGATATGCCATATGGATCAAGGCAAACATTATGGTGGCTTCTTCGATCACAAAAAAAGTAAGTCCTTCGATTGCTCAAAGTATTATGTAGATTGACAATGCTACAGAAATTCGGAAGGATTTAAAGTTTAGATATGGCAATGCTGATGCCTTAAGAATGTCAGACTTACAGGAGGAATTTGATATGATTAAGCAAGAAAACTTGGATGTAACTGAGTATTATATGAAACTAAAGTTGGTTTGGGAAGAATTAACGGTCTTAAAGGCTATTCCATCATGCACATGTAGGAGGTACACTTGCAATATCACTAATCAAGTCACTAAGTTTGTGGAAGACGATTTTGTTATCAAATTCGTGAAAGGGTTGTCTGAAGAATTTGAGCCTGTCAAATCTGAAATTCTATTTATCAGTCATTTGCCTGATATTAACACTGCATTTGCCATGGCTGTGAAATTTGAAAGGGAAGTGTTGTATTCAAATAACCACGCGTCCTTTTTGAATAATCCCTCTGCAATATTGAGTGTGGGAAGTGAAACTGCAACATTTGTTGGCCAAGACTCTGGTTCTCTCAGGTCACCCGGGCCCAGACAAGGATTCAAATCACAAAGCAATTTTAGGAGAGAAGGGCCCTACATACAAAGTCTTGGACAAGGTGGTGTCAAGAAGTCTGTATGCAACTACTTTAGTTTGATGGGCCACATTAAACAAAAGTGCTACAAAAAACATGGTTACCCCTTGGGATACAAGCCTAGAGAGCAGGTAAATTGTGTGAGTGTGACTCATACTGACAGTTCACAATACATCTGTGATGTTCAACATAATGAGACGGGATATGATGATCAAGTGTCACAGCAATATGGTGAACACCCTCAATCACCTGGCATGTTTACGTAAGATCAATATGTGCCATTGATGACCATGTTAAGAGATTATCAGCAAAAAGGACGCAAGGAAAATGCAGGCTCAGATGACAAGATTGAGAGCCAGCATGCTGTTATGTCAGCTCAGCAGCTAGTTGTCCCTGGTAAGAAAGCAGGTAATATGTCATCTAAAAGTTTCGACCTATGGATTTTGGATTTAGGTGCCCCTGATCACATTTGTTGTTCTTTGAGTCTCTTTGATTATTGTCATCCTGTTACTTCTCTGAAAGTAAAACTGCCTAATGACCAATTTTTTGAAGTCACACATATGGGTATAGTCATTGTAAATCCCAATTTGACACTTGACAATGTATTACACATCTCATCTTTCTACTTTAACTTGATATCTCTCAGCAACCTCACCAAACAAAATCATGTCAATGTCCTATTTCATTGTGATTATTGTATACTGTATAAACAGACGAACATGAAGATGATTGGTTTAGCTGAAGTGAGTCAAGGCCTATACAAACTCCATGGCTCACTAAAGCGTCTTGAGTCAAAACATGATCGAATTCCCTATTCTGTTGGAAAGACTCCACACTTCTCTTCTCAAGCAGCTTTGCAATCTCAAGCTTCACTTTGGCATTCAAGGCTTAGGAACTTATCTTTACCTCGAATGAAGGAAGTCAGAAAACTGGATCCGATAGTAGTAGTTTCTGACTGTCTTAGTCGTTGTTGCATATGTCCTCTTGCTAGACAGAAGAAAAAACCTTTCCATGTTTCCTTTTCATTCGTTGTGACTCTATTTTCTTTGGTTCATGTGGATATCTGGGGCCCCTATAGGCACTCTAATTTGTGTCAACAACGTTACCTTATTACCATTGTGGATGATTACAGTACACATACTTGGGTTTATTTGCTACAGAATAAATCTGAAGTTAGAGGCATCTTACAAAGTTTCTATACCTTTGTCTTTGTGCACTTTGATAAAAGAATAAAAACCATTCGTTCAGATAATGGCTTGGAATTTCGAATGGATTCATTTTATGCTGAGAAAGGCATAATTCATCAGACTAGCTGCATTCACACACTACAACAAAATGGCCTAGTTGAACGAAAACAGCAACATATATTGAATGTGGCTAGAGCCCTTAAATTTCAATGACATATACCCATTCAGTTTTGGGGATTCTGTATCCAACATAATGTATATTTGATTAATCTGACCCCTTCTCTTGTCCTTGCCAATAAGACATCATATCAGATACATTATAACAAAATTCCCTCTTATCAACATCTCAAAGTTTTTGGATGTCTAGCATTTGCTGTCAATACTCAGCCTAACAAAGGCAAGTTTGCCCCTAAATCCAGAAAATGTGTCTTCCTTGGACTATACATATTACAAAAGGCTATATCCTCCAGGATCTGATTACAAGGAATATTCTCATTTCTAAAGATGTTGATTTCCATGAACAAAGTTTTCCCTATGCACCTACAACTTCCATTGAGACATCCTTGGCTCAGCCTACTTCCATTCATATACCTACACTACATGTACAACCTATATCTAATCCATCTCCAAATGTCTCTAATTTTTCTCCCTCAGCTTTACCTGGTGATCCTACAAACATCACTGCATATCTGTTGTTTCACCTTCTTTAACATCTTCTTCTTCTCCTGCCCCTGTCATATCCATTTAGTCTCTTAAAGCTTCTGCTACTCCTTCAGTAACTCCTATCCCAATCACCTCTCTTGACATCTGTCTTCCTACTCCTTCCAATACAAGGCCTCTCAGGCATAGACAACTACCACCCTACCTATAAGAATACTATTGTAATCAGTCTCAGGTAATTCCTTCTCTTACTTCCCTTATGAACCTTTCCAGCCCACGTACTTTTGACAAGTCCTTTTTTATGGGTACTTTGGCACCTAAATACAAAACATATATCTTAGCTACTAGTATGCACACAGAACCTGCTAATTATTTAGAGGCATCTAGTTCTGCAGCTTGGCAGGCAGTTATGCAAGTAGAGTTGGCAGCTCTTGAAGCCAATCACACCTGGAGATTGGTTCCTTTGCCTCCTGGTAAGCAGCCCATTGGATATAAGTGGGTATACAAGGTCAAATATGATGCAGATGGGACTGCTAAAGTTACATAGTTAGGTTGGTTACTAAGGGCTACACTCAACAGTATGGCATTGACTATTAAGAAGCCTTCTCTCTTATAGCCAAGATGACTATGGTAAGGTTTATTTTGGCATTGGCAGCTAGCTAAGGATGGCACTTGCACCAATTGGATGTTAATAACTCTTTCCCTACATGGTGATTTACATGAAGAGATCTACATGGTTCCACCACCTGGCTTATCTCTAATGTAGCATAACTTGGTTTGTAAACTTGAGAAGTCTCTATATGGCCTTAAGCAAGCCAGTAGAGAATGGAATGCTAAATTGACTACCTACCTTTTATCCCTGGGTTTCACTCAATCTAGGAATGACTACACTTTGTTCTTTAAACAAACATCTGGTTCTTTATTGTTAACTTTGGTATATGTAGATGACATCATCCTCATTTCTTCTTTTTTGCCATCCATACGCTTCTCAAGTCTCAGCTTCACACAACATTCAGAATTAAGGATCTTGATGACCTTAAGTTCAGGGGGAGAACCTATACGAAGGAAAACTTGAATTACCTTTGGTGTGCCATTCATTGGTAGCTAATCACTAGGTTGTATTGATGCCATATGTGATACATTGTTAGGAGCTGTAGTGTAGTCGGCGTCACCTACTTACCCTGTTGGTACAGCTGTTGAGCGAGTTGTGGATGGTAGCATCAACCAATCGAGAGATCCATCGTATAGGTTCTCCCCCTGAACTCGAGATTGGGGGTATAGTAGTATTCGGTTTCAAGAAAGACAGTTCATGGTTACATGGATGCGGCAGGTTCAAAGATTATAACATCGATAGCCTTTCTGAGTGGTAGCATAGCCGACAAAGACACATTTATCGGAACAGGGATCAAGTTTAGTTCTTTTGTGTTTGGGTATATGGACAAAGACTGTACACCCGAATACTTTTGGAGGTAAGGTAAAGACTGATGGAATAGTGTGTTGGGTGGCCAAGGTCTGAATAGGGGTCTGGGATTGAAGGATTTTTGTGAGGAGAAGGTTGATAAGATAAGTAGAGGTAGATACTACCTCCGGCAAAAAAACTGGGCTAATCAAGAAGAAAAACATGCTGCAACCGATGTATGAGAATCATGGAAGCCACGCAGGATTAAAAAATATGATGATGATTGGCTAGGACCACGTGATTGCCATTGGCTAAGAAGGAGTTTGTTGCAGCAGTTTGCAACGTCCTGCAACAAACAATATTCACAAGTGATGGCAGGCTGGAAATGTTCAAACCAGTGAAATGATAATTTTACCCTTATGTTAATAACTAAAGGTAGTTAGTTATCAGGGTCATTCTTGTAATTTTACATTGCTTTCCTTCTTCGTTATATGGTGCAACTCTGCAGCATTCAGATGTATGAAAAAAGCGGTTTCTTTCTTCAATTTCTCTCCTTTGTGTTCATAGATTTTTCCTATCCTTTCTCTTGCGATTCATTTCTTCTAGCGTTATATCGAATCCATTTGATTTTGGACTATTGATCAAAATTTGACAAGAAGAGACTCCAATAAGGAGAAAAGGGCTTTGTTCTCTAAAATGTCTGTAATGTGTCGTTAACTAAATGTTTGTTTTATATCTTTGTTTGGCAGATATTAGCAAGTGAATGATTTCCTTGTTTTCTGACTTGGGATCACTTTCTTGGGAGATATAAGACTGTTAGACTCATCTTCGGGAACAATTTAACAAATTGAATGCATGCCTTTACCATATATGTTTTAAAGTAGACATTGCCTTAGAGACAAAAGGTTTAAGGATTAGTCGATCTAAGACCGAGTATCTACACTGCGACTTCAGCAGCGTAGTCGACGGTGAGAATAACCAGCTAACTATCGAGGGTCAAGTGGTGCCACAGGTAAGTAAGTTCAAATACATAGAATCGTTTGTACAGCAAGATGAGGATATAGATAGTGACATAGCATCTGAGTTCTGGCAGACTGGTGTAGGTGAAGGGCGGACTCAGGGGTGTTGTGTGACAAGAATTTTTCAACTAAATTAAAGGAAAAAGTTTATAGGCTGAGAGTGTGGCCGACAATATTATATGGAACAGACTGGTGGGCCATGAAGAGGACACAGTTGCAGAAGATGAAAGTGGCAGAGATGAGGACGTTGAGGTGGATGTGTAGGCATAGAAGGCTAGACCGGATAAGAAATGAGGCATTTAGGGAAAGGATAGGGATGACTAGTATAACAGATAAGATAAAAGAGCGGAGAGTGAGATGGTTTGGACATGTCAAGAGGAGACAGGCAACGGGTTCTATCAGAACAGTTGAAAGCCTCATTGGAGAGAGAAAGAGGAGTAAAAACAGACTCAAACTGACTAGGGATGAGCAGATCAGACATGACTCATTAGATTTACACCTCTCAAAAGACATGATCTAGGATAGGAGTCCATGGATGCAGAGGATTAAAGCTAAGAAGGTTTAGGCAGGATATAAGGGCACTTTAGAGTATGCTTAGGGGCTTAGATACTCTTTACAATTTAGGTTGACTTTGCACTTTTCGTGTTTTTGTCTTTTCCTTCATTATTTGTGCATATACACTGTTAGGGCTATTTTAATATGAGAAGCTTTTTATTTGTGTTTACTAAATTCCTTCACTAGTACACTAGCACACCATATTCGTATTATTGTGTCATCTTTGCAGGTACATATAGAGCCGGGGGTCTCACTGGAAGAAAATTCTATCCCTTGGGATGGAGGTATTGTTTGCCTATATGTCACCCTTCCTAGACCCTACCAGTAACTTTTGTTATCGTTGAAATATACTAGGTATGGTTGTTGTTGTCGTCGTCTTTCCCATACTCTCCACAACTCCAAGAAGAAACACTGTTCTCCCGTTTCTAATGATCTATCCGTCTTAGAATTAAGTAAGGTACCGTTTGGAATCCTATTATAGTTAAAATTTGAACCATGTAATTGAACTTGTGTTCGGCTTGATGTTATTTAAATATGTGGCTCACTAAATTTTATTCAATAAAAGTAGGTCATATGTAGTATTTTTTGCCGGTATCTTTTGCAAAAATAGTAAAATTATTTAACTGGTCAATGTTGTCGACGTAGCCTAAGTTGTGACATTCATTATGACATGTATCTAAGCTCACAATAAGTTAGATACATGTCATAAACATTGACACAATTTAGATACATTCATTATGACATAATGAATGTCATAGATGGTGAGTTGGTTGTATCTAAGCTCAACATCAGTTAGACACAGACAGACCGAATATCATTATGACATGTCGAGAGAACCTTTTAACTGGTCAAGATTGTTGACGTAGCCTAAGTTGTTTGATTTTTATATGTGGATTTGAACATTATATTTAAAGGTGCATTTTGACATAAACTATGTAAAAAAGACAACTAAGTAATATGCCCAAAAGGACAAAAAAGTGTTTGACGTGTCTTACGTTAAGCTTGTAAATATATTATGTCAAATTGGACTTTGGGATAATAGTGAATGTTAATATACTCTAGGTCAAAAGTAAAAAACGTAAAGTGGCCGTCTCACAAAACTGATTGTCACATTGGTCAATGGGCAAGTTAAGTAACCTCATGCTTAAAAGGCAAAGAACACATAGATGATAGTTTTAACGACAAATTTCATATTATAATGTTATCTCAAATATATTGGAAAAACCTCTTTATGTAAACAAAGGCAAGTAAATACCAAATTATATTATACAAGAGATATTAACCTACTCGTGGAACAACATTGGCACTAGTTGCACAAAACCACATACATTTTTATACAAGGTAACCACCTGTTTGTAACTCAACAAAACTGAAATTTTCATTTTCTGATTTTTTAGGTTTCTTTTATATTTCCCATCTTCAGTTCTTCTGACCTGCATTTCTGCTCCAATGTCTGAGAAATCTTTCCTTTCGCATCTTTTTCGTCTCGGCCACTTGCTAATTGCCAAAAAAAAGGTGTTTCCGTTCTTCTTACTCGATAGGAACCGAAAGAAGTCCTTTTTTTAAATAAAAAAAATTCTTTCATTCGTCTCTTTTCTCTCTTTCGTTTTCTTCTGCAATCCGCCACCAACATTTTCAAAATAATCATGCTGATGAAGAAAAGTTTGGTGAAAGAAGAATTTTATTCACATTTTTGCATATACATGGTTGTCCTATTTATAGTACAATGTTTGGTTAAATATGATAGAGATAATCAATTGCATTAGTACTATACAGATTCTACTCTGAATTATAATCTCTAATTGCTTCCTTAATTATCTTGGCATCTTCTTGATTGCTGGTAGAATCTTCTAACACTCCCCTTAAGTTGAGTGATGGGATCTCCAATGCTTAATTTGCACAATATTCTAGTGAATATTCAACCTGTGACATCTTTGATAGGAATATCCGTCAGTTGGTCTTTTGATCTTATAAACGGAAGTTCAATTTGTCATCCTCAATCCTTTCTTTTATGAAGTGTTGATCTGCCTCTGCATGTTTTCTTATGTCGTGTTGCATAGAATTTTTTGAGATACTTATTGTGGTATTATTATCACATCTTAGTTGATTCGGAAAACTTAGTGGGAAGCCAATTTCAGTCATTACCTTCTTTATCTACAAAATCTCTATTACGTCTTTAGCAATTCCTCAGAATTCTGCCTCAATGCTGGACAATGCTACTACCTTTTTTTTACTTCTTCATGTCACCACATTTCCTCAAATTAGTGTAAAGCATCCTGATGTAGATCTTTGATCATTTAGATTACCAGGCCTATCTACACTAGTATATGCTTTGATATTGAGGTGACTGTTTCTATTGAATGTGATTCCATTTCCTATTTTACCTTTCAGGCATCATAATATCTTTATGACTGCTCCTATATGTTCCACCTGTGAATTATACATGAACTTATTTTTAGCTCCGACTGCATATGCTATATTTGTACTCATATTGTTTCATTACGATAGTGAATCTTTCAAACCATGCCTATGAATAATGTTTAGGCCTCTATAGTGCCTTCCTAAGTTGACACACCTCATCTTTCTGTAGAGAAAAAGGGGTTTGAGTGATTTCAAAATGCATGATTTAAATAACGTGTATTAAAGAAATGCATGACATGTTTTATGACATGACACGTTTTTGCATGAAACTTTCCTTATATAGTTCATATATATTATTGCCGTACTAACGAGCCATGAAGCTTTAAAGCTTACATCAAATGGTAAGCATTTGTTGTGTTTGAACTATTTTCAGGTGCCATCATTAATGAACTAAACTAGTTCATTAAGTGAAGTACTTAGCTAATTAAACTAAGTAGTTCATTAAAGGAAGCCATATTTGGAAAAGGCACAAAGGCAACAAGTTGAAGAAAGAAAAGTCTTCCATTCCCTCCTACACGCCACTTACTATATATATATATATATATATATATATATATATATATATATATATATATATATATTCAGATTGTTTTTAAAAAGGCACATACACATATATTCCAACGTACTACCGACACGTTATATATTTTACGTACGTACGTTATATATTTGGAAAAGACACAAAGGCAACAAGTTGAAGAAAGGAAAGTCTTCTACTCCCTCCTACACGCCACTTACCATATATATATTCAGATTTTTTTTTGAAAAAGGCACATACACATGTATTCCAACGTATTACCGACACGTTATATATTTTACGTACGTACGTTAATGTACACCACTATACTTAACTCATATTTATGAGTATATTCAGGTCTTATATCATATGATATAAATCATGGTGATGACAAATTTATTACGACACGTTAAAAGGTTCTAAACCGAAAATTGTCGTATCGGATGAATATCGAAACTTCGCCAACGTGTCAACGACTTGCCATAAATAGATGGCCAGCCCCTACACTTCAAAAATGACCACAAATTTCGTGGCTTACATGGTATGTACAGCTATAAAATCATTCCATTTTGGCACACACAAATCACCCTCAATTAAGGCCAAATTGTGAAAATTCTAATTTCAATTTTGTCACATGGTTAGGCGCCACTTTAGATCAGCCTAAGTGCTGAATATTAAAGTTTAATTTATGTATATTATGTGTAACATAATATATATAACATGTGCAAAAAGTTGGAATTTAATTAGAGAAAATCGGGCAATCGATAAACGTCAAAAATTCGGTTTTCTACGTACACGACGCATGGAACATTTTTGGCATGGCATATAACAAGTATCTAGACACTTTTTACATACTTCATACATTCTAAAGTGTTCTAGGAAAATCAATTAAGGGCATATTGGAATATACCATGTGTGTATAATTATATGTGCACTATTTTACAAAGTTTGCAAAAATAAAATTTGACACATGTATATCCTTCATCACACACCTATACCAGCTATATTGGAGCATATGTGGAGCTTTGTTGGCATCTTGATTGGTCAAGAATGAAGCATACAATGTTGGTGACATAAAGGAAGGAGCTACACAAGGTAACATTTCAAACTATGTCGCATTTGTAACACATGCTGAAAATTTCAGCATGTGTGCATGGCTGGCCGATTTTTTACTCTTAATGAGCCATATTTTACTATCTTGAATCATGTGGATTAATTGAAATATGTTATGGCAATGTTTTGAATATTTTATGGAAATAAATAAAGTGATATTTTCAAATATCACACATGCTGAAAATTTCAGCATGTGTGCAATGTATGTTGGCCGAATTCTAGGCTCTATTGGTGATCAATTTTTATTCCAAAATTGGTAGTATGTTATGTACTAAATGATGATTGATTTCTTCTTTATTTTTAAGGAATAAATCAAAACAAACTTGGCAACATTTTGAATAAAATGCAAATGTTACACATGCTGAAATTTCAGCATGTGAAAGAGGTGTTATGGCCGATTTTTGCATGGCAAGTTGGAGAAATTTGTCTTGCTAATTATGTGGGATGATTATATGCTTTATGGAAATAATTTTATGGCTAATTGGCACATGCTTTTTGAGGTCTAATTTCAGATTTATCTAGTCATCAAGTGATGACAACATCCATCCAATCAATGAGTGTCAAGTAAGAAAGAGCTTAATGATCATCCAATGAGGAGTTTCCAAGTAAGCAATGACATGTCACAATGATGCAATACACTCTTCCAAGGACTTAGAAGATAATTTTCAAGAGAAAGAGGAAGGCAAGAGGGGCGGCCAACTTGAATAAAAAGGAAAGAAGTGAGCAAACAAAAGACAAGAACAAGTCTTGCAAATTAAAAGGCCAAAAACGTTTTCCATCTCCTCTTCTACACTCTCTTTCTTTCTTCTCTCTAAAAGCCTATTGTACTTATATTCATATATTTGAATAGGCCACAATTGTGGAGATTTCCAATTCAAAGTTTTAATGCACATGGGGCGCCCCTTTAAGTCAGCCATTAGAGCTGAATATCTAATTTATTTTACGTATATTATGTGTGACATAATAAATATAACATGTGCAAAAAGTTTGAATTTAATTGGAGAAAAATCGCGTAATCGACGAAAGTCGAAAATTCGGTTTTCTACGAACATAACACATGGAACATTTTTGGAATGACTTGTAACATGTATCTAGAAACTTTTTACACATTCAAGACATGTTAAAGTGTTCTAGAAAATTCAAATAAAGGCTGATTGAAATTTACCATATATGTGTAATTATTGTGCATTATTTGACAAAATTTAGCAAAATGAAATTCAGCACATGTACAAGTCCTCTTACACGCCATTTGCAGCCTTGATGGAGCCTATATGGAGCTTAGTTGGTATCTTAATTGGTGGAGAATATGCCACACAATGTTAGTGACATAAAAGAGGGAGATACACAAGGCAACAATTCAAAAATTTTGAAAATGTAACACATGCTGAAAATTCAGCATGTGTTACTAGTGCTAGCCGATTTTAGGCTAGTTATGGCGGCTAATTGGCATCCCAAAATTGAAGGGATTGAATGATGATTATTTGGCAACATTTTGAATTCTTTTTGGCACATGTTCTATGAGTTATTTTCAGATTTTAAAGCTCATCAAATGATGACATGTTGGACTAATCATCAAGTGCCAAGTAAGGAAGGTCAAGTCATCCCTCCAATCATAATGCGCCAAGTGAGCAAGATGGTGTCATATCTAAACAAGAAAATCTTCCAAGGGCATTAAAGAGATTTCTCAAGAAGGAAGATAACCTAAGGAGGGCATCCACTTTTGAATAAAAAGAGGAGAAGTATAGAAAAAAAAGCAAGACAATTCTCATTTTCTCTCAAGTGCAAAAAGATCCTCTACTCTCTTCTTCCACATTTCTTCTTCTTCTTCTCTCAAGCCTATTGTTAATATATTCAAAATATTGTATAGGCTTTGATTATACCACCATACACGTTTCATTTGTTGTAAAAGGTTGATCAAGGTATGATCAAACCTTCATCGTTCAGTGGTGGTGTCCGTGATCCGTTTGCTTAATTATATTGTTTGTAAAGGGGTGGAGTTGGTGTGTAACTCCAGTCATCCTTGTGGTAAGGTGTTTTTGATGTTTAGTGATAACCAAGGAAGGTGTCTTCGGAGACTGGAGTAGGTTGTTTTAATCAAACCAGTATACAATTCTCGGAGTTCTTACTTTCCACCACTTTACTTTGAGTTTCCTGTTTTCTGCATCGTTTTCATTACAACAGTAAAAATAGCAAAAGATTTTCAAAAATCATAAAACTTTTCAGAAACATAGCCACACATCCTAGCTTTCATTTGGCGTAAGTTTCAAATCATTTGGATAAGTATAAGTCAGTCAAACATGAATAGCTCTGAGACTAGTACAATCTGTTTTTCAGATTTGCAAAGGTTGAGAACATCAACGTAGTTGACTAACTTTCCAAAGGAATTTTCAAAAAATGTTTCAACCCATTATAATACATATCTTTAGGGTCTTGTCATTAAATTTTCAGACCATTTGGAATCTCCAATAAATCGGAATAAATTTTTTAAGTCGGAGCACGGTTTCTGGCAGATTCGTGCAATCTGATCAAGAACGTATTTTCAAAAGGTTAGGAGTGGATTTTTATTCAGAAATTTTTATGAGATACGTATAACATTCCAGAGTTCATTCACACAGAATTTCATAATTTTTGAAGGTGTGTAACTAGGTCATTTAATTATTTCAAATCAGGATCTGAAAACAGAAACTATTTTCAGATTTGATGTTTTTGGTTCAAAAAGTTTTAAAAACCAAATTTTTCGCACTCGCTATTCAACCCTCCTCCTTCTATTGGTTCTATACAGGTCCTACACTCCTAAGTATCATTTTGTCAGAGCATCTATTTCTACAATTATGACTCCTAAGTATCATTTTGTCAGAGCATCTATTTCTACAATTATGACTAACAACCATTCTTTCTTCTGCTTGGCCTTTTGATTATTCCTTAGGATTTTGCTGGTTGTACATAGTCATAATAAACACTTTTGCAACCTTGGATAAGCTCCACTTTACTGGGTTGTCCACTAGATGCCTGCTAGCTTGGGAAATATATTCTGGTGAGTGTCGCACCTGTTTCTCCTATGATGTAAAATATATATACTTTCTTCAACCACTTTCAAATTAGTATTAGTAGTACCATCATTAGTTACTTGAAATAAAGTGTCTGAACTAAATTCTGTTTTACTTACCTCTTGCCAAACACGATCCGAAGGTTGATTAATAGTAGGTATGAGTTCATTGGCCCTTGTTACGTTGATGGATGGCCCTAAGAAATAGTATCTGGAATGATCGAGTTACTCAACCAATTGCCCGAGTCATTTTTACTCTCTTCCTGAACATAAGATTGGTTGAGTTAGTAAAAATATGTTTCAAGGAAATCGCAATCATGATGACATAGATGCGACGGTTAATTGGGTTATAACGGCAGTACCCTTTCTGATGAACTGCATATCCTACAAATACACATTTAATGTCACATGGATCGAGTTTATATCTTTCATGTTTTGGAACATGGACAAATATAGAGCAGCCAAAAAATCATGGTTGGAGAGTTAATACATGTGGTATATATGTTTGGGTTTCTGAAAAGGCCATCTGGCCTAGTGGGAGCAGCGGCTGCTAAGCAACTGAAGGTGGGGAGTTTGAAACTCCTTTCTGAAATTCTGGATGATATATGTTTGGGTTTCTAAGACTTGTAGAGGAGTTTTGTAGCCAAGGATTTTTATAGGTATTGGTTAAGAAGATAAACAGACGTGAAAACCGCTTCAAGCCAGAAGTATCTTGGGACACCGGATTCAAGCATTATGGCTCTAGTCATTTCGAAAAGAATAAGGTTTTTTTCTACAACGTCAATTTCTTGGGGTTATATTTAGACATGAGATTTGATGAATAAGACCTTTTTTGTAGGAAAAATGTTGTCATTTTACGGTTCGCAAATTCTCCACCATATTCAGTCCAAAGGATTCGGATTTTTTTGGTTAACTTGGAATTGAATCATTTCGAGAAAAATTCAAATTTTGCGTACACTTCAGATTTATGCATTCAAATCATGTGAAAAAAACGTCAACAAATGGCACAAAGTATTGAAAACCATTATGAGTAGGATAACATGTAGGCCCTTACACATCTGAGTGTACTAAAAAATATAGACCGAACCCAAGTATTATTTGAGGTAAAAGAAGTGCGGTGGTTTTTTGCCAAAACATAAGTTTCACGGGGCAACTGAGTATCGTTACTTTTAAAGATGGCATGAAAAAGATAACAATGGTAACTGAGAGATGGATGCCCAAGACGTTGATCTCACAACCAAATTTTTTGGTTTGATGACCCATGATAGCATAAGGCGGTCCCCTCGATGAACCACTTCATAACATAATAGAGGCCTATGTATATAGTACCACGTCCAATGATCTTTTCTTGTATAATATCCTGTAAAATACAAAAATGAGGGTACATTAATGCTAACACAATTTTAAATCCTCTGTGACATGGCTCAGGGACAGGAGTTTGTAAGAGAGTGATGACACATAAAGGTAGGATTTTGTAGAATTTGGGGGGACTACTTTGATTTATGGCTTTCTGTGATTTTTTGTATTTTTGTTTTGATGTGTTTGTTGGTTGAATTCAGACGATGATGAAGTTGCTTTGCTGGTTGAATTCAGACGATTATGAAATTGTGTCTAAGTCTTATGGATCAAAAACACTGCTTTGGTACTATGTTACAATGGTAAAGAGAAGTTTAGTGGAAGAAGAATAAACTCTTTCATTCACACATTGCGTATACACGGTTGTCATATTTATAGCACAATGTTTGGTTAAATATGGTAGACATAATCAATTACATTAATACTATACAGGTTCTAATCCTGATTACAATCTATGATTGCTTTTTTAGTTATACCAGTATTTTATTGATGGTAGAATCTTCTAACAAATCAAAAACCTGTGACTAAAGGTGCATGTGCTTGTTTTCTTTGGATTCTATTATGAATTGGCTTTTCAAGATAATAAAGGTGAAAGACAAAGATGGCGGACAAGCAAAAAAGACAGAAAAGGCAAAGATGAGCAAACAAGATGCAACCAAATTATCTAAAAATTGCATATCCTTGTCAAATTGCTCTTAAAATTGCATATGTTGATTTGAGCAAGAACTCCCTCAATTATTGAAAAGAAAAGGTTACCTCCCCAGGGTATGCTATCCAGGTTTCTTAAAACCCATGACCTATCAACCAATTCTTGGCCACCTTAATCTTTAGAAATTTTGGTGCGACAAAATTTGTCACCCTACTGAAAGTAATCTAAATGTAATCCATAGTGATAATAAATTGGGGGAAAATAAGAAAATAAACGCAGATTGTGTAAGGCAAAAGAGAAAAGGAAATTTTATGTATGTTGAACCAGCTGTACATGGGAGATGGCTGTCATGTGTCGAAAATTAGGTGGCTTTTATATAAGTTGTTCCAGGAGTATGTTAAAATCTTTCATGTCATGTGCATGGCAGAAGTACATGTCAAATAGGGTATGTCATGTCAAGTGTAATAGTAAAATCTCATGACATCTAACTTAAATATCTTAAAATTATTTTCTATCGTCATAAGACAAGTGTGTTATTTTCTTTGATCATCTGCTTACGACATAAGTCCAATATCTTTGTCAACATCATCTTCACCTTCATAATCGAAAAGAAGATCATCCCAAATAGTCATCTCTGTATTAAGAGCCATCCTTTTTTGTGAAAGAACTTTATTCTCTTGCTTTTGCATCTCCTTGACATAACGTTCTTCAATGAATTGATCTGTTTGGCCACGCCTATAACTTTTTTACCATTTTTTATGTCTCCAGACAAATTGTCAAATAGCCTTCTTGCTTGAGCTTTATTTCTTGGTGCAACTCTTCTACACTTTCTAACTAGAAGTGGAACTTCTTCATACGAATCTCCAGACTCTACGACCCATTTTTATGTAACACTTGTAGAGGTTTTAGAGGATCCAACCTATTTTGTTCATAAATCAAGATTTCATGTATTAATATATTTTCTGGATAATTCATCAAGAGAAAGTGTCTTGTTATTCTCAGACTCGGTTATTGCCGTCATTTTAGGAGTCTACTCTGTTGGCAAAGATGTGAATAATTTTGACACTTAATCTTCTTTTGATATTGTTTTGTCAAACATAGCAAGTTGATTTATAATTTGTGTGAATCAATCAATTGTCTCCTTAATCTTTTCACCGCTCTTCATACAAGACATTTCATATTCTTTTATAAGCATTAGCTTCTTTGCCATTCTCACATGCTCGGTTCCTTTATGGATAATCTCCATGCTTTTTCATACTTCATGTGTTATTTCAAGACCTTGAGGTCTAACAAGCTCAGTAGTGTAGGACCTCAGGCGCTACCATCTCTCCCAAAACCAATTGGTGACAGGAGATGCGCATACCCTAGCCTTATAGTGCATTCAGCACACAAGCGCCTACGGCATTCGACTGTGACTTGGCCCACACGGCCTACGCCCACCGGCCTACGCCACGGGACAATTGCTGCACCCAACAATCTCCCCCTCAGCAATTGCTCCTGCTGGGAATCGAACCCGTGACCTCGCTCTGATACCACTTGTAGGACCTCAGGCGCTACCATCTCTCCCAAAACCAATTGGTGACAGGAGATGCGCATACCCTAGCCTTATAGTGCATTCAGCACACAAGCGCCTACGGCATTCGACTGTGACTTGGCCCACACGGCCTACGCCCACCGGCCTACGCCACGGGACAATTGCTGCACCCAACAATTGTATGTATACCAACTCATATTTTGTGAATAAAAAATGTTGAGAAATATGTTTGGATAATTTTCAAAGTCATGATTTTAAGTGATGAATACTTAAAAATGTCACATATGGTGTTATAAATGAAAGAGTTGAATAAGTGAAGAAAAATGACACGATGTCTAGGGTTGTTAGAAATATTTTTCTAAAATGTGATAAAATAGTTGTTTTTATTTTTACATGATTTATATATGTTTATCATGTTGTGATTATATGATTTTTATGATGATAATATCTTGTGACTAATATGCCCTCGAAGTTTCTACAACTTACCAAAAAGGGCAAAAGTGGTATTTTGAGTTTTGTAGGTACTCGACATGGTGAATATGATTCAAGAAGATATTATCATCTTATTTATTATCAAGAAAGTGTTATTATATTTAATTCTGACCATCGGGGTCATTTCTGGAGTTTTCTCACACCAGGGGTATTTTGGTCATTTTACCCCCAAGGGTATTTTTGGTATTTTCACTCAAGGAATCTCTTGAGCATATTATTATCTTCATTCTGGAGCTGTGTTATTATTATTTTGAAGATTATATGGTGATCTTATATCTTATTCTCTCAACCGATGATATTATTGACTATAGCTGGATATGTGACGATTTGAGATGTCACATTCTATTTTTTCTTGAAGACCCTCTTATATATGTTATAAGAGGATATTAATCATCATCTTTCAGAGATTACAAGGTGTCCTTGGTGCAAGATTCATCACAATATGTCAAGGAGAAATGGGAATTTTGATATTACATGTTGACATAACCTTGTCAGCTATTATTTGTTGATTTCTTCTCAAAAATCTGAGTTGGTATACATATACACAGCCTCCAAAACGTGATTATACAGGTGGAGATGATGTTTTTCTCATTTTATGAGTTGGAGACAAGAAGACAAACAAAAAGCAAGCTAGTTGGCAAAAGTTGCCAACTTGAAATTTCAAATTTGAATGTAATGGAGACAAGATTATTGGAGATGATTATGGAAGGTGTTTTAATTTAAAATTCTCAGCCATCACATGGTCTAAAAGTTGGAGGGAATATGCCATCAATTCACTCTATAAATAGAAGGCAAGGTGAAGAAGAGAAGACACACACTTGAAAGCAAAAATTGAAGATTGTTGTCTTGCTATTCTCTTCTCATATTTTCGTTCATACTTTGTGTAGCTAAGGTGTTCCATTTCTAGTTGTTGTCCAGCTACACTATACACACCTTCTTGTGTCTTATTTGTAAGATTGATTAGCCAAATCTATAAGGCTACATCAATAGGTGATAGAGGTGTTGCAACCAAGAGTTGCATAAAGGTGTTCATCCAAGTCTTGAATAGGGTTGGTGTTTAACCCAAGGATCAAGCTTGGTTCTTGCTGTAATTTGGTTCATACCATAGTGAAATCCAAGGAAAGGTGTTCCTTGGGACTGGAGTAGGTCACATTGACCGAACCAGGATAAATTCTCGGTGTTCTTCTCTTGTTTCTTTATTTCTATTTTCTGCCCGTTTTTGACTGCAGTTTTCACACCACTTCTCACAATTTGAAAAAATAGCTAAACATTTTCAAAATTCGTGATTTTTGGTGGAGTTATACTTCAGACTGTTAGATTTCATTTGCAACAAGAATCACTTGATTTTAGCAAGGGAAAGTTAGTCTTTCAGTCTTTGCAAGATAACTGCTCCAATCTGGCTGCAATCTGACCAGTTTTGAGAAAACTTAAATTCTGTATTTTTCAAGAGTTGGTTAAGGTCAGGGCCTTTTTGAAACTTCATCTACACATCCTAAGGAGTGTTTTGATATAAAGATCAACCTTTTTGGTTGAGTATTCAAATAGAAACACGTTTTGCAAAATCAGCAACATTCTGTCCAATTCTGTCCAGATTGACCATCTGAATCTTTTTATTTATTTGAAGGGTCAAACGATCTTATTTTTGTCTGATTTTTGGATAGAGTCTTGTTAACTCATTGAAGTTACATTCTGGAAAGTTTCATAATTTTTGGAGTTGTGTACAATTATTTGTGAATTTTTGAAAAATGGTTTCTGAATCTGAGGTGGTTTCAGATTCTGTTTTCAAAGGGGATTTTAACAAAGGGTTGTAGTGTAATTTCCGCTAACCACTATTCACCCCCCCCCCTCTAGTGGTGTTTATTGCAAGTGCACGGTCCAACATTTGGTATCAGAGCCAGACCAACACCACTCAAAAGAAGCAAGATTCAACACCATACAAGGCCAAGAAACAACGATTCATTATATACTACTTGTCTCAAATCCAAGGTACATACTATGGCTATTGTTTCTCACAAAGGTGAAATGGAAGGTATGTCTACCCAACGCCCTCTTCTTTTTGATGGCAATAATTTTGTTCATTGGAAACTAAGAATGAGGCTATTCTTAATGGCTATAGACATCGATTTATGGTCTATAGTTGAAGATGGGCCGTACATTCCAACGAAAGTTACACAAGTTAGTGAAGTAACTCAAGAGGTTGAAAAATGTAAAAGTGAATGGTCATCAGATGATAAAAAGAAAATGTCTATGAATGCTAAAGCTATGCAATTACTTTTGAATGGACTTACAACTTCTGAAGCAGGATATGTGTCAAATTGCACAAGCGCACACGACATGTGGAAATCACTTGTATTAAAGCATGAAGGTACTAGTGGTGTTAAAGAGTCAAAAATAAACATGCTTATGACTGAATTAGAGACTTTCAAAATGTTGTCAAACGAATCCATAACATCTATGGATTTGAGGATTACTAATATTTTCAATGCCCTTGAAGCTTTAGGAAAGTCATTTTCGAACAGTGAAAAGGTTCAAAAGGTGTTACGAAGCCTCCCTGCTGAATGGGATCCAAAGTTGACTGCAATCGAGGAGACAAAGTCAATCACTAAGATGGATGAATTGATCGGGTCTCTTAAAGTTTATGAGGTTAAATTAAACCAACGAAAGTCTGAATCGTCTAAGTCATCCGGTAAGTCAATAGCTTTCAAAACAACCGAAACACATGCTAGTAACGATGATAGTAATAGTGATACTGAATTAGACGATGAGTTGATATTGATAGCTAGAAAACTAAGAAAATTTTTCAAACGTCCAAATAGGAATAGACAACGTAATTCTTCTTCTTCTTCTTCTCAACCTAGGAAGAATAACATAAACAAATGGAATAATAAAGAATTAAAGTGTTATGAATGCGGTCAAAAAGGACATATTTCATATGACTGTCCCACGAAGAAAAATAATAATAACAACAACAATAATAAACAAGCCAAAGACAAGAAGGCTCAAACGACAAAGACAAAGGAGTCTAAGGCAAGAAAAGGGAAACGAGCAATGAAGGTGAGCACATGGAGCGACTCATCCGAATCAGAATCCGAAACTGAGGAAGCTCAAGTCTGCTTCGTATCCAACGAGGTATGTTCTTCTTCTGATAGTGATTCTGATAGTGACATGACACTTGATGAAATGTATGAAGAATTCCTAAGAATGCATGCTCACTGTAAGAAGCTCTCTAAAGAAAAGAAGAAACTAGTTGAAGAAAATGACAAGTTAAAGACGTCCAACTTGGAATTTTCCGATCAACTAGAATCTCTTAAACAAGAGTCTACTAATACTCTTGATTCTTTAGAGAATAAAATTGAATCATATAGGAAAGATGAACATAAGATAAAAATGGAAAATAAGATGTTAAAATCTAAGATAGAAAGTTGTGAACATGAAATAACACAACTTAAGTCGTCTAAACTTAACTTAGAAAAAATGTTAGAACAATTTAAATCGGGTGAAAATATGTTAGATACACTTATCTCATCACAAAAGTATGGTAATGATAAAACCGGCTTAGGCTATAAAGAAGAAAATGAAAAAGTAAATAAAAAGACTAAGTTTGTTTCATCTAGTACAAAGTTACCATATAATACAACAAAATCAACTTTGCCTGCTTCTACACCTTCGTCTACTTATATCAAGGCAAAAATGCAACATACACCCATAAAAGCACACACGCATAAACATACATCTAGGCCAAACTTTGCATCTAGACAACATATAAATTATGCCTACATGTATACAAATGCAACTAGACCGAATAAAATGCATACAACTTATTATGAACCTAAGTATAGGCAACACTCTTATAAGTCTTATAGAAATGCCTACAAACACACTTATATAGCGCCATATAAGAAACAAATTCACATGCCTTATACCCATCATAAATCTCGGCCATCCTATAATGATTATCAACCATGGCACAACATGTATAACAATGAATCTTCACTTATGTGGAATAATCATGTATATGCTAATTCTTCTTATTTTCCAAATTATAACAATGCTAAAAATGTGCCTAGAAGGTATATTCAAGTTTGGATACCTAAGGGATATCTAAACAAGAATAGTGCCCCTAACATTCAAGGACCCAAATAAAGGGTACCTAAAACTTTGCCTCCATTGTAGGATAAACGCAAGGAATGCAAGAAGGAGGCAAAGTCAAAGAATCTAAAAACCAAATGGTTTTTAGATAGTGGATGTTCGAGGCATATGACGGGGAACCCCAAACTATTCATCGAATTGGAACACATCAAGGATGGAGGAAAAGTAACATTCGGTGACAACAACAAAGGACAAGTTGTTGGAAAAGGAACAATTGGGGACCCTAACACATTTCAAATACGAAATGTGTTATTACTAAGCAATCTATCTTATAATTTACTTAGTATTTCTCAACTTATAGATTGTGGTTATAATGTCTCCTTTCTTCCCAATTCTTGTGATATAATAAATGAAAAAGGAGAAACGGTCTTAAAAGGAAATAGAGATGGAAATATTTATACTCTTACCTTAGATAACATGTTAGATGTTAAGGTTAAGTGTCTAATATCACATGACTTAGATGTAAATTTATGGCATAGAAGATTAGGCCATATAGGAATTTCAACTATTAAGAAATTATCTAAGAAGAATTTAATTAGAGGAATGCCTAAGTTAGACTTAGATAATTTTCAAATGTGTGAAACATGTATTAAGGGAAAACACATTAAAGAAACCTTAAAACCGAAACATGAAGTGAGTACTAGTCATGTACTAGAATTGCTTCACTTAGACTTATTTGGTCCAAGTAGGACAAGAAGTCTAGGTGGACACTACTATGTGTGTGTCATAGTAGATGATTACTCACGCTACACATGGACATTGTTCTTAACACACAAAGACGATGCTCCATTAGCAATCAAAACTCTTATTAAGCAACTTGAAAACATTTATGAAGAAAATGTTAAAAGAATTAGAAGCGATAGAGGTGGTGAATTTAAAAACAAAGACGTAATAAAATTTTGCGAACTATATGGAATAAAACATGAATTCTCACCACCTAGAACACCACAACTTAATGGAGTTGTTGAACGTAAAAATAGAACAATTCAAGAAGTTGCTAGGACAATGCTGTGTGAAAATAAATTACCTAAATATTTATGGGCTGAAGCTGTTAGTTGTGCATGCTATATTATAAATAGGCTCACTATTAGAAAGAAATTAAATAAAACGCCTTATGAATTGCTAAACAATAGACAACCTAAGATAGATTATCTTAAAGTATTTGGATGTAAATGTTTTGTGCTGAACACCAAGGATAATCTAGATAAATTTGAACAAAAGTCTATTGAATGCATATTTGTTGGGTATTCAACTAACTCAAGAGCATATAGGTGTTATAATCCTGCATCTAGAAAAATAATTGAATCTATACATGTGAAATTCAATGAGAATGCATATTTTGATGTAAGTGATAAAAAGAAACAAGAGAATAATGTTGAAAATATGTTTGATGATGATGATATATTACTTGAGCCTGTTCATGATCATCTAGAACCAACTTCCCCTGAACAAAATGCGCATGAATCTTTAGGTGAAATAAATCAAGAAATTTTACAATTGGAAGATAATCTATCTAACTTACAGGATGTTCCAATTGTATATGAAAATGTTCACACGAATGAAACATTTGAACTAGAAGAAGGTGAACCTAGTCAACTTAAGAATTGGTGGCTTATAGAAGATAAACATAAACACCCTAAAGAGCTAATCATTGGTGATCCAAGTGTTGGGGTTAGAACACGTAGAAACATAAGTCAAGCTTAAGGGCATATCTTAATATCACACTTAGAACCTAAAAATATTAAGAAAGCCTTAGGCGATTTATCATGGATAGATGCCATGCATGAGGAGTTAAACCAATTTATCCGAAATGATGTATGGGACTTAGTGCCTAAACCTGAAAATAAATCTATAATAGGAACAAAATGGATATTTAGAAACAAAATGGATGAACAAGGAAACATCACAAGAAATAAAGCTAGACTAGTCGCACAAGGTTATAATCAACAAGAAGGTATAGATTATGAAGAAACCTTTGCACCCGTTGCACGACTAGAAGCAATTAGATTGTTACTTGCGATTGCAAGTCTAAGCAATATTAAGCTCTTCCAAATGGATGTCAAGAGTGCATTCTTGAATGGATACATTCAAGAAGAGGTGTTTGTAAAACAACCTCCTGGATTCGAAGAATCCGAACCATGTTTATAAGCTTAAGAAAGCTCTATATGGTTTAAAACAAGCTCCAAGAGCTTGGTATGATAGATTTGCAAACTTTCTTATTGCAAATAATTATCAAAGGGGGACCATCGACAACATATTATTCCTAAGAAGAAAAGGTAATGATTTGTTAATAGTTCAAATATACGTAGATGATATAATCTTTGGTTCAACCAACCCTACTTTAGTAAAAGACTTCGAAGAATGTATGAAGTCAGAGTTTGAAATGTCAATGGTAGGAGAGTTGAATTATTTCTTAGGACTTCAAATCAAACAAACTCCTCAAGGAATTCACATTAGCCAACTTAAGTATGTCAATGATATGATTAAGAAGTTTGGCTTTGAAGAGTTGAAACCTACAACTACGCCTATGAGTGTTAGTACCAAACTTGATAAGGATGAAAATGGTAAACCTTTTGATGACACACTTTATAGGTCTATGATTGGCTCATTGTTATACTTAACTGCATCAAGACCTGATATTATGTTTAGTGTGTGTATGTGTGCTAGGTTTCAATCTTGTCCTAAGGTATCACATTACAATGCAGTGAAAAAGATCTTTAGATATCTTAAGCATACACCTCACTTAGGATTGTGGTATGATAGAACGCTAAGTTGGAATTACACGCATATAGTGATGCTGATTATGGTGGTTGCAGGTTAGACAGAAAATCCACTAGCGGTACATGTCAATTTATAGGAACCAATTTGATCTCTTGGTTTTCTAAAAAGCAAGCTAGTGTAGCTCTTTCTACCACTGAAGCCGAGTATATTGCTTTGAGTTTATGTACTACCCAAATACTTTGGCTTAAACAGCAACTTAGTGATTTTGGCATTAAAATGAATAAGATTCCAATTTTCTGCGATAGCACAAGTGCAATCAATCTTTTCCGGAATCCGGTACTTCATTTTAAGGCCAAACACATTGAGGTGCGATACCACTTTCTTCGCGATCATGTTCAAAATGAGGATATAGTGATAAACCATATAAGAACTGATCACCAAATCGCTGACATCTTCACCAAACCCCTTAATCAAGCCACTTTTGAAAACTTACGAGCCAAATTAGGCATGATGACTTACGATCCCATTGCATAGTTCTATCTTTTGCATGATTTGCAAAATAAAGGGGGAGATAGAATAAGAACATGATTTTAGTTAAGTCATGTTTTATTTGGTAAGTCATGATGAATCATATGCTAAGTTTTTTATTGGTATAAATTTTGGAGCATAGGTTAAGGGGGAGAGTATGAGTTGAGGGGGAGAAGCATACTATTTAAACGTTGAAAACATAGTTGAAAACATTTGGTTAAACTTTTGGTTAAACTTTTGGTTATAAGTTGTGACATTAAAATCATGTTAGGTTATTTTGAAAATCATCCAAAAGGGGGAGAATGTTGAGAAATATGTTTGAATAATTTTCAAAGTCATGATTTTAAGTGATGAATACTTAAAAATGTCACATATGGTGTTATAAATGAAAGAGTTGAATAAGTGAAAAAAAATGACACGATGTCTAGGGTTGTTAGAAATATTTTTCTAAAATGTGATAAAATAGTTGTTTTTATTTTTACATGATTTATATATGTTTATCATGTTGTGATTATATGATTTTTATGATGATAATATCTTGTGACTAATATGCCCTCGAAGTTTCTACAACTTACCAAAAAGGGCAAAAGTGGTATTTTGAGTTTTGTAGGTACTCGACATGGTGAATATGATTCAAGAAGATATTATCATCTTATTTATTATCAAGAAGGTGTTATTATATTTAATTCTGACCATCGGGGTCATTTCTGGAGTTTTCTCACACCAGGGGTATTTTGGTCATTTTACCCCCAAGGGTATTTTTGGTATTTTCACTCAAGGAATCTCTTGAGCATATTATTATCTTCATTCTGGAGCTGTGTTATTATTATTTTGAAGATTATATGGTGATCTTATATCTTATTCTCTCAACCGATGATATTATTGACTATAGCTGGATATGTGACGATTTGAGATGTCACATTCTATTTTTTCTTGAAGACCCTCTTATATATGTTATAAGAGGATATTAATCATCATCTTTCAGAGATTACAAGGTGTCCTTGGTGCAAGATTCATCACAATATGTCAAGGAGAAATGGGAATTTTGATATTACATGTTGACATAACCTTGTCAACTATTATTTGTTGATTTCTTCTCAAAAATCTGAGTTGGTATACATATACACAGCCTCCAAAACGTGATTATACAGGTGGAGATGATGTTTTTCTCATTTTATGAGTTGGAGACAAGAAGACAAACAAAAAGCAAGCTAGTTGGCAAAAGTTGCCAACTTGAAATTTCAAATTTGAATGTAATGGAGACAAGATTATTGGAGATGATTATGGAGGTGTTTTAATTAAAAATTCTCAGCCATCACATGGTCTAAAAGTTGGAGGGAATATGCCATCAATTCACTCTATAAATAGAAGGCAAGGTGAAGAAGAGAAGACACACACTTGAAAGCAAAAATTGAAGATTGTTGTCTTGCTATTCTCTTCTCATATTTTCGTTCATACTTTGTGTAGCTAAGGTGTTCCATTTCTAGTTGTTGTCCAGCTACACTATACACACCTTCTTGTGTCTTATTTGTAAGATTGATTAGCCAAATCTATAAGGCTACATCAATAGGTGATAGAGGTGTTGCAACCAAGAGTTGCATAAAGGTGTTCATCCAAGTCTTGAATAGGGTTGGTGTTTAACCCAAGGATCAAGCTTGGTTCTTGCTGTAATTTGGTTCATACCATAGTGAAATCCAAGGAAAGGTGTTCCTTGGGACTGGAGTAGGTCACATTGACCGAACCAGGATAAATTCTCGATGTTCTTCTCTTGTTTCTTTATTTCTATTTTCTGCCCGTTTTTGACTGCAGTTTTCACACCATTTCTCACAATTTGAAAAAATAGCTAAACATTTTCAAAATTCGTGATTTTTGGTGGAGTTATACTTCAGACTGTTAGATTTCATTTGCAACAAGAATCACTTGATTTGAGCAAGGGAAAGTTAGTTTTTCAGTCTTTGCAAGATAACTGCTCCAATCTGGCTGCAATCTGACCAGTTTTGAGAAAACTTAAATTCTGTATTTTTCAAGAGTTGGTTAAGGTCAGGGCCTTTTTGAAACTTTATCTACACATCCTAAGGAGTGTTTTGATATAAAGATCAACCTTTTTGGTTGAGTATTCAAAGAGAAACACGTTTTGCAAAATCAGCAACATTCTGTCCAATTCTGTCCAGATTGACCATCTGAATCTTTTTATTTATTTGAAGGGTCAAACGATCTTATTTTTGTCTGATTTTTGGATAGAGTCTTGTTAACTCATTGAAGTTACATTCTGGAAAGTTTCATAATTTTTAGAGTTTTGTACAATTATTTGTGAATTTTTGAAAAACGGGTTCTGAATCTGAGGTGGTTTCAGATTCTGTTTCAAAGGGGATTTTAACAAAGGGTTGTAGTGTAATTTCCGCTAACCACTATTCACCCCCCCTCTAGTGGTGTTTATTGCAGGTGCACGGTCCAACAAGTAGTGGTTAAAGTACTTGAAATAATGTCAAATGTCTTTTCATCAATAGCAAATTTGAGCTTTTCTTCATTGGGATAGTCATCTTCATCATTGATATAATTTCATCCTTTGAGTTTGTCATTATAGGAACTTCAATTCCTTTTACAACCGCTCTCCATATCTCAAAAACACAACCTTTCAAATTTCTTCTCATTCTAAACTTTTATAAGGAATAGTTTTGAGCATCAAAAATGGGAACATTGGTATTTTGCTCTTGCACAATCCAAAATTTCTGCAACAACTCTTTTACTTATGTTGTTTGAAGATTTTCCACCTAGATGTTTATATGACATGTAAAAGTACTCAAAATAGCATTACAGGTGTTGGCAATAAATGGGCATTCAAATTGAGGCAGATAAAAGAGAGAACAACCTTTTGTAGTTTAAAATTCATGTCGTAGCGGCTATAGTTTAGGATAGCAAACTTAGAGACCAAATTTTTGGTCTTATACACCGAACCTAACTATGAGATCGGTCTCTTCCTCCAGAACTCTCTGTTTATCACACCGAATGGAATATCGAACTTTCAGTGACTTACTTCACCGAAGTATAAACTTGCGATCGGTGTTAAGTTTGGTCAAACTTTCGCTCTTACCTTTGACTAATTCAAATTTCGAATATAGATACCATACACTCGGAATTCCCAAATCTGAGTTAGGTCGTGTGAGTCACCAAACTCAAAAGCTGCATTCAGTCATGTGTTCGATCAAAGCTTTATACAAACTCACCGAATATTCAGATTAGACCATTTTGAGTTTGGTCTAGTGTATCGTAGAGCATAATGAACGTTCAGTCAAGACCACTCTGAAATCAGGCCTAACTATCCTAAAAATTTGACTTTTTGCTTTACAAATTTTTTAATCTTTCATATGTACAAGCCCATACAAATCATCAAAACTTCCTATCAACCCAGCAAAGTCCAGTTATAAGATCAGAACCAGATAAAATTTTAAGAGTGCATAATCTGAGAAATTGTTGAATTGAAAGCCAATTTAACAAATCAACTGATGAATTGTTGAATTGAAAGCCAATTTAACAAATCAACTATGAATAATAAAGAAGGCTCACACTGGATAAAATACACCAAAACATACAATCATACTAGGATGAAAACACGGTTCAAACCGCCCCGAAATTAACATTAAGAAATCTTTTTATTACTACCACACATGTATCGAATCAAAACTTGACACATAAGAAGCTTGCAATAGTGGTGAAGTCAGAGGTTTTTCTCCGTTACTAAGAGATCAACATTCTTCCTCTCGTTAGCAAGACTAATCTAGGAGCATGTGTGAGGACAAAACTATCGCATCAAAAATAAGTAAAATATTTGCATGACATAAAATACTTTATACTTTGTTTTTCTATTTGAATTAAAAGAACACTAAGAAGGGCATGACTTTATAAAAATTGGGTGCATCTTTGTCAATGAACTATGACAAATTTTATGATTGTGTAAAACACATTATCATTTATGATTTTGTGAAAAGTATTTTTAATAAAAACTTTGACAAAGCTTTTTTCAATCACTTTCCCACCATAGAAAATTCATGCAAAATAATAACATTATTTACAAGAACCAATTATATTATGTCAAATAGCTTATTTCAAGGATTAAAGTAACATCACTCAAACTAATTTGTATTATTTATATTGAAAATCTATTATATTAAATTCATTAAGTCAGATTACTTGAATTAATATAATAAAAGCATGATTTTAAGTAAACTCATCCAAACCCTAAGTATAATCGTCTCCCAAACGGCTTACATCTCTAAAACTTAAAGGTTTCAATGACATGTCGAGTCTCTCTAATCGTAACATCCAGATTCGTCAAACAAATGCCTAGACTTAGCACCAGTTCAAGCCCAAACGATACCTGTTATCTCCCGGCCCTCATGGGGGTAGGGCCGAAGGAAAAAAAGAAGATAAGCACAACTAAGTTACTAATCCTAATTAGAATAGGAAAAGAACAAGAGGAGGGATATAATTTTATTATTATTTAAAGTCCTAAATATATTAGGATAGTTCTTAACATGTATCTTTATATACATACATATGTCACATAAACATCTCCACCCCATTCTTCAAAACCAACGGCAGCAAACCCCCCCCCCCCAAAAAAAAAAAAAAAAAAAAAATCCTCAGCAACAGACGGCAGCTGGCTACCCTCTCTCCCCACTAATTGATCCCGCCAGCAACAAAGAAAAACCAAGAAGAAGATTCAATTTTCTTTTCCCCTTCTTAGACATATAATTATATACATAAACACATATCATACGACATCCTCCTATAATCATCAACAAACGGCCAGCCCTTTTCTCTATAGCACAATTCTGCCGCCAGCAATCTAAGCCAAGAAACAAATAATTTTTGGTCCGTTCTTCGCGTAGTATATTTAATCGAGACACGAGACAAGTATCCTTGCTATATTTGCTATGCTTTTATAAAGTTATTATGCTATTTTTATATCAAATTAGATCATGCATTCATAATTATAATTTGCATTGATTGATGTATATACGTATGTATTTGTTATATTTATGTATCGATTATGTATATATACGTATAAAAGATGCTTGAATCTTGTTGAATTAATTTTATTTGGGCCGTTGGTGAAAATTGATGAATAGGCAAATTTGTCAGTTTGTATGTATGTGTAATGCATGAGTTCTTAATATTAAAATCCATTAAGTTTGGTTTTAAAGGCATAACGTGAATATGTAATTGGAATTGGAATTCTTGCCCTCCAATTTGTCGGATGTCAGCATGAGTTATTTAAAGATGTATAAATGCATAATTGGTACATGAAGTTGATTTATGTGAATTGCATGTGAATAGTTTTATGTGCATGTGAAGTTGCTGTGCTTCTTTTTCTGACGTGCTGTAAGTGATTTTGGTGGGAGACAATTCTAAAAATTGGGATTTTTTTTTGATTCGAGGGCGAAACGCATAAGTATAAACACATATATCCACGTGTATGGGCGCGAACATATACGTGGGTATACTTATACGTAGGAGGTAAAACAGAATTAAAGCGAAATTAAAATGGTAAACAGAAAAGTATAACGGTAAATAAAAATGTTTGCGAAATTGCATGTTTCGGAAATTCGCATTGCATTCATGGCACGTGCATTGCATTTGGCCTAAGAGGCGTGTGATGGTGGGCTGTAGTCAAGAGCTACAGTAGCACCCAGAAAAGAGAAAAAAGAGAGAAAAGGAATAGTGGGTTGTAGTAGAAGAGCTACAGCAGCACTCAGGATTTCCAGAGTGGACTGTAGTGGAAGAGCTACAAGAGTACCCTGGAACGGTGGACTGTAGTGGAAGAGATACAGTAGCACCCAACAACCCCGAGGGATCATGCATTGCACGGTAGAGATATGGACATATCGCATGACATGACTTTTGTTGCGTGTGACACGTAGAAGTAGGGTCATGCATCATGAAATTGCGCATTATTATGTGGAGTCGCTTACTTTACGCAGTTATTTTTTTTATGCCTATATGTTGTTACTTGGATTATGTGATTATGTGTATGTATCATTGTATATGCTCGCTCCGCATCGGATAGAAGCAGGTACCTACTAGGTGACGTCGTATCACGTACTGACTTGTGTGTGCGATGACTTAGTTGCGTGGCTTTACGTGCTTGATTGTACATGAAGGGCAAAAAGGTAAATTTATTTGCAAAGAGAAGCATGCTATTTTATATTATGTTATTTATTTATTTTATTTACACTTGCTTCTCCGTGTATGATCCTGTAGTAAATATAGTCGAGCTACTTGCTGGGCGATATATGTCGCTCATCCCCCCTCCATCAATCAGTTTTGCAGGTAGACAGGTAAATGGTTAGAATACTGTGGAAGATAGGGACTAGAGATTTCGAGATTGATGGATATTCGAACGAAACTTTTGAGGATTTAGTTGAGGCAATTATTTCGATATTCGAGGTTTATGTATTTTGTAGACTAGTGTTTATTTACATTTAACGAGTGTATCGATTTAGATTTTCTAGACATTTGTATTAATGATGATGATTATTTTATCGAGAGTTTTTAGTTTATGACTTCCGCTGACATCGATTTACGTTATTGTGATGACGTGTAATTGAATTGTATCGACGCCTTGTATTCTTCTTAGCAAGATACGACGGGTGAATCGTTTCGAGTATTAAGACTCAGGACAGATCGCTACAATACTACTATAAGCGGTATCAAATGTCAATTTTATTGAACTTCGTTTTCACTAGCCTTAAAAAATTAAACTTGTTTACATTTAGCATGTAGACTTATATTTATATGCCGTGACATACACTTTCTCCTTGAGGATATGGGAGTATGTTGGCATCTTTCATCCTTCTTAAGTTGCACCCATAGAGGATTTGCGTACCAAATCTTTATCATCTGTTAGTAGTCAATAATACCATATTTATAACGGTTTGAATAAGCCCAACAAATTCTAGACTCATCTTATGTTTGGACTCGGCGGCCTTATTATACAACCTTCAATATTATTAGATATCAAATTTATCAAACTTTGTCCTCGCTGACCTGAAAAAGCAGTTCAGTTTGTTTTCTCATTATTTTTTCTTTGTATTTTTTATTTTTCAGTATGATGATTTAAGCAAATATTTTCTTTTCTAGTTTTTTCTAATCAATATAGATTATATAAAATATTCAATATCGTACTTCAATTAATCATTGTAACGCTCTCTGTAATATGAGACAATCGGTTTTAAATAATTTTTCAGCATGGTAAAAACATATAATGGAAAAGCAAGTTGAAATTTTATTAAAAATGTGCAGATTGAAAATGAAAAACAAAATGAGAAAACAAAAATCTCCATAGTTACATACCATTGCATGCATTTTCTTCTTCCAATATGAGATTGAGTATTTACACTAATCCTAAAAGGAAAACCTAATTTTAGAAACTAACATTAAAGGCAGGGGTGGACTTGGGGTTCGCGATCTCGAGGCATTTAATCTGGCCATGCTTGCAAAACAAGCGTGGCGAATGTTTAAATCACCTGACTCTGTTGTTGGGAAGATAATTCATTCGAAATACTTCCCCCACTCGTGTTTCCTGGATGTTGGTTACACGAACAGGTCTTCTTTCTTGTGGAAGAGCATCCTTAAGGGCAGAGATCTTTTAAAACAGGGGTGCCGATGGAAAGTTGGCAATGGTAGAAGCATTAAGGTTTTTGAGGACCCTTGGATCCCTGCAATCCCATCCTTTGTCCCAACCCGGACGTTTTCTACCGTTTTTGAATCTCCCATTGTCTCCGACTTAATTCTTGCAAATGGCGTTTGGGACAAGGCCCTCATCCGCTCCCTATTCTGGGATTTTGAAACTGATAAAATTCTCAGCATTCCTTTAGTTGGTTTTGGGGAGGAAGATCAATTGATTTGGCATCATCATCCTAACGGGCATTACACTGTGAAGTCGGGCTACTTTGTTGCACTTGAACGGAAAAATTTGCTCGATGCAATCCCTGGTCCTTCTTCTTCGAAGGCAATTGACTCGGGGCTTTGGAAAATCTTGTGGTCTTCTCCATTGCAACCTCGAGTTAAACATTTTATATGGAGGCTTCTACATGATTGCTTACCTACTTCTCTCAATCTTGCTAGACGTGGGATTGCTAATGCCTCCTGCCAACTTTGTGGAACGGACGTGGAGTCTACCTCGCACACTTTCAGAAATTGCATTATCCTTAAGGCTCTTAAAATGACCTATTCTACTTCCACACGTTGGCTATTTTCTGATGCTATCAATATTAAACAGGTGCTCTACTCTGTTTTCTATTCGGATGGAGATGTTGGATTCTGTAAATTTTGTAATCTCCTTTGGCAACTGTGGAAAGCCCGCTGCTCTGCTATTTTCGGTGGTAAAGCAGTCCACATTAACTCTCTCATTGCTACGGCCGAATGCCAAGCTAAGGAATACATTCTCAGCTCTAATTCCCTTCGAACTGTCTCCCCAAGTCCCAATTGGGACATTAAATGGAAGCCTCCTGATCACCCATTTGTTAAAGTGAATGTTGATGCGTCTTTGAAAAATGGCAAATGTGCATTCGGCGCGATTTTTCCGCAACTGTGATGGCCGGATTTTGCAAGCTATTTCTGGCCCAAGGGATCCACTGTTAGACATCAGTATATTGGAACTGGATGCTGTATATATGGGGCTACAGAAGTCGCTTGATTTTGGTTTTGACAGCGTCATTCTTGAAACTGATTGTCTTAGTTGCCTCCATCGACTCAATTCTGAGGATGAAGACCTTTCCATCCATGGGGATCTTGTTGCTCGTATTAGATATCTAGCTTTCAGTTTCAATGCTGTCAAATTTTCTTTTGTCAAACGCTCAGGGAATATGCCTGCCCACAATTTAGCGTTTTTAGGCCACACTTCTTGTACACTCAGGGTTTGGGGGACGAACCCCCACCTTCTGTTTTCTCTGCTGTTTTGGCAGATTGCATCAATGAATGAATTTGGTAATTTCTCAAAAAAAAAACATTAAAAGAAAGTCTTTATTTTTGTTCCCCTTTCCTTCCAGAAATGAGCAATTAGTCAAAAACCGTGGTTGGCCTCTTTTACCATATCCTCTCTTCGTCCTACAATTATTTTGTCTTTTAAATTTTTAATAGGTAAATTACACAGTTTCCAAAGTTTTGAAAGGGAATGAATAATATAAAAAGGTAATGATCCCTCTAATCTCGGGTCATGGCTATGTCGGTGTACGACATTAAGAACTAATTATAAGCTTTTTTTATTCAAATGATTAGTATTGGGATTAGATAGATGAATCAGCATGTACCAAACATGTACAGCATATTCTCCATTGATCTTGGAATTATATTAGTACATGATTCACCAATGGGCAATAATGCAACACTTTTATAATTGCCGAACGCACTCTAAACTGATAAATTAATCTACATTCATTCATTCAGGATCTCGGGGATCTACTTTATGTTGGATTTAATTTTAATAAACCCCTGAATAGGACCGTTTAATCGAATCAATGGACAAAGTAACAAAATGCGGAAATTATACCTTGCTCCATTGCTCTTGTTAATCTGAACACGTGCACTGCAACTGCTCCGGCTGATGAAGAATCTGGCGTGATCCAAGGATTCACGACCTCCCACCAATTGTTGATATGCCCCTTGAACCGGAATCAACAATTCACTGCTTTACCCGATGGAGAGGTTAGGCAGTGTGGACTTTATAGAAAATTTGGCACACCCCCTTTTCTTCCTCTGTGTATAAACGTTATGTATAAACGTTATTTTTATTGTCTGTCTTTCAGAGGAGATGAATGCCTCCTCCTCTATTATAGATGGGGAATGGAGGAATCCTGATAGGCATAATTATTAATAGATAGAGATTCCTTATATTCAAGTTATCTCTATCTATTTCCAAATATTATCTAATATTTAATAATAAACATTATTAAATATTTAATATTTGATTATTGTGCCAACAATTATCTACTAGCCACACGTGGGTTGTCGCCCCTCGGGGACCAGATGTCGTAACTTTATGGTCGTTGCACTTTGAGCCCATCCATCGCGGTCTCTGACCATATGACTGTCTACATATTCGGGGTTTCCATTTAGACCACACTATACATCCACGAGTATACCCGATGATCACTTAACATGTGGATGTTTTACGTAACAATTAATATTATTACGTGACATATGTGACATATAATATTATCATACATAACGTCCACCTTATGATTAATTCGTATAAACTTTATCAACGTGCTGCGCATCACACGTATCTCGAATTAATCCCAACAATCTCCCACTTGGACTATGTATGTATCTTAAAGATTATATGTCACCCTTTTGAGCTCATATACCGTATGTCCTTTAGTGTGTCTTTCCTTTTCCGGTCCATCAGCAAATGTTAGCAAAAGACTTAAGCCGCACGTCCCCACATTGAATTAGTGGCTAGTCCCTCTTAAATCATGATACTAACATTCTACTGAATGACATGGATACTGAAATGGATATGTAGTGTGGAATTAATATGCCAGGTGATCATACATATCTAATTCCAACTTGGCCCTCTTTAGCGAGATCAATAGAATTCAGAATGTATGCCGTAACTGCTTAATGTACATTACTTCTGCAGAAAAACTTCAATATAACCGGAATGTACATTATACTGTATGTCTGAAATAAACAACTTTATTGAACACAAAAAAAACTTTACAGACTCCCACTAGGATAAAACATCTTCAACTGGACTAAGACCCATACGGCTAACATGCTTGTGAAACACTACTGGTTCCACGGCCTTAGTCAAAGGGTCGGCCACCATAGAGTCTGTACTGATATGCTCAATACTGATCAGACCACTCAGAATTCTTTCTTTAACAGCCAGATACTTCATCTCTATGTATTTCGCTTTAGATGAACTCCGGTTGTTATTTGAATATAGCACCGCAGCTTTACTGTCACAGTAAATCCTCATTGGAGATGAGATAGTCTCCAATACCCGCAGCCCTGTGACAAAATTGCGAAGCCATATCGCCTGATTGGATGCGTGGAATGATGCAACGAATTCCGCCTCCATAGTGGAAGACGCCAATAAGGTCTGTTTCGCGCTTTTCCATGAGATCGCACCTCCGGCTAAAGTAAACACATAGCCCGAGGTCGATTTCATGCTGTCCTGGCATCCAGCAAAATCAGAATCTGTATATCCAGTGATCTCTAACTCATCAGATCTCCGATACGTCAGTACGTGTTGCTTTGTTCCTTGTAAATATCTTAGCACCCTCTTTGCCGCGGTCCAGTGATCCTTGCCCGGATCAGAGAGGTATCTGCCTAACATTCCCGTAATGAATGCCAAGTCTGGTCGTGTACATACTTGGGCATACATTATACTCCCTATTACCGAAGCATAGGGGGTATTCCTCATTTCCGAACGTTCAAACTCTGTTTTGGGACATTGTTTTAAACTGAATTTATCTCCTCTTGCCACAGGGGTATTAAGTGGTTTACACTTATCCATGCTATACCGCTTCAACACCTTTTCGATGTATGCCTGTTGTGAGAGACCTAAGATACCTTGGGTACGATTCCTCCGTATCTCAAGTCCCAACACATATGAGGCTTCACCAAGGTCTTTCATCTCGAAATGCTTTCTCAGAAAGGCTTTGGTGTCGCTCAACATGTTTACATCGTTTGTTGCAAGCAGTATATCATCTACGTACAAGATCATGAATATGAACTTGCTCCCACTGAACTTGTGATACACGCATTCGTCAATTTGGTTTGCCTCAAAACCGAAGGAGACAACCACTTTGGCGAATTTGAAGTACCACTGTCGAGACGCTTGCTTGAGCCCATAGATGGATTTCTTTAGTCGACAAACCATGCCTTTTGGATCTCCCACCTCGAATTGAGGCGGTTGAACCATGTAAATGGTTTCGTCGAGTTCTCCGTTTAGAAACGCAGTCTTAACATCCATCTGATGTAGCTCAAGATCTAAGTGTGCAACTAAAGCCATGATTATCCGGAAGGAATCCTTCGTAGATACTGGAGAGAAGGTTTCCGTATAGTCTATGCCCTCCTTTTGGGTAAACCCTTTAGCAACAAGTCGAGCCTTATATCGTTCTACGTTGCCTTTTGAATCCCGTTTGGTTTTAAATATCCATTTGCAACCAACGGGTTTCGAACCTTTAGGCAACGAGACGACATCCCATACTTTGTTGTCATGCATAGACTTTATCTCTTCTTCCATGGCTTTTATCCACTTTTCTTTATTTCGACATTGTACTGCTTGTTGGACGTTTTCAGGGTCATCGTCCAACATACCAATATCGAATTCGTGTTCTTGGAGATACACCACATAGTCACTAGGTATGGGGTTTCTCCGTTCACGAGTGGATCTCCTTAGGGGCACTTGTTCTTGAGATACTGTAGGTTCCTGAACTGCATCAGCCGGCAATTCATCGGGTTCTTCAGTAACTTCCTCAGGAACATGAACTTGTTCCTGTGGAGCGTCACTACTGGGATGAGGTACCTCAGGTGCGGGTATCGCTGATGCTATCTCCCCAAAAGATGGTTCGATTCGCATTTCTGTCGCATCTGAGTGTGCCTCATCTAACTCGATGATCTGCTGATGCAAATCATTCCCCCCCGGAACCAAAGTATCCTCAAAGAACTTTACCGAATTTGTCTCGAAATACACTTTACTTGTGGGATCGTAGAATTTATACCCTCGTGACCTATCCGAGTAACCAACGAAATAGCAACTAACTGTTTTGGTGTCAAGCTTTCTTTCATTTGGTCTGTAAGGCTTCGCCTCAGCTGGACAACCCCAAACCCTTATGTGGTTAAGGCTAGGCTTACGCTTAGTCCATAACTCATAAGGGGTCCTTATCGTTACTTTAGTTGGTACTCGGTTGAGGATGTAAGCTGGGGTTTTAAGCGCTTCTCCCCAGAGGAATAATGGTAGTGTAGTTTGACTCATCATACTACGCACCATATCCATAAGTGTACGGTTTCGTCTTTCAGCTACACCATTCATGCTTGGTGACCCAGGCATGGTGTACTGAGGGACAATTCCATTTTCCTCTAGGTATTTAGCAAATGGTCCTGGACACTGTTCTCCTGATCCATCATATCGACCGTAGTATTCACCTCCACGGTCCGATCTGACGGCTTTAATCCTTTTGTTGAGTTGTAACTCAACTTCAGCTTTAAAGGATTTGAACATGTCTATTGCTTGCGCTTTTTCTTTAATTAAGAATACGTAGCCATATCGCGAATAGTCGTCAATAAAGGTGATAAAATAAGAGTGGCCATTTCGAGTAACCGGATGAAATGGGCCACTAATATCGGTATGAATCAACTCTAATGGACTATTTGCACGATTTGCTTCATATCTTCGGACTTTAGTTTGTTTTCCTTTAGCACAAAATACACACGACTCTAAGTCGGTTAAGTCTAAAGGATTGAGAATTTCTGTTTTGACAAGACGTTCTATTCTGTTTTTGGACACGTGTCCTAAACGTCGATGCCAAAGTGATCCTGAATTCTCATGAGTTAATTTTGCTTTAACGTTTCGCGTTACAACATGCAAGGTTTCCTGATTTGAAGCAACATTTATTGAATAAAGTTTATCAATTTCGGACATTATACCGTGACCAATCAATCTAGAAGCATGATAAAGTTGGAAATTTCCATTTCCAAAATAACCGTAATATCCACTTTTATCCAATCGATAAAACGAAATAAGATTTCGTTTAAACGATGGCACTACAAAAGTGTCATGCAAATCTAGATAGAAACCGGATGTCAACAGCAATATGAAATGCCCGATGGCTTCAACCTTTATGCCGCTGCCATTTTCCCAATAGACGTATCTTTCATCGTCTCTTGGATTTCTATGGCTTAGGCAACCTTGCATAGTCACAGATAGGTGAGTCGTGGCTCCCGTATCGACCCACCAAGTGGCTATATCCGAAACAAAATTAACTTCAGAACAAACTAAGAATGTACCCTTTTTCTTGAGACAAGATATATAACCGGTACAATTCTTCCTTAAATGTCCTTCCTTATTTCAAAAGAAACAAGTCATGCTTTTGGGCGTGTCAGTAGTAGGCATCCCCTTTTCCTTTTGACTTGCCTTTTGCACAGTAACCATTTCCGCAGCTTTGCGTTTCTTACCACCGAACTTGGTGACGATAGCATTCATAACTTTATGCACCCTTATGCTGTCGATTCCACGGTACTGTTTCGAGCAAAGTTTCTTTAAGAGATTGCCTACTTCGGCTTTCTCATTCTTTACATATCTTTGCTCGAGATCGGCTAAAAATTCCTTAGCCGTCGTGGACTCAGAAACGTGTCCCCTGAAACATTTGGGGATAGTCTTTTGCATGATCATAAGACACATGCGATTTGATCGTAACCAGCGTGCCATGCGAGATTTTTCCTCACTGGTACTTTCGTCTGTTAGCACAGCTGGACGATCTATCTGTAACGCATTGTCTAGATCAGCAATCCCCAGAAAGATCTCAAATTGATCTTTCCATTGCTTATAGTTTGAACCGTTCATTGTAGGAATATCCTTAATGTTAGACATTATTGCTGAAAAGCAAACAAGAAACGGACTTAAATACACAACACGTGTAATCTTTAAACTGCATAAAAAACAATTATCAAAATAGAACCCCGATTCCATCTACCAATTGTCTTCCAATATTGGGGCTCTTTGGAGTCATCCCAATACCTTCCAATAATTGGGTGTAGTGGTCAATATGACGGCTCTCCAAGCACAGGTTAACCACCTTCCTTTGGGCCGATGAGTTAATCTACGCTTTTAAAGCTTCGCCGTCGGCCCTATTTGGGTCCACTACCATGCTCATATGTGTCTTCGACAATCACACCTTCCTTTGGGCCGGTCAATGACTGCCTCCAACACATACATGCCCTTCACGATCATAACAAATATAGTGGCGATGATATGATTGCCGCACTTTAAGGGGATCATATTAAAGCCCTACATTTGCTAAGTCGCGTAACTTTATGGTTCTAAATGATCCGCAGTTTCCTGACTGACCCTTTTGCACGTACCGTACATACTTAACCCCAACATCCGTTTTGTTTTACTTAAACCAATTTGAACTAGCTTGATTCCCTTTACGGCTCAAATAAGAACCACCTTGAACCAAGCTCAGTTCTCCTTACGATATAAGGAAACAATATCTTTATCAATCAATTTAACAAGTGATATAACCTTATGATGGGTCACATTGAGTGTGAAGTGAACCGATTCAGTAATACCCACTTGCCATAAGGGTGTATTACCATTTCACATAATTTCCAGGCCACCGGTGGAGTCACAATGGTCTCGCTTAAGTACCGGCTTTCTAAGACAAAACTATGTGTACGGTATTTTTATCACAACTCAATGTGTCATCTATCACGAGTATAAACCGCATTGATTGATAAGTGTTGGTTAATTCAGTCAACTTAGCCCATCGAATTAACTTGGTTGAACTCGGTCAAACCGGGTCAAGCAAGATTCGGATCCTTATTGGGTTAAGTTCCTTAACTTTATTTGTTTATTTATTAACATGCATAAACATAAGGCATAAATAAATAAACAATTAACTGCATGCATATGAACAAAATAATGCAATAACTGAAAATTAAACATAACACTTGATTATTATTATTTTGGATTTCTTTAAAATAATAATAATAATAACAAGAATTTATTATTATTACTATTTTCCTTAATAAACTTTAAATAATAATAATAATAATAATTAAATTATCATCATCATTATTATTTCCTTTAAAAGAAGACTTTAAAATAATAATAATAACAACAATTTGTTATTATTACTATTTTCCAGAAACTTTAAACAATAATAATAATAATCAAATTATTATCATTATTATTTACTTTATTTCTTTTAAAAGAACTTTAAAATAATAATAATAATTATTTATTATTATTACTATTTTACTTTTAATAATAATAACAACAATAATTAAATTATCATCGTCATTATTATTATTTTCTTTTAAAAAGAGACTTTAAAATAATAATAATAACAACAATTTGTTATTATTACTACTTTCTTGAAAATAAACTTTAAATAATAATAATAATAATAATTATTATTATTATTTACTTTATCCAAAATAATAATAATAAACCAAATAAGACTGAAAATTTTAAAAAAAAGAATAACAAAATGGGGCGCGGGTCGGGTAGGGTCAGTACCCGCCCGGCCCAATCTTAAAACCGATTTTTTTTTTTTAAGTTTACTGTAATTTGCGCCGAAGCCCAATAACTGAACCGAATAGGGCCTGATCTGAATGCCCAGCCCACATGAAACTTTTTTTTTTTTTAATTGATACCTGATTTTGGGCCGAAGCCCTTCTGAAACAGGGCCGGATCGGGGTCGAACCCGGATCCGGCAGCCCAAACCCGCAAGGAGCCACCAGCTGTCAGGAGCCAAAAAGACTCCAGTATTTCGACCAGCTCCAGTATCGAACCGCTGACCTCCTTCTTTCTGTCTCAGGCTCTGGCCAGTAGGCCAGCAGCATTGAGTGCTATGTTTAAGGAGGTTTTATATTTATTTTAATCTGATTACAGTTTCCAGAAAATCCGAAAATTTCGCAAAAGTGGGAATTGAACCGGCGACTTTTCGTACAAGGGCGGGGGTGCTGGCCACTAGGCCATCGGCGCTTTTCTTTAATATGTGGGGAGCTTTTATATTTATTAAAAAGACCAAAAAATCTCAGAACAACAAAAATCCACCGAAATTTTAGGAGGTAGGTTCAAACACGGGACCTCCTTCTCTCTGCCTAGGCGCTGGCCACCAGGCCAGCAGCCTTTTGTGCTGTATTGAAGGCGGTTTGATTTATATATTAAATCTATTAATTCCAGAAAAAACATAAAATGGCTCCGCAAATTTCGACCATCAGAATGGAACCTGCGACCTCCCATACTCTGAACGTAATGCTAGCCATTAGGCCAGCAGCCCTTTTGGTTGTTTTTATAGCGCGACGTTTATTTATCTTTAAAACCGGAATTCCACCAGAATAAGAAAAAAACTGGTGGAATTTTAGAAAACGATTTTGACCAAAAAAATTTCGTTTTTCTCAACATGAACAGATTAACAATAATAATTGATTCGATTAGGCCTGCTCTGATACCACTTGTTGGATTTAATTTTAATAAACCCCTGAATAGGACCGTTTAATCGAATCAATGGACAAAGTAACAAAATGCGGAAATTATACCTTGCTCCATTGCTCTTGTTAATCTGAACACGTGCACTGCAACTGCTCCGGCTGATGAAGAATCTGGCGTGATCGAAGGATTCACGACCTCCCACCAATTGTTGATATGCCCCTTGAACTGGAATCAACAATTCACTGCTTTACCCGATGGAGAGGTTAGGCAGTGTGGACTTTATAGAAAATTTGGCACACCCCCTTTTCTTCCTCTGTGTATAAACGTTATGTATAAACGTTATTTTTATTGTCTGTCTTTCAGAGGAGATGAATGCCTCCTCCTCTATTATAGATGGGGAATGGAGGAATCCTGATAGGCATAATTATTAATAGATAGAGATTCCTTATATTCAAGTTATCTCTATCTATTTCCAAATATTATCTAATATTTAATAATAAACATTATTAAATATTTAATATTTGATTATTGTGCCAACAATTATCTACTAGCCACACGTGGGTTGTCGCCCCTCGGGGACCAGATGTCGTAACTTTATGGTCGTTGCACTTTGAGCCCATCCATCGCGGTCTCTGACCATATGACTGTCTACATATTCGGGGTTTCCATTTAGACCACACTATACATCCACGAGTATACCCGATGATCACTTAACATGTGGATGTTTTACGTAACAATTAATATTATTACGTGACATATGTGACATATAATATTATCATACATAACGTCCACCTTATGATTAATTCGTATAAACTTTATCAACGTGCTGCGCATCACACGTATCTCGAATTAATCCCAACACTTTAGTCATCAAAAGTCAAGGAGGGGCCACCAAACTCACATACATTCACTTGATCTAAAAAGTTTATTATAAATGATCATCATACAGTATTATAAAACTATCCTTTAAAATTAAATGTATCAAAGTATTTTAAAATTCAGTATTTCTAAAATAGTTTTCAAATCATTTGAAATAAAATATCATAAAAATACTAGAATATTTTAACGATTTGATCTAAAATGATATTTTTTAAATTATGGATTGACTATTATCACAATAGTATTTTTTAAATCGAGAAGAGTACTTTTCTATATACGTTACATTAAAAATGAAAAGTTGAAATGGATCAAAGAATGATTCTGTGTGTCAACATTGCTTCTGGAGGAAAAATGGATAATATCAAACCTCCCGGTATTCTAATTGCGTCCCCTAAATATTATTACTATCTGTTTATATGTGTTATCGTGTTTAGTTTAAAGGAAGAATATGAGTTAAGAAACTTTTAAATTTAAAAAAAATTTAAGACATTTAAAAATAAATTTAGAAAATTAATAAACATCACTAATTATTTTACGAAAAATATAAAATAAATAAATTTCCGTTGTCTTTTTTTCTTATTTCTTCTATATCTCTTGATACCACTAGCTATCCTTCCCATCAAGCATTACAATAGATAACACCAATCCGGCAGCGTTTCTGCAACTATTGCACATCACAAATATTCTTTTGTCGTTTTTGCAAATTTTTTTATGCGCAACTTTATTTTAAAAATGAGTACAAAAGTTTTTAATTATCAAGTAATATTAGATAAGTTATCAAGTAATATTAGATAAGTTTTCATTTCCAGTGGAGTTAAAAAGGCATTTTTCTTTGACTTTGTAATATGACAGAATAAAAAAATTAACTCACTAAATTTGCTGCGCTTCTTACATTGTGATATAGCAATTGATCGATACATCTTGACGCAATTTTCATTATGGGTCATCAGAAACAACATATGTGTGTTTCTGTATATGATTGTGTACATTCGACCCCCGCACCCCACCATAGGTGAGAGCCTCGCAATAGGGTAATGTTGTTGCTGTTGTAGTAGATACTAAATGATTTTACACATTAAAACAGTATCAATAATAAATATATATACATATACATATACATGTACATATACATATACATACATACATATATACATATATATATATATGTGTGTGTGTGTGTGTGTGTGTGTGTACACATACACACAGAGATGAATAAACAAGCAGTTTAAGCTGACATATTGTAGCGCCCCGCTCCCGAGCCCTAACATCGGGAACAGTGCACCCGCCGTATCTCACTAAGGAGAATACAAAGCGTTGAATCAATCTCTTACTTGTCAAAGATGACGTAGAAATTTTTTCCGCGGAAACGTAAACCATTAGCATATATTAAACTTCAATAACCGTCATTACATTGCTAAATAAAACTCTGGAAATAAAATAGTAAAGTAGTGTGTTGAAATCCTCAAAATATGAATAAGAACAAAACAGCTGCAGCGTCCCATCATATCCTAGCCGCATGCTCTCAACCAGCCCACTCTGCTATGTCCGTCCCGTCCTCAATGAAGATATGCTCGTAGTCCTCATCCGGCTCACCTGGGAAGTAGGGGTGAGTGACAGAAATCATCCAATAGATGCCCGCCTCAAACAAATACAAAACGTACATACCGAAATGATATAGCCACATAGCACATAAACATGATATAACACATAACACATAAATATAAGATAACACGCATAAGATAAAGTAAATACGGTAAGTAAAGCACTCCACATAAAAATGCGCAAGTACGTGATGCATGCTCAAATAACGTGTCACACGCAGCAAGAATCATGTCATGCAATATGCCCTAGACCTATATGCAATGCATGATCCCGGGATTGACTGGATGCCTGTAGCCCGTGCACTACAATCCACCCTTGCGGATGCCCGTGGCCCGTACACCACGATCCACCCCAACCGATGCCCGTGGCCCGTGCACCACGATCCACCATAACCAAGTATCCATGGCCCGTGCACCATGATCCATCATAATCACATACTCATGGCCCGTACACCATGGTCCTCTCAACTCGAGCGTCTGAGACCCGTACATCTCAGCCCACTCCCAATGCAATGCACGTGCTATGAATGCAACAACAAAATGCCTGGGGCCCGTACGCCCATCCTCACCAACTCCGGCACTCAACACTAGTCGTCTGGGGCCCGTACGCCCATCCTCACCATCTCCGGCACTCAATATTTGGCTTCATAAAATTTACGAATATTGGAAAGTGGTTATTTAACATTCCTTTTATTTTTCCTTAGCTTGTACTAATTTTCTAGAATTTTCTACTAATTTTCTCTTATGTAATTCTATTTATTATTAATTATTTTTAATTACTTACACTTGTCAAAATTCAGAAACTAAGTGAAAATAATTTAATTTTAACCTTTTATATTTTCTGGAATTTAATTGGAATTTTTTGATATTTAATTATATTTTTCTGATATTTAAAATAATTTATTTATTATTTTCTAATTTCCAGAAATCAATTTATTAAATTAAAACATAATTTAATATTTACTGGCCGGGTCAGACCCGGCCCGCCATCGCATCTGGCCTAGCCCGCGGTCCCCGGCCCGCTCTGCTATTTCCCCCTTTTTTTTAATATATAAGAAAATTGGGCCGGCCTGCCTTCGGTCCGGCCCGCTGGCCATCCGGCCCGGTCCGTTGGCCGGCCGCCCATTTAATATTTTCTTTTTAATATTTAAGAGAATTGGGCCTGGTCCTGCAGCCGCGGCCCGTTAAGACCTGGCCCGGTCCGCTGCGCTACAGACCAGCCCGGTCCGCTGCGCTACAGACCAGCCCGGTCCGCTGCCTTCCTTTTTTTTTGTTTCCCTTCAGCCGGCGCGTGTAGCTCACGCCCGGCGCATGAGGCCCACTCTCGGCCGCCTCCGGCGGCGCGTGAGGCCCACGCGCCACCCTCCCGGCGGCGTTTTCGTTCCCCGATTCAATTTTCCTCTATTTCCAGGCTATATGAAATTGTTCCAAGGCCAAAACGAAATTTTAAACATTTCTAACTATGTAAATTCCTAATCTTTTGAGTTAATTCAAGAGTATTCTTGCCCTAATTCAATCATACCACCAACATCATATCCATACAAGTATACAGCAGCAAAATAGACAATTACCTCATGCTTTTCCAAAGATAAACAAATACAAATCAATATTTTAAACAAATAAAATAATAAAAACAAAGAATTACATAAAATATCATCTAAGCATGCAAGGATCGTATCCATTTGAGGGGGAAAGAGGCACCTACATCGATTGACGATAACACAACAAATCCGACGGAGTAACACTTGGATTCGGAGCCTCGCCTCCCTTCTTCTTCTCTCTTTTCTCTCTTCTCTCTCTCTCTCTCTTACCAAGCCGTGCGTTTTTTTTTTTTGTGTGTGTGTGTGTGTGTGGCTATGCGTATAAGCGTGTATATATGGTTAGGGGTTAGAGTAGATTTATTTGGTTTTCCCATTTGGTTTTGGTTTAGGTTTCCTAATGTAATTCTAACACTATTAGTTTATAATTATCTTTATTATCATCATCACCTTTCATTATTATCATTATTATTTTTATCTTATTTGGTAACATTTATGTATACATATATCTGCTATAATTTTTTTTTCGGCCATAACACATATCTTATTTTCAAACTAGTTTTTCGATCATTGATAGAAATATAAAATTTTAGAAAGTTCAATGATGCACAAGGTTCCTTTTTTTAGGAAGTACATGAGCTATCTTAAAGGAAAAGGAAAAGAAAAAAAGAAAACAATGAAGTATTGAAACATGTAAAATCATCGGAATCTCTAAAACGTATATACTAATTAGTGAGAAAAATCTAGATTAAAACAACAAGCATCAATTTAAAAATTTGTTCGTTTTCCTATAGATTTTTCTGGATTAATAATATTTTTCATGTTTTGGTTGTCGTCAATTAAAATAAAAGAATTTGATGACTGACATTTATATTTATATTTTGCATTTTGTAAGGAAAAGAATTAGCTAGGAAATATTTATATTTATATTTTGTAAGGATTATTATTAATTTTTATTTTTTTCTCAAATAGATAGTTATGTGTAGGCTTTAAGTTTCTAAATTATTATTACGTGTCTTAAACCTTTTTTATCAAAAAATTTTAAAGTTCTTTGTGACCCTTATAATAATTATTAAACTTTATCTTTTTCAAGGACACACTTTTCTTTGACTTTCGAATATGATGGAATAAAGGAAAATGACTCACTAAATTGGCTGCACTTCTTATATTGTGAATTAACTGTTATTGACACAACTGGACGCAATTTTCATCAAGGGTCATTAGAAAACAACCTCTGTGTTTATAACATATGGGCAAGGTTGCGTACACCCGACCTCCTCACCACGTCACATGCGGGAGCTTCTAACGCAATGGTGTATTGTTGTAATTTTTTTTTTTGAAATTTTTAAAGTTTAATGACTTTTAACTCAAATATTAAATGATCTTCTTAAACAGGTTATTATCACTGAGTGGTGCCTCAAGGAAGCTGGCTTATTTTTGCTAAGGGCATCAACGACAATATAGTGGATTCTGATGAACATGAATAAGGAACGCAGAATTGGTGGGGCTATATAGGAGATATGGTATTGGCGTAGCTAAACTATTCTAATTTAAAAAATTATACTAATTTAGTATATGTCGCATTGATCAGATGATTACGAGTGATAATAAACTATATAATATAGTTTGAAATAAAGAAGTATTTATGGCTGTGATATGGAAAGTTTTACTTAAATTCAAAATTATACATGATATTTCAATCACTCACAGAACATAAGTCACGTTTTACGGAAAGTTATCATGTTAGCCTTAATAATTTACAGCAAGCTGCCCTGTCAGAAATATCCTTTTGTGATGTATAATGTTATGTTATTGTCAATAGGCTATTCTTCAGTAAATGTTTTTACATGATATATTTATTACATCATAATTTGATAATAGTCAATAAATTTATGATAATCTACCTTATAATGAACCGATGGTTTACACGGTTTCTAAAACGTGCGGAAAATCATTAGTTTTTGAAAGAGCATATATATATATATATATATATATATATATATATATATATATATATATATATATATATATATATATATATATTAGCTGAAGCCGTGGATATTCAAATCCCATTTAAATCGGTCATTGCTTTTATTTTTGGCTCTTTCCTTTAACAACGTCCACGTCATCATCATCACTATCATGATAAACGAAGTGACCACAATGGGATTCCTCTCTCTATATGTTGGAGACAATCAATCCTGTACCAAGACGCAGTCGTACAACGTGTGCATATGAAACAGCAAAACAAAATAAATCAAACCCGGGGCGAGTCGAAGACTCTGTCCTTAAGACGTATTGCTCCGGTATACTGTGCCCAACCGGTGTGAGCAATCGCCTCCCAGGATACAACGGGTACCTGTTCAGTTGAGCGGCACTGCTGAACTTGAACTACTTCGAACCTTCGAATGTCCTGACTTCTCCCGGACAATATGCAAGACTCACGTGCTACGAATGCAGAATGCTTATGAAATGCTTAGAGCTTGGTGTAAGTGGTGTGTAAAGAGTGCACCCTTAGCCCTCTTTATATAGGGGAGTCGGAGGTACCGTAACCGTTGGATCAAAACCGAAGTTTAATTTAAGCCGTTGGATTAAAACCTCCTATCCAGATTAGGATGGTTTAATCTCAGCCTTTAGATCAAAGATAGATTAACAGGTTTAAACCTGGATCGTTAGATGGAAACCATATTCGGTTAAGCGGTTAAGACAGTTTAAATCCCGGCCGTTAGATCAAAGCTGCCTCCCCACCACCGTTAGATCAAAACAGGTTGATCTTATTTTAAACAGGAGGATAGTGTTAGTTTCAGATTTGAAACATAACCACTCAAACTGAAGAGATTCTGCACGCTGTTCGACATCGATCGATCACATCGATCGATCGATGTATCGATCGATGTACGTCAGAATCGTTCCTCACCTTTCTGTCCAACTTCGATCGATACATCGATCGATCGAAGTCAACATCGATCGATCGAAGTGATCGACTGATGTGAGACAGAATCATCGAAGCTCTCTGATCAACTTCGATCGATAACATCGATCGATCGAAGTGACATCGATCGATCGATGTCATCGATCAATGTCCGTCAGAAGCTCTTTTACACCACATGGACACATCCAACGTGGTATTCCTCCATAAGGGTTACACGTCACCCATCCACAACATTTTCCATCCACTTTGAGCATTAATTTCACATTCACCCAATACCATAATTGAGTGAGTCCACATCCTAACATTAACTACTCGTTACGTAGATAATTAAGGATTCATTAGTTTTCGATGTCATAATCAGAAACTCATTATGCTCAAAGTACGTTGCTCAACCAAATTTTGCAACATCGTTAACGGGCCAAAGCCCAAATCTTCCAATCTCCAACGATGGGCCAAAGCCCAACCTTAAATTCTCTAACAATCCCCCACATGAATGGAAATTAATGCAGACGCATATGCAGACTCTGAGGAGAAGTCAGACAAGAAAATATTGCATCAGAAGAGGTAGCTTCTGGCTTTGAACCTTTCATAGTGATGTACCATCGGATTCACTCGGCTAAGTAGTGACTTGATGTCTTGAACTAGTCAGCCTTTGTTGTGAACCAAGACAATGATACTCACACAATATTTCCTTTAACACCCTTTTGGTTCTCATGGTTGTGTTCATTTTGGCCATGAACAACCTGGTTTCAGAAAGTGTTTTAGAGAAATCTTGCCTCCTAGACTTTCTCATAGAAGCGGCCCCACTTCACACTTACATAGGTGATTCCTATCAAGAGTATTCTGCCATACTCCACTTGACGCATCAAGATATAGGACATCATTAAAAGCCTTAGCTTACCCTAAAATCTCTGCAGACAGCACTTTTATCAGACGGAATGAGTAAGTGCTAACTGAACCTTCATAACTTAGTTGTCCCATTGAACCAAGATTCTGGGATCTCCAGTCAACAAGGTTGGGTTACCATTACAAAGATTCATGCATTATGGGCTTCAGTCCCATTCCGTTTGTCAATCTTGACATCCGATCTCTAGGCAAGCCTTTTGTAAGCGGATCCGCAAGATTCTCCATTGATTTCACATAATCAATGGAAATCACACCATTAGAGATCAACTGTTTAATGGTGTTATGTCTTCGACGTATGTGTCGTGACTTACCATTATAGATGCTGCTTTGATCACGTCCTATAGCTGACTGACTATCACAGTGTATGCTAATAGGAGCGATTGGCTTAGGCCAACACGGAATATCTTCCAGGAAATTCCGAAGCCACTCAGCCTCTTCCCCAGCTTTGTCCAAAGCTATGAACTCAGCTTCCATAGTGGACCGAGCTATACAGGTTTGTTTCGTGGATTTCCACGACACCGCAGCACCACCAATAGTGAACACATATCCACTGGTGGACTTTGAGTCCTTACTGTCTGATATCCAATTTGCATCGCAGTATCCTTCCAACACCGCTGGATATCTCGTGTAATGTAATCCATGATACATTGTGTATTTTAGATACCTCATCACTCTGTTAAGAGCTTTCCAATGATCATCACTTGGATTACTGGTAAACCTGCTCAACTTGTTTACTGAACAAGCTAAGTCTGGTCTTGTACAATTCGTTATGTACATCAGACACCCGATTACCTGAGAGTATTTTAACTGGGATACAGGTTCGCCTCGATTTTTCCTTAAGTGCATACTTAAGTCGAGCGGGGTCTTTACCGGTTTCACATCATCCATATTGAACCGTTTCAGAACTTATTCAATATAGTGAGTTTGTGACAGTATGAGTCCCTCAGTCACCCTAGAAATCTTAATTCCTAGAATGACATTGGCAACTCCCATGTCCTTCATATCAAAGTTTCGTGTTAACATCTTCTTTGTAATTAAGATGATGTCACGAGTACTGCCCATGATAAGCATGTTGTCTACATAGAGACATACTATCACAAATGCATTCTGTGTGCTCTTAATGTACACACACTTGTCGCATTCATTGATCTTGAAGTCATTTGACATCATTACCTGATCAAACTTTAAATGCCATTGCTTGGGTGCTTGTTTAAGTCCGTACAAAGACTTAACAAGCCTACACACTTTCCTTTCTTGTCCTGGAACGACAAACCCCTCGGGTTGTTCCATGTAAATCTCTTCCTCTAACTCACCATTCAGAAAGGCAGTCTTTACATCCATTTGATGGATTTCCAGATCATAGACTGCAGCAATGGCTACTAGCATCCTTATTGAAGTGATCCTAGTCACTGGTGAGTAGGTGTCAAAGAAGTCAAAGCCTTCTTTCTGTCTATAGCCCTTGGCTACTAACCTGGCTTTATACTTCCCAATAGACCCATCCTCTTTAAGTTTCTTCTTGAAAATCCACTTGCAACCAAGCGGTTTACTTCCAGGTGGAATGTCAACCAACTCCCAAGTGTGATTTTGAAGAATTGAGTCTATTTCACTATTAATTGCCTCTTTCTAGAATGGAGCTTCTGGAGTTGACATAGCCTCAGAAAAATTCCTTGGCTCATTTTCTACCATATAGGTTAGAAAATCTGGTCCAAAAGACGTCGGTATTTTGGCTCGTTTGCTCTGACGAGGTTCCTCAGTTTCTTGAGGAGTCGTCTCACGCACTCGCTTACTTGTGCTAGCTTCTTCACTGTCTTTGTCTTTCTTCGGAAAGACATTTTCAAAGAACACTGCATTCCTTGATTCCATGACAACATTTTCATGTATCTCAGGAATGTCTGATTTGTGCACTAAGAAACGATATGCACTACTGTTCGTTGCATAACCAATGAATATGCAATCAATCGTTTTAGGCCCGATTTTAACTTGTCTTGGCTTTGGTATAGCAACCTTTGCCAGACACCCCCACACTTTCAAGTATTTGTAACTAGGCTTATAGCCTTTCCATATTTCATATGGGGTCTTATCCGTCTTCTTGGACGGAATCCTGTTTAAAATGACGTTGGATGAGAGAATTGCTTCCCCCCACAAGTTCTGAGGTAAACCCGAACTTATCAACATAGCATTCATCATCTCTTTTAAAGTACGGTTTTTGCGTTCAGCAATACCATTTGATTGAGGTGAATATGGCGCAGTCGTTTGATGAATAATGCCATGTTCTGAACAGAATTCATTAAACGGTGTATCATATTCGCCACCTCTATCATTACGAATTGTTTTAATTCGTTTGCTAAGTTGATTCTCAACTTCATTTTTATAATCCTTGAAAGCATCAAGGGCCTCGTCTTTGCTGCTTAGCAAATATACATAACAGTATCGTGTGCAATCGTCGATAAAAGTTACAAAATACTTTTTACCACCTCTTGTTTGCACAAATTTTAAGTCACACAAATCTGTGTGAATTAAATCCAACAATTCAGTGTTTCGTTCTGTTGAAGGAAATGGCGCTTTTGTTAATTTCGCTTCAACACATATTTGGCATTTTTCTTTATTACTAAAGTCCAGTTTGGGCAACAAGTCAAGATTAATCATTCGTTGTATTGACTTATAATTTACATGTCCCAAACGAAAATGCCATAAACAGGAAGACTCAAGCATGTAAGCAGAAGAGGAAACAATTTTATTAGCCTCAATGGGCGCAACATTTTTGGGTACAATGGTCATAACATTCAACTTGAACATGTTATCCGAAAGATACCCTTTCCCCAAATACACCCCATTCTTAGAAAGTGTAAATTTGTTTGCCTCGAAAACAAGCTTGAACCCATGCGTGACTAGCAGCGCGCCAGAAACCAGATTCTTCCTTATGTCAGGAACATGCAGCACATTCTGCAGAGTCAACTCCCTTCCTGAGGTCAGTTTCAGGATTACCTTGCCCGATCCTTCGATCTTCGAGCTGTTGGAGTTTCCCATGAACAATTGCTCATTGTTTGTCGTGGGCACGTACTCTCTGAACATTGCCCTGTTCGCACACACATGTCGAGTGGCTCCTGTGTCCACCCACCATTCCCGTGGGTTTCCCACTGCGTTGCACTCGGTCACCACCGCGCAAAGGTTCAAATCATCCATTGCATCGACCAGATTTGCTTTCGCTTTATTCTGATTCTGATTCTTTTTGGGCTTCCTGCACTCACTGCTTCTATGCCCTGGTTTACCACAGTTATAACACTTACCCGTGAACTTCTTTGCAATTTCCTTGCCCTTGGAGTTCACACTGAAAGTGTTATGTTTCTTCTTGTTCTTTGCATCAGCAACATGAGCTTTGGCTTGACCAGAAGACATGGATGGCTTTCTTTCGGAGCGACGGTTGTCCTCCTCAATGCGAAGACGGACTATCAAATCCTCCATCTTCATCTCCTTTCGCTTGTGTTTGAGATAGCTCTTGAATTCCCTCCACGAAGGAGGCAGCTTCTCAATCACAGCCGCAACTAGGAAAGATTCACTGAGCGTCATGCCCTCCTCTTCCATTTCAGAAACCAACATCTGTATTTCTTCCACCTGCGAAATTACAGTTTTGGAATCTAACATTTTATAGTCGAGAAACTTCCCAACTATCAATTTTTTAGTACCCGCATCTTCTGTGCGATACTTTTTATCTAAAGCCAACCACAAAGCTTTTGCAGTTTTAAATGTACAAAACACGCCATAGAGTGTATTATCTAGGCAACCAAGAATCAAATTCAAACAACAGAAGTTTGTATACGCCCAGGCCTCAGCACCCAAGGCGTTCTGCATATTTTGTTGTTGATCCTCCACAGGCTCAACCACGGGTGGATCCTCAGACAGCATTCTGGCCAACCCCAACGCCGTGAGGTAGAACAGCATCTTCTGCTGCCACCTCTTGAAAAAACTGCCGGCAAACTTTTCCGGCTTCTCCACCTGAGCAGCAGTGGCAGCCGGATTCATTTGAGGCCCTCCAGTTGGTGCCAACGGAACCGTATTGAACTGCGGTCCGGCAGCAACATTGTTAGCCCCTTCAGGTGCAGACACGGAGTGAGCACCATTGAAGCCTTGAACAGAGTTTGAGCTCTCGTTCTCCATTCCTGTTCAGTTTGATCAAAACGTAAAGATCAGAACAGTCACAGGTTCAAGAATGAGTAGAAAGAGACTGCAAAACAGTACGAAACTGCCTTTGCGTAAATAAACAAAAAGGTACAGAATGTAATTGAATTGAATTACGTCTTAAGATTGTTGGAGACAATCAATCCTGTACCAAGACGCAGTCGTACAACGTGTGCATATGAAACAGCAAAACAAAATAAATCAAACCCGGGGCGAGTCGAAGACTCTGTCCTTAAGACGTATTGCTCCGGTATACTGTGCCCAACCGGTGTGAGCAATCGCCTCCCAGGATACAACGGGTACCTGTTCAGTTGAGCGGCACTGCTGAACTTGAACTACTTCGAACCTTCGAATGTCCTGACTTCTCCCGGACAATATGCAAGACTCACGTGCTACGAATGCAGAATGCTTATGAAATGCTTAGAGCTTGGTGTAAGTGGTGTGTAAAGAGTGCACCCTTAGCCCTCTTTATATAGGGGAGTCGGAGGTACCGTAACCGTTGGATCAAAACCGAAGTTTAATTTAAGCCGTTGGATTAAAACCTCCTATCCAGATTAGGATGGTTTAATCTCAGCCTTTAGATCAAAGATAGATTAACAGGTTTAAACCTGGATCGTTAGATGGAAACCATATTCGGTTAAGCGGTTAAGACAGTTTAAATCCCGGCCGTTAGATCAAAGCTGCCTCCCCACCACCGTTAGATCAAAACAGGTTGATCTTATTTTAAACAGGAGGATAGTGTTAGTTTCAGATTTGAAACATAACCACTGAAACTGAAGAGATTCTGCACGCTGTTCGACATCGATCGATCACATCGATCGATCGATGTACGTCAGAATCGTTCCTCACCTTTCTGTCCAACTTCGATCGATACATCGATCGATCGAAGTCAACATCGATCGATCGAAGTGATCGACTGATGTGAGACAGAATCATCGAAGCTCTCTGATCAACTTCGATCGATAACATCGATCGATCGAAGTAACATCGATCGATCGATGTCATCGATCAATGTCCGTCAGAAGCTCTTTTACACCACATGGACACATCCAACGTGGTATTCCTCCATAAGGGTTACACGTCACCCATCCACAACATTTTCCATCCACTTTGAGCATTAATTTCACATTCACCCAATACCATAATTGAGTGAGTCCACATCCTAACATTAACTACTCGTTACGTAGATAATTAAGGATTCATTAGTTTTCGATGTCATAATCAGAAACTCATTATGCTCAAAGTACGTTGCTCAACCAAATTTTGCAACATCGTTAACGGGCCAAAGCCCAAATCTTCCAATCTCCAACGATGGGCCAAAACCCAACCTTAAATTCTCTAACAATATATATATATATATATATATATATATATATATATATATATATATATATATATATATATATATTAGCTGAAGCCGTGGATATTCAAATCCCATTTAAATCGGTCGTTGCTTTTATTTTTGGCTCTTTCCTTTAACAACGTCCACGGCGTCGTCATCACTATCATGATAAACGAAGTGACAACAATGGGATTCCTTGCCCCACCTGACTTCAGGTAGTTTTACATCCTCTACTATCTACTATTTATCCAATTTTTTATTTTATTTTTTCGTCATGTATTGATAGATCTGTCACGGTTCCAAGTTCCAACCCCCAAGTGGCAACGGATCAAAAAATCAATATTTTGAGTTTTAAAGGATGGATTGTTATTCGAATGATAAATTATATTTAAGATTGTCAAATAAAATATAAGTATTTAAACCTCTCATCAGCTCTTTTCATCAGCTCCTTAGTTTAAGTTCAGCCACTTTTAATTTAAGTTCAGCCATTTTTATAATCTCAAAGTCCTTTAATTCGAATGATCCTGAAAAAACTGATTTACACTCTACAGGTTTTTTAGGCTGTAAAGGTGGATGGACTTAGGAGTAAAGGTTTGCGGATGAGATCAGACAAACCTGTTATAAAGCAAAATATGAGGTCTCAATCATGCGACGTCATGTATAAAAAAGGCTTGCTTTTTACATTTTTTCTTTTTTAAAAAAAGACTCTTTTTTATTTGTGCCGTCGCGTGAGTAGATGTCTTATATTTTGCCTTATAAAAGGTCTCCTCTGATCTAATCCGAAAGGTTTGTATGCAAGGAAAGGAGGCCTGTTGTTTATTCATGTGAAAACATCTGTTTCTTTTGGCTACTGCCGACACGTCTTCTTCAGCAATAATATTCTGGGAGAAGTTTTGATCTACTTACTCTTTGGTCATCTTCAATGGGAACACCAAAACATCCATTTGGTGCAAAAATCCACTTCAATCAAGCACCAAACTTAACACCTAATAGGTGAAAATGAATAATGTTGTATAGATGCAACACTATTCAGGAACACGTTAAGAAATAATCCACCTCAGTTAAATCAATGAATAATGAATTAATGAATACTTACGTTAATTTATATGAATGTTAAATTTGTGTTAAATTATTTATAATCATGAATTAAAAATAGAATGATAGAAGAATCTTTAAGGAATATTCTTATTTGGTTCTAGATTTTGTATATGTGATTGGAGTATTTTTTAATATTTATCGCACCAAATAAGTGATTTGATACAAAATTTAGTTTTTTTTGGGTTGTTGATGGTTTTAAAAACATGGATTTTAGTTGTACTGGCTTTAATTGGATTGCACTTTTTCTTTTTAGGTTGTACTTCCAATTACAGATGCTTCTATTCAATTTCATCATCATCATCTGCTTTGTCTTTTCTTGAGATTTCAGTCTCACTTCCCAAAATGATTTCTGGTGGCCTCTTCATAATTCTTGCTTTAAATTTCACTCCCAAGTCCTCTTTACTTTTCTGAAGTAGAGGAGGCCTAAAAAGTTCGATTTTCCTGACCCCTTTACTTTGTCTTCCCATACCTTTTGATCCTCAGATTGCGTTTTGAGACTTCTGATTTTCCGTATTTCCGTTAAAAGAATATCCGAGCTTTATTAAATTTTCGATTCAAGAAAGCAAGATACCACTGTATTTGTAGAGCCGGGGTTTGTATGAGAAACCAATAATGAGAACCGTTGTTGTCAATGCCTCTTCAGTAGACATGGCATCTTTAAGGATTTTCGGCAGGTAATTCATATTCTTAGTTCAAGAAATGAATTCGGTACTTTTGGCTGGAATTAATGTATGCGTATGTTGCAGTGTCCTTTCGATTTGCTCGTTTATGTAAAATTCTTTGTGTAACGTTTGGAGTAGAATTCCTGCTACTGCTTCTACTGTTAGGCGAACCCAATGTCCCTTTATTTCTTTACGATCATCAGGTGTGGTTTTGATGACCATGGTGGATGTAATTTTGGGAATGGAAACGGAAAGAGGAACAAATTGACTGACACAACCATTCCCATTGCGAAGGCAACGAAGGATAGGAGGCTGAACATTTCGCCTCTGGCTTATTTTGCTTTGGCAGATACTCGAAATTCATCGAGAGCTAACTTCTATCAGGAGGTTGGATTAAGTTTTACTGATTAATATAAATTTTTTCTCCCTAAATCAAGCAAACTGATCCTTTACTCTAACAAGTGATCCCTTTCATAAAATCTAGTGTGTCGTTTGTTCGATTACTTTCTTGGTTTGTTTCTGTTTGGATTCTTTAATTAAGGTCTTTGTTGAAATTGATTAGTGTATGGAGCAGATAACTGTCTATAGAGCTTTTTGAGCTAAGCCCAGCAGCAGAATGAATTTTGTTGAAACTTTAGGGAATTTTGGAATGATTTTTGATGCTGACAAAATTTCCAGGCTCTTAAGGCCGCTCGACAGGGATTCACCTCAGAGATTTCTTCCCATACAAGTGACAAGGACATCTCGCTTGCAAAGGTCTAAATCTCCTTTCCTCTATAACTGAATGGTACTTTGTTGCATATAACGGATAGTTCTTTGATTGCCAACCTTAATAGTCTGCAAGGAGAAGGATGGAATGTCCTTGAGTAGTTGTTTCATAAAATTTTTCTTGTATGGTCCACAATTAATTGCTGTACTAGCAATTCGTTAGAGGTGGCACTGTGTTGGTTATTATATTCAAAGATTTTTTCAGGTTTACTAAAGCCATTTGCGTGTCTATTGTTTGTTAAATAATTTGGCCTGATCTTGTAAATTTTACATGAAGGCATTGCTTTATATTGGTGCGGAGGATGAAGCATTTATGGCTTTCAATAGAGAGATAGATGTGCTGTCACTCCATAGTGAAAGAAATTCTCTGGCAGCATCTGATGTCCCTGAGTGGGAATGTAATGAAGATATGCCGGTTGGAGGAAAGAACATCATTAAATGGCTGTTGGAATTGGATACCATTGCCAGGGAAGTTGAAGCAGAGTTAGTTCCTAGGGAAATAGGATGTGACCTGGTTGAAGTTTTGGATGCGGTAAACGTCGTACTTTTTGACTCAAGAGGATTGAAAAGGTCACCTGTAGTAGCAGATTTGCAGTCTGCATACCTGCACTCAGTGTTAAGCTATGGTTGCTGCAGTGGTAAACCTCTGTCCTGCTGTCTTGAGTAATTGCTGCCTTGAAGACAAGTCTCTTCATTTGTTTTTTGTCTCCCTTCCTTTTCCCTTTCAAGATTGAATAGGTACTTACCTGAACTACAATTATGTTGTTGACAGCAATTCTGCTGAGCGTCATTTACATTGAGGTTTGTAGAAGACTCAATCTGACAATTGTCGGATCTCGGGTTGGGGAAGACTTTTTGATATGGCCTCCAACTGGGAACCCTGAGGTATGCTGGTCTTCAAGATCATTATTGGTTTTCATTATTATAGAAAATAGTCTTGATTTTGTTGAGTGGACCTTTTCTATGTTGCTGTACTTTTTGTTGAAACTTAATTTGGTGCCGTGGTCCCACCAAAAAGAGTTTGACGTGGGCCATTCAATTTTAATTAGGAGCTATTCAGGGGAAGTTCTGGGAGCAGCCTGTTTCATGTTGTTAATGGAAGTTGTGTTAATGACCCGAGATCAAAGGCTTCAGACATAAATAGCAGCTCCCTCTTAGGACTTGAAATAGCTACAAAGCGGGATATTATTGGAATTGCCCTTGCCAATTTGAAGGTGAGCTTGATTAGGTGTAGATTTGTCTATAGTTTAGCTTGTCCTTTGTTGTGCATTATTTTCTGAGTGAGTTTGACATGTATAACCAATATAATAGAGATTAAGGTTGACAAGTTTTTCAGAGACTCTATTGGAAGCGTGCGTCGAAGACAACTCCTGGGTTGATGCTGACTTCTCCACTTAGGTCTGTTCAGGATGCTGACAATAACTCCAAGAAGATCCACCATTTGAACATTCCTTTGCTCCGCCCTCAAGATCTAAGGTAGTTAACATCATTTCATTTTTATCCCTTACTGGGCTTTTAAGTTCCTTAATTTACAACATGCCGAGCAATATTGCGAAATTGTCATAATTGGTGGAGGTCCGTGGTGTTTATTATAAACTAGGTCTTGTGTTTATTCTAGATGTCCTTAGATATTGATGAGCACAATTTAATAATCCTCTGATACATGCAACCGACAGGTTATGATTTGCTCAAGTTGCCCGGCATTTGTATTTATGAGATTTGACCTGCATTTAATGTATGTTTGTTTGATGCATTTATCTTTGGTTTCTTGATGGTTTACCTTTGCATCTATAAACGATCAGTTCGTTTCCTCAATGCTCACGTTCAGCTAACCTCATCCCACCACCAGTGACAGTAAAGTTTTTCAGTAGGCAGATAATTATAACATGGCAAGTCTAAAATAACATTACCAGTTGCCGGTAATTTCTTGTGTCAATATCATCTATTTGCTCGAAAATCTAGGTCTTAATTTTGGTTAGTGTTTATTTTTCTTACACGAGTATGACATTCTATTCATGTGTCTCCTAAGGAAAGACAAGTGGGACAGTGTTGCAGCTATTATCCTACAACCATGTTACAAACACGAATCTCTGTTGCCTAAATTTGTTGGGGACTCAATTTGATGCTTGGCCCTTTCATTTCCGGAATTTTACAAATGGAATGGCAAAAAAAAGGAGAATTCTTTTACCCTGACCACAGTTTCACCAGACCTGCATGGTAAAAATGAGCCGAACAATCTTTCATCAAGCTGATCAATCTTTTCATGGTTTTGTGTATAACTTTTTGGAAGGAGCATGCATAAATGCTGTGTCAATGGCCTGCTTAAGAACATCCTATCTAGTTCAGGAAAAGGGTAGATAAAAATTTTGAGGTGGAGCGCATATTTTGATTTTTGTCCCAAACCAACCTGTACCCAGCACCCATTGCCACCCATAAAATTGTCACCCCATCAAAATATCTGATGCATAGATGCTTTGATGATTGATTCATTGTTGTACATGATCATTCGTTGCTAAACCAGTGAAGTTTGTGGTTCTTATGGTAATACTATGTTTCAAGACCTTTATTTTCCTTTTCTAGGCTGGCGATCATGGCTTCAGAGAGGCTTCTTGCTCTGCAGCCACATAGTTGGACTTTGAGGAGAGAATACGGCATGATGTTGTATTATAGTAGGTATGGATGTAGTGATGTAAGTGCTTTCACTTATTCGATGCCTATTATACAGCGTAATTATACTCTTGTGCTTCCATGAATATCAGGCAATATAAAGAAGCAGTTCAAGAGCTTAGCATTTGCATGGTATTCGCGCCTGAAGAGGAGGCAGCAATTTTAGAACGTTTTATTGAAAAATTACATTTAATGCAACTCGAGTCATCATGGAAATATCTGGGAAATATAGGTCGGTTAACCATGCATTGACATGGCTGTTCTGTTCCTGTGCTTCCCTCGACTTCAGTGCATACAGATGTTCCTTGAAGAACACTAATCTTGGCAACTCCCTAGTAACATTCACTGTTGGTGGTAACCCTTCTTTCCCTCAACTTGAGTGTAGTAAAAATGTTCACTGAAGAACACTGGATTTGGCAACTATTAGTTATATATATATGTATATATGTGTGTCTATATATATATATATACGTATATATATATACACATATATATACGTATATATATACGTATACATATATATACACGTATATATACACGTATATATATACGTATATATATACACACATATATATATACGTATATATATACGTATACATATATATACACGTATATATATACGTATATATATATACGTATATATATATATACATATATATACGTATACATATATATATATGTGTGTGTGTGTGTTTTGGCTAATGATTCTTGAAATTGGTCGATATCCTGTGTTCTGTTTTGTGAGGAGATTTCAGGATTTAGTTATTCCCAGTTGCCCTCATTAGTTGGAGACGTTGTTAATTATCATATATTCTCATCCTTTCAAGACGTGATGAAATTAGTCATGTGTGTCTGTCTGGTGGCAGTTTAGTCTTCAGTTGCGCTAAGAAATCTGGCAGGAGTGTCTGATGATATTAAGTAAAAACCCGCAATCCAAATAGTAGTGATGTTGCATTTTCATTTGTAGTGGCATTTTAGCATGTCATGTGCAAAGAGCTTTTCCATGAGTGTGGAGTGATATGAAGTAAGAACCGCGATCAGAGCCGTCGTGTTGTATTTCCATTACTATCAAAGGTAGTAGTAGGTGATGTTTGGCGAGTGATATTTAGTAAAATACGCGGTGGTAAGAGACTAAGAGTAATGCACCACTTTCTAAATCTATATATTTACACCTTGGTTACGTTTATATAAATTACACGACGCGTAATCAATATTGGATGGTATGTATGGGACATTATGTGGTATGGACCCCCGGTGGGGGGATTTTTTTCTTCAGGGAAAAAGAATTATAAAAAGGGAAGAAAAGAATATTTATACCCTTGTGGACCAAACAAGCACAAATCAGAACTAAAATACTAGGGGGAACATCGGCACATGTGTGTGTATATATATACATATATACATATATATATATATTTGGCCAGATTCCGAGCCACATTAGACTGGACAAATACCATAATAACCTTGCATAACAGAAAGCGAATTTTATTGATAATTCGTTCGCTTCACTTTTTCACTAAAAACCACTCTTACACAAAACACCAACTTTTGTCGGTTTATATCATGTATATCGTGTCAAAGACTGCGTAATCATAATATGGTGTTAAATTTTTAAATAAATTATAGAATTTCTTCGATATGCCATGTTAACGTTGTTCAGAATACCGTTGAATCAGTGATGCATACATAGCTATGTATATAACACCGTAGTAGCAGCGTTGTGTACAACACTGTAGTAACATTGTTGTATACATAGCCATGTGCAACAAAATTTCAGTAGCTCGAATTTGTAATTTCACTATAACCATCGGAATATGGTATGTATAACACTGTTGACGATATCGACATAAACGAAAACTTTTATCGTATTTACGGTGACGAGACGGCCAACATTTCTCAAACTTTGTAATGAATTTCAAATATTCCCTTCCATGCATACGTCCTGATGAAGCCGGATCTTCACCAAGGGTCTAGACGACCTGAAATTGGCTACGTCAGTTAACCTGAAGAGTTGTTAACTGGGGTTGAAAGTGTGTAGCTGGAATATCGCCAAATATTCTGCACAAGTAAGCACAGGTCAGAGGTCCCGGGGGGTTGGCCCCAGGAAAAACCCTCCGACGCTCAAGTCAGTTTGGGCCATATCTCATTGAGATTATAATTTAAAGGTGAGTTAGGAGTTTCTCACAGTGTATGCCGAGGAGCAAGGTGTATGAACTTGCTTTAGAGTATGGATGTTTGAAATCCGGATTGAAATCTTCCCCTTTTCTCTGTCTTGGTTGGCCTTCCTTTATAGACCTTTTTCCTGCTTTAAGCCCTTGATAGTGGATTGTGGAGAGGATGTTTGCTTGGGGCAGAAAGCCTAAGGCGCTGTAGGTCTGCTGATGTGATCAGTAGTCTGACTGATGTGACTAATAGGCTGGCTGTTGTGACCGTGACGTGTTTAGAAAGAATACGCAGCTGTAGTCATTATATCTGAGTTGCACCTCTGTTTTGAGGGTTCCACGAAGTAATATCGTACTTGGTTCATTTGTTGTGGTACACAGCTGAACCTTGCCGAAGTGCATGTCTTGCTGTGGTACACAGCTGAACTCTGCCGAAGTGCATGACTTGGCTTTATCCCGCTGAAGTGGTCCGAAGTGTGGCATTTGGATATAAACTGAAGTTGGTGTCGAGGTACAAACCTTGGCATATTCTTCGATGTTATAAGGGCGTCATGTTGCCCTGCCGAGGTGCCGCTGAGGCTAAACAGCCATACTTAGGCGCTGAACTGCTGAACTGCAGTACTTTGAATGCTGAGCTGCTGGAATTGAGCCGTTGACTGCAGTTGACTAACAGACAATTCAGTTATGGTTTATCACGTCCAATATATGGCATACCAATATACGGTATCCACTATCAATGATTCATAAGAATAATATACTCAAACCACTAAATCAATCGGAATATAAAATAAAACACTTCCAATTAATTTCATTAACCAGATACTGATTTTTTTTTTTTTAATAAGTTCGATCTTTGTGACCTCATAGTATCTTACAATGACCACACAAACGTTTTCTCATGTGTCATACATTCTCCCGTATCGAAATTTACCTACTCTTTTTCAGATGACCAGGTTCTTATATTTGGAGGATGAATGTTCTCCACGATACTTATTCATTTTTATACATAGAACTTGTGGGGACTGACACCAATTTATCCTCGAGACACATGATCAATGATTCTGTCAAAAAATATCTCTCGACTACATCAATAATTGACACTTTATAAGCTCGAAATGTTGCAATTGCATGTGACACAAGAAACCATACATCTGCCTTTGGAAACATGTACATGTTCTCGATGAAAAATCAACCAGAGCAAATGGTGAAGACAATATCTCATAAACCCACATCTGACTCTTTGCCATTGACCATGTAACTAGGCGTGAACTAGGTTTGGTTCTGCATTTTTTATTACTTATAAAACTAAACTATTTTGTGTGGTTTTGATTTTTAGAAACCAAAATCGATTGGCCAATGGAGAAGTTGTTCTTCCAATCCAGTTTTTGTAGATCAAGTTTCTCAAATTACTTCAAATCCTTAGCAAGAAAAGGAAAATTATTTGATAAAAAAATAAATCAAATAATACGTAATAGTCATCAATCTTTTTTTCTTTTCAAAGACTCATAAGTATGTTGTTTCCAGTTTTTGTATCGACACCACCAACATAGACGAGACATAAGCATCAACCAACCCTTGTTGAGTATTTCATTAAACAAAACTAGAACCTATTCAAGCTTCCCAATATTGCAATAACACTGCTGAACGAGTCAAAAATAGTTTATGCAGGATCTTCGGCTTGATCATTGCTATACTGCAATTCGGATTGTTTGGTTCTTAAAGGACATCCAAGAGTATTAGGACATGGCCTTCTTCTCAAGATTAATTATGATTTTATTCTTACTGTTTACTGTGATACGGATTAGACTAACTATCCCATCTCACGATGTTCTCTTACAGCCTACTTTATTATGTTTGGTGGTTCTTTATTTTACTGGAAGGCCAAACTGGAAAACAAAACTACACTTTATCGATCTTACACCAAGACTGAGTATCGAGAATTGATGTACCCAAATTGGAAATCAAATGGCTCTTTTGTTTGGTGCCCTTTGTTAATCATGCATGCTGAAACGGCCAAATTATTTGGTGGCAGCCAATCTGATCCATTTAGCATGCGGTTTTTCTTTTAAGAACATACACATCACATTCAAATCGACTGTCATTTTGTATACAATGCAATATGTGATAGTCTTATTCAGCCGTTCCATGTATCGTTCTCTTTGTAACAGGCTAATGTTTTCACCAAGTCTCTTTGATAAACTACTCTCCGAGTTTGGTGTTTTACATTTGAGCGTTCCAATCTTAAAAAAAAAAAAAAAAAGGGGGGGGGGGGGGGGGGGATATTCTGGCATTAGAATATTATCTATTTGAATTTAAACTGACTGTGTTTTCAGTATATAATAATGAAAGTGATTGAAATATTATAAAATAAAACAAAGTATAAAGTTTTTCATCTTTAAACATTACTTTTATTTTTTTTTGCTCTTAACTGACTTATATCATTCGGCAGAGTATTTGGCCTAGAAAAACCCATTCTAAAAAGGCTAATGGATCCCCACCATGAGACGAGGATATATGGTCTAATCCTCCCTATGTTTGGGTGCTCCAGTAACTCACGCATATTGCTAGACCACATAATATAACATATACTTTTATTACTTTATTTGACTAGTCATGCGACAACCGTATAATTCATTTAAGAGCACAAACCTCTCATTTCATAAACCACACATCATTAATAAACTTTCAGATAAAACACATAATTCATACAAGACAATATACCTCTACATGATCCAATTTAATATTAAAATAGATATATAAAGATATTTTTTTCTCAAAACCACTTTCGCAAAATATAAATGAGAGTTAGACCACTTAACTCGAATTGGATACTTATTTTTTTCCTTCCTATGTTCGAACCTAAACAATTACAGAATATAATTATCACATAACAACCTCACTAGTTTAACCCACCTTAACTAAATCTATTAATTAGCACTTGAGATCTCTTTTAGATATCAATAACAGATTCTAATGTTTAATATTAATTTCACTCATAATTTGTACCAAAAGTTGACTTAGCTCAACTGGTACAACCTCTAACCTTCTACGCACATGTCTAGGGTTAAAGCCCTCTAGACACTTTTATTTTCTTTCATAACTCCAGGACATAGCCTGATGGAAACGGATAAGAGGTAATCGAGGGAAGTTGAGAGTTCAACTTCCTCCGGGGACATTTGTGGGGAGTTTCATTACTTGAGCTCCATAATGCTGTACCCGTGTATATAACATGTCATTTGTCTGAATCTATCAGGTTCTTGATTTACATCCCTACACTTTTTGTAGGACCGAAGGTGGCAGGGACCCTTACTGGTTTGGATACAACCTTTACTTATTAATTATTATTATTGTTGTTGGTGATGTTGTTGCTATTATTATTATTATTATTATTATTATTATTATTATTATTATTATTATTATTATTATTATTATTATTATTATTATTATTATTCTTCTTCTTCTTCTTCTTCTTCTTCTTTCCTTCTATTTCATACTGACACAGTCTCATACGATCAGAAGTCTATGTTTCTTCCTCTAGCTTTCCTATTTTCTCCTTCTTTTCTTTCGTTTGCCACCTTTTCTTTCAGCAACCACCCTTGATCCTCGTCTCTCTCTTTTTTTCTTTTTTTCTTTTCTCCTTTCCTTCTTTCTCTCCTTGCTTCCTGCCTCGCTCAGTCAGGAACCACTTTCTCCCTTTTTTTCCTTTATCTCCCTCCTGCTCTCCTCGGTATGAAATCCTAATTTCTTCCTGACAATCAACAATACAAAGTGTTTGGTGGTTGAAATCATCGATTTAATTGCATAGAGGGGGCATATGGGCAACAACCTTTCAAGAGAATTCTAGTTTTGTTTTTTCTTCTCTTTTTAGGCTGTTGGGTTTGTTTGATTATCCTCAATTTTGTGCGCAATGTTAATGAAGAGCAAAACAATATACTTTATGTGTAGGCAGTTGACTTAAGCTTTCTTGATTGCAAGGGGGTGGGGAGGTGGTGGAGGGAGGTAATGAGGGAGTGGCTGAGGTGTTTGAGGGTGAGGAGGCAGGAGTTGTAACGATCCAGATTTGTCCAACCGATTACGTGTTTGACGCATGTTTGGGCCCGACATCGTCACTATGAGCAAACACTGTTGAATGTCAACTAAATCGAGCTCTCGTCCTTGTTGGTCAAAAAAGGATTAGCATTTGTTGACATTTATCACTTATACCATATACACTATGTCACCATCTCATTTCTATTTGATATAAGATTTTGGGCCTAACATTCTTCTAAGAAGTAATGGGCATGTAAACATGACTTGAATTTTATATCCTTATACACCATTGGGTGTGTAAAAGAAGTTACATAAAAAAAGAAAAAAAAAACATTTTCTGGCTCTATCACATGTTGCATACCAGTCATGAGCGATAGCAAAGTCTAGAGAGGCGGAAGCAGTAGCTTCTAGGATGAAGTCGAGCCGATACGATAGACGGGCAAAGGGCTAAGCCACTAATGTCATGCCGAAGGATGCCTACTATACGTATACTGAATTAGTAAGCGGTGAAATACCAACAAACTACAAAAAATTTCAGTCAACTAGCCTATTCTTGTTAGAATGCTTGATTGTCTATCAATCAAAATCAAATCTTATAATTAATGTAATCAATAATTACGACGATAGCCAAAAAAACATACGGATACATTTACACATGTGATCCACATTAGTAATTTATAAATAAAAAGATTCAATGTCTTGACTAGATTTTGTCCAAAAATGAGCAAAAAAAAGTAGTTTGACCCTTTAAACAAATAAAAAGATTCAGATGGTCACTCTGGACAGAATTTGACAAAGTAGTACTGAAATTTGAAAACATGTTTCTCTTTAATTACTCAGCCAAAAAGGTTGATCTTTATTTCAAAATGTTCTTTAGGATGTCTAGTTTAAGTTTCAAAAAGGCCCTGACCTGAAACTATGCTTGATAAAATCAGAATGCAAGTTTCCTTGAAACTGGTCAGGTTGCAGCCAGAATGGAGCCATTATCTTTCAAAGACTGAAAGACTAACTTTCCTTTGCGCAAATCAAGTGATTCTCATTGCAAATGAAAGCTAACAGTCTGAAGTATAACTTAAACAAAAATCACAAATTTTGAAAGTTTTTTTTGCTATTTTTTCAAGACGTGTGAAGTTGGGTGAAAACGGACAGAAAACAGAAAGGTAGAAGCAAGTCAAGAACACTAAGAATTTATCCTGTTTCGGTCTATGTGACCTACTCCAGTCCCAAGGAACACCTTTCGTTGGATTTTACTATGGAATGAACAACAATACAAAAAGAACCAAGTTTGATCCTTAGGTTATACACCAACCCTATTGAAGACTTGGATAATCACCTCTATGCAACGTTGGTTGCAACACCTCTACCACCTATTGATGTAGCCTTATAAATTTGGCTAATCAATCTTACAAAAATGACAACAAGAGGCATGTATAGTGTAACTATACAACAACTAGAAATGGAACACCTTAGCTACACAAAGAAAGAATCAAGAACAAGAGAAGAGATATAGCAAGAATGATCCTCAACTTTTGCTTTCAAGTGTGTGTCTTCTCTTTTTCACTTTGCCTCCTATTTATAGTGTAAAATAGGCCTTGAAGATAAGGACTCCCATATGTTAACATCTTCATCATCAACTCTTAATTGTCTTCATATCGTTGATTGGCCACATAATCACCTTGTACACTAGGCAACATGAAGAAACATAATTTGTTATGACCCGCACCTCAGACTAGTGGAAAAGAGAACAAAAGGAATTACGACGGAATTAGAATACGATCATGGTACCACGATACACGGAATAAATAAAATTTGTGCTAAGCATTAAGACAAATATAAAATTACAATATTAGGTAACTCAAGTAAATAATTGCATAAGAAATACAAATAGGACACAATTAGAAAAATATAAAAGGAAATGAGACATAAGAAAATGACAAAGGGCAAAAATGGCTTTTTATACCCCCTAGGCACCTTGGACTGCCCCTCCCCACATGGAATACAACTTGTCTTCATTTTCTCCATCACTTCACCTCTTACACACTTCTTCTCCGCCACTCATTTTTCATGCAACCTATTCTACTTTCTAATCACTCTTTTAGTCAAGACAAAGTGTTGAAATTTCCCACCCTTCTTTTGTTTTTCGGCCACCCCTTCCCACTCACATTTCTTCCATTCTCTTCCCTCCCATCATATCTTTCTTACACCTTTAATTTCCCTCCAATCCCATGACATGCAAGACTTACAATTCTTACAACCCACTTTCCAAACAAAAGTTAAATAATTGCCCCACCATGCATAAGTCTCAGCCAGGACACAAGAAATAGAAGAAACATCCCACTTTCTTTCCAAACTCCTTACTTTATTCCATCCTTTTTGTCTTTTATGTCACCATCTCAACTAATTAGAATTCATGCAATCTTACACTATAATCATTCTCCAACTTTTCCCAACCCAAACCTGATGATGAAAACTCCACTATCTTGTTTCACATTTTTGGCCAAACAAAGGGTAAAAAAGACTTCTTCTTCTCTACACTCCACTATCTAGATTTTCCATTTTCCAACCATCACTAACTTCTCTCCACTCTAAGTCTCTTCCATATTTCAAGACAAAATTCTGTCTCTCTCAAAGCTCCTCTCAGCCGTGAGTATACAAGGGAAGAGTGGGGAAGAAATTCTTCACTTTTTCAAGCCAAAAAACAAGGTGCAATTATTCCAAGAACACTTCCTCTCCACCTCAACCTTCTTCTTACCCTTAAGAAAGATCTTTTCTCAACATTTTCCTACCACCAAACCGTGACCTTTCTTGGAAAGGAGAAGAAATAATTCTTCAACTCTCAAGTGAGGATTCAAGCTTGCATGTTGACTTCTTCTTCTCTCCACTCCACTGTCTAGATTTTCCATTTTCCAACCATCACTAACTTCTCTCCACTCTAAGTCTCTTCCATGTTTCAAGACAAAATTCTGTCTCTCTCAAAGCTCCTCTCAGCCGTGAGTATACAAGGTAAGAGTGGGGAAGAAATTCTTCATTTTTTCAAGCCAAAAAACAAAGTGCAATTACTCCAAGAACACTTCCGCTCCACCTCAACCTTCTTCTTACCCTTAAGAAATCTCTTTTCTCAACATTTTCCTACTACCAAACCGTGACCTTTCTTGGAAAGGAGAAGAAAGAATTCTTCAACTCTCAAGTGAGGATTCAAGCTTGCATGTTGACTTCTTCTCTCCACTCCATTGTATACATTTTCCATTTTCCAACCATCACTAACTTCTCTCCACTCTAAGTCTCTTCCATATTTCAAGACAAAATTCTGTCTCTCTCAAAGCTCCTCTCAGCCATAAGTATACAAGGTAAGAGTGGGGAAGAAATTCTTCATTTTTTCAAGCCAAAAAACAAGGTGCAATTACTCTAAGACACTTCATCTCCACCTCAACCTGCTTCTTACCCTTAATAAAGCTCTTTTCTCAATATTTTCCTACCACCAAACCGTGACCTTGCTTGGAAAGGAGAAGAAAGAATTCTTCAACTCTCAAGTGAGGATTCAAGCTTGCATGTGTAGAACCCATAAGGTAAGGATTATACCATCAAATCTAAACACTTTCCCCTTCATCAATTCTTTCAAAAAAAGATACATTTTCTTCTTCTTAGGGCAGTCCACCCCGTGGGTTAGAGTGAGGAAGGAAGAAAATTCTTCCAACTTCAAAGAGAAGAAAGAAAAATTGTTGAGAAATATGTTTGGATAATTTTCAAGGTCATGTTTTTAAGTGGTGAATGCATAAAAATGTCACACATGGTGTTATAAATGATTAAAAGTTGAAAAATTTGAGAACAATGACATCGATCTCTTAGGTAGTTGCACTTCGATCGATCGATGTACTTCGTTCCCTCCCATCGATCGATCCATGTAAGGCAGAGAAAATTCAAGACCTTACTGTGAGACATCGTCTCTAAACCTAAGACACATCGATCGATCGATGTATACATCAAACCCTCACTTCGACCGATCGATGTAGGTCGAAGACAAACTCTGAAACTCACTGTGAGACATCGATCTCTGAAGCTGAGGCACTTTGATCGATCGATGTCTAGGGTTTTTAGAAATATTTTTCTAAAATATGATAATGTGGTTGTTTTCATTTTTACATGTTTTATATATGTTCATCATGTGGTTATTATGTGATTTTGATAAATATAAATGTCTTATAACTAATGTGCCTTGGAAGTTTCTACAACTTACCAAAAAGAGCAAAATTGGTATTTTGAGTTTTAGGAACATGATATGGTGAAAATATTTCAAGGACTTATTCTCATGTATTTATCATGATAAATATGTTATTAATCTATTTCTGACCATCCGGGTCATTTCTGGAGTTTTTTCTCACTAGAGGCATGTTGGTCATTTTACCCCTGAGGGCATTTCTGGTATTTTCACTCAAAGAATCTCTTGAGTATATTATTATCTTCATTCTGGAGTTGATTGATAATTATATTGAAGATTATTTGGTGATCTTCTATTATTTCTCTATTTGATGATATTATTGACAGTAGCGGGATATGTGACGAGTTGTGATGTCACATTCTATTTTTTTTGAAGACTCTCTTCTATATGTTATTGGAGGATATTAATCATCATTTTTTAGAGAATTTAAAGGTGTTAAAGGTATGAAAATGATCGTAACATACAAGGAGAAAAAGTGAGAATTTTGGTGTTATATGTTGACATAATCTTGTCAACTATTATTTGTTGATTTCTTCTTCAAAAATCTGAGTTGATATACATATATACAAGCCTCCAAACGTGTATTTACAGGTGTAAATGATGGTGTACTCATTTTATGGCTTAGTGCCAAGTGGACAACCATAAAGAAGCTAGTTGCCGAAATTGCCAACCTGGAAATTCAAAGTTCAAAAGAAACGGCTGCTAGGTGGTTTTGAAGCTGATTTTGTTAGTCAAATGGCAGCCCTCACATGCCCTATTTTCAAGCGAAGGAGTTAAGGGCTTCTTGGTAGTATTATTCCTTGCTGTTATCTTCATTTTGCAAAGAAATTCCACATCATTTTTGAAGCAAGAAATCAGCCAACATAAGTGTTCCAAGATGGACCAATCATTCTTCTTTATGTTGCCAAGTATACAAGGTGATTATGTGGCTAAACAATGATGTGAAGACAACTAGAACTTGATGAATATCCTTTTTGAAGCAAGAAATCGGCCAACATAAGTGTTCCAAGGTGGACCAATCATTCTTATTTATGTTGCCAAGTGTACAAGGTGATTATGTGGCCAACCAATGATGTGAAGACAACTAGGACTTGATGATGAAGATGGTGACACATTGGAGTTCTTATCTTCAAGAGCCATTTCACACTATAAATAGGAGGCAAAGGTGAAGAAGAAGAACACACACTTGAAAGCAATAGTTGAATTGTGTTACTATCTTCTTCTCCTCATTCTTGTTTCATTCTTTGTAGCCAAGGTGTTGTGATATTTGTTGTAGAGATACAAGCCTCTTGTGTCTCATTTGTAAGATTGATTAGCCAAATCTATAAGGCTACATCAATAGGTGATAGAGGTGTTGCAACCAAGAGTTCCATAGAGGTGTTCATCCAAGTCTTGAATAGCGTTGGTGTTTAACCCAAGGATCAAGCTTGGTTCTTGTTGTAATTTGGTTCATACCATTGTGAAATCCAAGTAAAGTTGTTTCTTGGGACTGGAGTAGGTCACATTGACTGAACAAGGATAAATTCTTGGTGTTCTTGTCTTCTTTACATTTTTCTGTTTTCTGCCCCCTTTTCACTGCATATTTCACACAATTTCTCACGTTTTGAAAAAATAGCTAAACATTTTCAAAATTCTTGAATTTTGATAGAGTTATACTTTAGACTGCTAACTTTCATTTGCAACAAGAATCACTTGATTTGAGCAAGGGAAAGTTAATCTTTCAATCATTGCAAGATAACTGCTAAAATCTGGCTGCAATCTGACCAGTTTTGAGAAAACATGAATTCTGTTTTAACAAAGAATTGTTTAAGGTCAGATCCTTTTGGAAATATCAACTAGACATCCTAAGGAGTGTTTTAACATAAAGATCAACCTTTTTGATTAAGTATTCAAATAGAAACACATTTTTTAATTGCAGCAACATTCTGTCCAATTCTGTTCAGATTGACCATCTGAATAATTTTATTTGTTTGAAGGGACAAACAATCTTATTTTTATCTGCCTTTTGGACAGGGTCTTGTCAAGACATTGAAGTTAAGTTATAGAAATTTTCATAATTTTTAGAGTTGTATACAAGGATTTTTGAATTTCTCAAAAACGGGTTCTGAATCTGAGGTATTCTCAGATTCTGTTTCCAAAGAGGATTTTAATCAAGGGTAGTAGTGTAATTTCTGCTAACCACTATTCACCCCTCCTCTAGTGGTGTTTATTATAGGTGGACAGTCCAACAAAAATCACTTGCATGTGTAAGGATACTTTAGGTAAGATTTAAGACCACCCTTCCAAGCGTCTTTTCATCCCCTCTCTTCTAAAAGACCCAACATTTTCCTCCATTTACTTTATCTAGGCTGATAATACCTAAAGGGGGAAGGAGAGCATTCTTAAATTGAAAAGGTAGGAAGACTTCAACTTCAAGAGTTTTCAGGATAAGTACTTAAAGAAATTGATCCACTAGGCCGTGGGTCACCAAGAAGGGCCAAAGATTGGATTTTGCTCCATCTTGAGTATAAGATTCAAGAACAAGGCAAGTATTCTTCCTAGTTTCTTCATGCATATTAAAAATGTAATCTTTTATGCATAAATCTAAGGATGGATCATGCATACAAATGGTCAACAAATGGAAATGCTAAAAACATAAATGAAGTGTATTTGCATGCTCATCTTGATAACATTCTCGCATATATGTACACTAAAATCATAAAGAGGATGGAAAGTGTCTTGCATGTCAATCTAAGAAGGGGCATAGGCGTTTTCTTTTCATGTATAAGTGGAACCAACAAGATCATCATCATAATCAAAGTGTTTATCTCCATTCTTATATTAATTGTCAACATGCATGCCTTGATATGGATGGAATAAGAATGTGTGTATGAATATTTGTAAATTCATCTTGCATGTTCTTGAAATAAAGAAAAGATTATGTATGTATGAGGCTCAAATTTTGGCCAAAGGCATCAAGTGCATAGCATTATAAGTTTATTTAACAACTTCCCTTAATGTATATGAATATGCCTAGTTGATGAGTTAGAGGGAATAATCAATCCCCACCCACGATTATGGGTATAATTATGTGAGGGTGAGAACTCTTAAGATGTATACTAGGATGCATGTGAAATAGATTAGATGGTGTAATCATTTTGCATAGAAACACAAGTTAACAAAAGACAAAAATCATGTGTGTGTGCATGTGAGGTTTCGGCCATATGGACCCATTATGTGCCAAGATGATGTCTTATGAAGGATTGTGTAGATAACAAAGTGTAGTTTGCATGCAATAAAGTAATTAGCAAGTTGAAATGTGTTATAGTGGTGTATGATGTAATTTTCGGCCAAGTGGCCTTTTGGATGACCATGGATGATGATTGATTCATTATTGGTGTTTATATGTATGAACCTATGTAAAGAGTTGGATAAAGTACAAGATACTCATGGTAAAATTGCCAACGTACAAACTTATAATTAAAATGGGTTGCTGAATTGAAAAACAAGCTGTTTTGGCTACTTAAATTAAAGTAATTAGCGAGGACAAAATGATAAATTCAACACTTTATAAAAGCCAAGAAAATGGGGCTGTTTTCGTAAAAACTATAAAGTAAAATATGAAGAGGACCATTTAGGACAAGATGGTGATAATTAAAGCCTAAGGGTTATTTTTAAGGAGTGGGCCGTGAACCCTACAAAGAGGCAAAACGATAATTTCACGTAGGAAAAACGATATGATACAAGAGCTAACCATCAGTATTAAGTTATGGAATCTTTACAGGTATTAAATCAGCCTATACCAAGTCTACTTCCATGCATATGAGAAAGTTATTTTATAAACCGACATGTTTTATTTCACAATGTATATTTACGAAAATGACTAACATGCAAACATTTTTTAACTGAATTTTATACGACATGTTTTCAAGGATGACCTTATCATATGATAGGTTCTAAAACGATTTTAACGAACCGTACCTTGGGACGACTGACTCCGTAAGAGACACGTTACGCTGCATCGACAGATAATCTCTATGTTTGGATGGCTGCATGACATCGGGTGTAGTAGTGAGGATGTCAGGGGCAACATCTGTTCTGATACACCCCTCGTTGGGTGTTTTTCTGTCTGTCGCCTCATAACGCTGTAACCTAGGTGAGAGGTTGGCGACAGGTGGCGAGTTTCTGTTTACGTTTTGGCAGAGTGTAACACTGTGTCTGGGACCTGAGATCTTTGCCAACGTGTTCCCGTTAGTTTTATACGTATGATGTAACACCGAGGATGCACCTCGAGATTCATAGACGATATACGAGTACTCGGGAAGTCACCATTAGTCTAAGTACATATGATGTAACATCGTAGTTGGACCATCGGGATTCATAGACGGTATGCGACTATTTGGGGGAGTTTAGTCGGTGGGTCTTGTGTCCACTCGTATAAGTTAAGATATGTTCTAAACACCGTTGTGAACGGATCTGATACGATGATTTCTGACATGCGCCCTGAAAGATTTTCTCTGAAAAGATGCATGACATCTCTATCACATAAACATACGTATGTTTACCTGTGTCACCCTACCAAATACAAGCTTAGACCCTTAGCGGACAAAGAATGATGATACAGTATAGGGCTTCGTATAGACGTAGGAAAAGAAATTGTCTCCGAAGCATATGTAAAAGACTGTTCCACTATGTAAGAAATAGGGAAACATGAAAGTTAAATGAATAAATTTGTGTTGTAATTTCTGTAGTTCGTCTGTTTTTATGTATTATTGTTACCCTCATTTATCTGTTAGTACATGTTATGTCATGCTACTGTTCACGTTGCATGTTCTTTTCACCATGCACGATCCACATGACGAACCTCGACAGAAATACTTACTAAGCGATTTGTCATCGCTCACCCCATCATTTACAACATCACAGGGCGAAGAGCCAGTTTGGATACAGTGAAGGATGAGCCGAGAATAGATCATCAGTGATGGATGTATGGATTAGACTATGTAGTTTCTTATAAATGTCAGACTTGTAATTTGATATTGTACTGGTGACAAATCAGATGTATTCGGATTTAGTTATTCTATTTTATGCATGTCGATTATGCTTTGTACATTTTATATTGCTTCTGCGATTTCGATACATGATTATGTCGACATGCACATGAATGTTATCGACGCCTTGTATTTCTAGTAGCAGTATACGACAGGTGCACCGTGCCGAGACCCTAGTCTCGGGCGGGGCGCTACAGGTGGTATCCGAGCCGAGGCTCCAGATCTACAGCGGGTAACATAAAGTAAGCAACGACATGTATTAAGTTATGATCGTAGAACTTAAGTAGAGATCGTAGAGTTTAAGCATATGATTTTAGACTGAGTGCGACAGCCTTAGTATAGATTTCTTAGACTGGTTTAGGGGATAACCTGATCTTACTTAGTATCAGATGGAATTAACATGGAGTTTTAACATTTAGCATGCTTTCTTTAGAACATAAATCAAACACTTAGAATTAAAATTTAAATATAATTACAAGTGAACAAAGTAGGTCAAAACAATTGTTTCTGATAGGATGATGTCACTATATGGGACATATCCAGCTACCTTCTCCACAACAGACACCAGTACCCTCGGAGCATGTTCCACCACAGGTACATATTTCAGGAGATGCCACCAGGCCTTTCTCGGTGCACTGAGGCATCTCGGGCAGACTGCTGAGGCTGTACAGGCTACACCGCCACAGTCTCAGATGAGTATTGGATTTTATTATGGGGAACTCCAGAGGGCTCAAGTCCCAACCTAGTTCAGATAAGGCTGAGAAATGGTTGGAATTGAGAACGGATTCAAACTTGTACAAGTACTAGAAGAGATAAAAACGCAGCTGGCTCGATCATTTTTGATTGGAGAAGCCAGACAGTGGTGGGAAGCATGTATTCAGACACTACTTCGACCTATTACCTGGACTCAATTCCTAGATGAGTTTCATCAGAATTTCATACCTTCCTCAGTGATCATCTAGAGGATAGAAGAGTTCGAAACACTGAGACAACGATATGGAGATACGATTTCTGAATATGTCAGTCAGTTCACTGTCTTGGGTCGGTACGTCCCAACAACTATGATGGATGAAAAGCTTAAGATATGCAAGTTGAGAGGTGGTTTACATCCTCAGATTCGGATTTGGATTGGTAAGATAAACCAGAAGAACTTCAAAGAACTGTTGCTTACTTGTTATCGAGTGGAACGCATTACACAGCGATGAGACCAGACAGTCGGAAACAAGAGGTCGTTGTTGAGAAAAAGAGTTTGAGTGATTTACAAAAACATGATTTAAATACAACGTGTTTAAGAAATGCATGACAAAATTCGTTACTGGACACGTTTTTGTGACAAACTTGCCTTATATACTTTATATATAATGTTGCCGTACTAACATGCCATGAAGCTTTAAAGCTTACATCAAATGACAAATATTTGTTCTGTTTGAACTATTTTCAGGTGCCACCATTAGTGAAAGTGAAGTACTCAAGTTAATGAACTAACTAGTTCATTAAATGAAGATATATTTGGAGAAGGCATGATGGCAACAAACTTGGAAATGGAAAGTCTCCTCCCACTCCTCTTCAAACAATTATATACATATACATATATATATATATATATATATATATATATATATATATATATCAGATTTTTAAAAAAGGCACAATACACATATATTCCGATGTACTACCGACACGTTACATATATTACAAACGTACATCAACGTCACACCACTATAATTACCTCATATTTATGAGTATATTCAGGTTTTATATCATATGATATAAGTCATGGTGATGACAAAATTATAACAACACGTTACAAGGTTATAAACCAAAAATTGTCATATCAGGTGACTACCAAAATTTTGCCAACGTGTCACATACTTACCATAAATAGATGGCCAGCCCATATACTCTAAAAAGAGCCAAAATTTTCGTGTCTCACATGGTATATTCAGCCATAAAATTATTCAATGTTGGCACAAACAAATCACCCCCAATTATGGCCAAATTGTGGAGATTCCAAATTCAATTTTTTGTCACATGGGCGCCCTTTAATCAGCCATTAGAGATGAATATTCAATTTATTTTATGTATATTATGTGTGACATAATATATATAACATGCGCAAAAAGTTCGAATTTAATCGAAGAAAAATTGCGTAATCGACAAAAGTCGAAAATTCAGATTTCTACGAAACACAAGACATGGAACGTTTTTTGCATGTCATGTAACATGTATGTAGACACTTTTTACATATTCAATACATGTTAAAGTGTACTAGAATATTCAAATTAGGGCTGATTGGAATATACCGTACATGTGTAATTATTGTGCAATATTTGACAAAGTTTACAAAAGTGAAATTCAACACATGTTGGAGACTATCACACGCCATTCTCAGCCTTGGTGGAGCTTATGTGGAGCTTAGTTGGCATCTCAGTTGGTGGAGAATAAGCCACACAAGTTTAGCGACATAATGGAGGGAGCTACACAAGGTAACAATTCAAACTTTGTAGCAAATGTAACACATGCTGAAAATTCAGTATGTGAGACAATTGGTGGCCAATTTTTGTGTCTTGATGGTGATCAAATTTGCTTCCAAAATTGAAGGGATTAATTGTTTATTATTTGGCAACAATTTATATTTTATTTGGCACATGCTTTTACATTTTAATCTCAGATTTTACAGCTACTAAATGGTGACAAGATTCATCCCATCATAGAGTGCCAAGTAAGCAAAGCCAAGACATTCATCCAATCAATTTGTGACAAGTGAGCAAGATGTGTCATGTCTACACAAGGTAATCTTCCAAGGACATTGAAGAGAATTGTCAAGGTGATGGAAGACCTAGAGGGGGGCGGCCAACTTGAATTAAAAAGAAGAGAAGAGAGCAAACAAATGCAAGACAACTCTCATAATCTCTCAAGTAAAAAAGACTCTATACTCTCTTCTTCTACATTTCTTTTTTCTTCTTCTTTTCTCAAGCCTATTGTTCTTATATTCAATATATTGAATAGGCTTTGATTAGACTACCATACACGTTTTAAATTGTAAAAGGTTGATCAAGGTGTGATCAAACCTTCATCCGTTCGGTGGTGGTGTTCGTGATCGTGTGATTGCTTGCGACGTTTGTTTAAGGGTGGAGTTGGTGTGTAACTCCAACAACCCTTGTGGTAAGGTGTTATTTTGTGTTTAGTGATAACTGAGGAAGGTGTCCTCGAAGATTGGAGTAGGTTGATTTAACCGAACCAGTATAAAATCCTTGGTGTCATTACTTTCAGCACTTTACTTTCAGTTTTTCAATTTTTCAGTTTCTGCATTGATTTTGTTGCAATCGTACAAATAGTAAACGACTTTCAAAAATTACAAAAATATGCAGAAACATAGCCACACCTCTTATGTTTCATTTGGCGCAAGTCTCAACCCATTTGGAAAAATATAAGTCAATCAAACATTAATAGTTTTGAGACTAGTGCAATCTGTTTTTTAGACTTGCAAAGGTTGAGAACATCAATGTATTTGACATATTTCCCAAAGGAATTTTTCAAAACTGTTTCAACCCATTAAAGTACATATCTTAAGGGGTTTTTCATTAAATTTTCAGACAATTTGGAGTTACGAATTAATCAGAATAAAATTTTCCAATCGGAGTAATGTTTCTGGCAGATTTGTGCAATCTGACCATAAATGTATTTTCAAAAGGTTAGAGGTTGAATTTTAATCTGAAATTTTTAGGAGATACTCAGACCATCTGAGAGTATAACCTCTCCAAGTTTCAGGATTTTTGAAGGTCTGTAACCATGTCTTTCAAATGTTTCAAATCTGGATCTGAAAACAAAAACTATTTTTAGAAGTTAGGTTTTTGGGTCAAAATATTTTAAAAACCAAATTTTCTGCACCTACTATTCAAACCCCCTTCTAGTGGTGCCCTATAGGTCCTACATCCGTGAGATTCCACGGATGATAAGCCTAAGCAGTGGAACAAGTTTCCACGGAGGACAACAGGATGACCCCATCTCCAGCATCAGCTGCAATAGCCACGCCTATCACAATGTGCGATTCCGGTATGTCAGACTTGCCAGCGACATCACCTGGTGAGTGCCGGAGGAGGACCGTCGCATGTTTCAGATGCAGCAAGATTAGACATCTGGCTAGAGACTATTCAGAGAAAAAGAATAGGTTGTCAGGCGAGGCACAACAACAACAAGGACAATCCCAGACTGATAATCTAGATTAGAATGTACCTGTCTCAAAAAGTTTTGAGGTTCTAAATACTGAAATAGCTACGCATAATTTCGCCATTCTACTGTGACTAAAAGTACCAATGTTACAATTTTGTCTATTGACTAATTGTGAATTATAACGGTGAAGAGATGAACTTGTTCAATAAGATAAGGATCTTTCAAAAAGATTCCACAGTGTCAATAACATATCAAGTATGGAAGGAAAATTGATCAAGTGGCGTAGCAGAAGCCCAAATGCTAGAATAATCTTAAGCATATGATTACGATTAAGCTTACAAGTTTCGAGGACGAAACTTTTTATAAGGGGGGAGGAATTTTACGACCTGCACCCCAGACTAGTGGAAAAGAGAACAAAAGGAATTATTCCGGAATTAGAATACGATCTGGTACCAAGATACATAGAATAAATCAAATTTGTGCCAAGCATTCAGACAAATAAAAAAATTAAAATATTAGGTAACTCAAGTAAATCATTGCATAAGAAATACAAATAGGACACAATTAAACAAATATAAAAGGAAATGACACAAAAGAAAATGAGAAGGAGCAAGGATGGCTTTTCATACCCCCTAGGCACCTTGGACCGCCCTCCCCACATAGAATACAACTTGTCTTCATTTTCTCCATCGCTTCACCTCTGACACACTCCTCCTCCACCACTCATTTTTCATGCAACCTATTGTACTTTCTAATCACTCTTTTAGTCAAGACAAAGTCTTGAAATTTCCCATCCTCTTTTTGATTTTTGGCCACCCCTTCCCACTCACATTTCTTCCATTCTCTTCCCTCCCATCACATCTTTCTTACACCTTTAATTTCCCTCCAATCCCATGACATGCAAGACTTACGATTCTTACAACTCACTTTTCAAACAAAAGTTAAATAATTGCACCACACCATGCAGAAGTCTCGGCCAGGGCACAAGAAATAGAAGAAACATTCTAGTTTCTTTCCAAACTCTTTACTTTATTCCATCCTTTTTGTCTTTTATGTCACCCTCTCAACCAATTAGAATTCATGCAATCTTGAACTATAATCATTCTCCATCTTTTCCCAACCCAAACCTCATGAAGAACACCCCACTATCATGTTCACATTTTCGGCCAAACAAGGGGTAAAGAAGAAGACTTTTTCTTCTCTCCATCCACTCTCTACATTTTCTATTTTTCAACCATCACTTACTTCTCGCCACTCAAAGTCTCTTCCATATTTCAAGACAAAATTTTGTCTCTCTCAAAGCTCCTCTCAACTGTGAGTATTCAAGGTAAGAGCGGGGAAGAAATTCTTCATTTTTTCAAGCCAAAAACAAGGTGCAATTACTCCAAGAACTCTTCCTCCCCACCTCAACCTTCTTCTTACCCTTAAGAAAGCTCTTTTCTCAACATTTTCCTACCCTCAAACCGTGACCTTTCTTGGAAAGGAGAAGAAAGAATTCTTCAACTCTCAAGTGAGGATTCAAGTTTGCATGTGTAGAATCCATAAGGTAAGGATTATACCATCAAATCTAAACACTTTCACCTTCATCCATTCTTTAAAAAAAAAAGAGATACATTTTCTTCTCCTTAGGGCAGTGCACTCTGGGTTCAAGTGAGGAAGGAAGAAAATTCTTCCAACTTCAAATAAAAGAAAAAAATCACTTGCATGTGTAAGGATACTTTAGGTAAGATTCAAGACCACCCTTCCAAGCATATTTTCATCTTCTCTCTTCTAAAAGACTCAACGTTTTCCACCATTTGCTTCATCTAGGCCGAGAATACCTAAAGGAGGAAGGAGAGCATTCTTAAGTTGAAAAGGTAGGAGGACTTCAAGAGTTTTCAAGGTAAGTACTTAAAGAATTGATATTTAGACCTTCTTTGACAACTTTATCTTAAAATGATTCATTTTTCAATCCTTTTTGGCCTCTAGGTCGTGGATCGCCAAGAAGGGCCAAAGACAGGATTTTGCTCCATCTTGAGTATAAGATTCAAGAACAAGGCAAGTATTCTTCTTAGTTTCTTCATGCATGTTAAAAATGTAATCTTTTATGCATAAATCTAAGGATGGATCATGCATGCAAATGGTCAACTAATGGAAATGCTAAAAAAGAATAAATGAAGTGTATTTGCATGCTCATCTTGATAACATTTTTGCATATATGTACACTAAAATCATAAAGAGGATAGAAAGTGTCTTGCATGTCAATCTAAGAAGGGTCATAGGCATTTTTTTCATGTATAAGTGGAACCAACAAGATCATCATCATAATCAAAATGTTTTCTCCATTCTTATGTTAATTGTCAACATGCATGACTTGATATGGATGGAATAAAAATGTGTGTATGAATATGTGTAAACTCATCTTGCATGTTCTTAAAAGAAAGAAAGATTATGTAAGTATGAGGCACAAATTTTGTCCAAAGGCATCAAGTGCATAGCATTATAAGTTTATTTAGAAACTTCCCTTGATGTATGTGAATATGCCTAGTTGATGAGTTAGAGGGAATAATCAATCCCCACCCACGGTTATGGGTATAATTATGTGAGGATGAGAACTCTTAAGATGCATATAAGGATGCATATGAAAGAGATTAGATGCTGTAATCATTTTGCGTGGAAACACAAGTTAACAAAAGACAAAAATCATGTGTGTGTGCATATGAGGTTTCGGCCATATGGCCCTATTGTGTGCCAAGATGATGTCTGATGAAGGATTGTGTAGATAACTAAGTGTACTTTGCATGCAATAAAGTAATTATAGCAAGTTGAAATGTGCTATAGTGGTGTATGATGTATTTTTCGGCCAAGTGGCCTTTTTGATGACTATGAATGATGATTGATTCATTATTGGTGTTTATATGTATGAACCTATGTAAAGAGTTGGATAAAGTACAAGATACTCATGGTAAAATTGCCAACGTACAGACTAATAATTAAAATGGGTTGCCGAATTGAAAAACAAGCTATTTTGGCTACTTTAATTAAAGTAATTAGCGAGGACAAAATAGTAAATTCAACACTTTATCAAAGCCAAGAAAATGGGTCTGTTTTCATAAAAACTATAAAGTAAAATATGAAAAGGACCATTTAGGACAAGATGGTGATAATTAAAGCCTCAGGAGGGCTTATTTTTAAGGAGTGGGCAGTGAACCATACAAAGAGGAAAAACGGTAATTTCACCTAGGAAAAATTATATGATACAAGAGCTAACCGTCAGTATTAAGTTATGGAATACTTAGAGGTATTAAATCAGCCTATACCGAGTCTACTTCCATGCATACGATAAAGTTATTTTATAAAGCGACATGTTTTATTTCACAATGTATATTTAAGAAAATGACTAACACGCAAACGTTTTTAAGTGAATTTTATACGACATGTTTTCAAGGATGATCTTATCACATGAAAGGTTCTAAAACGATTTTAACAAACCGTATCTTGTGACGACTGACTCCGTATGAGACACGTTACGCTGCTTCGACAGCTCATCTCTATGTTTGGAGGTCGCATGACATCGGGTCTAGTAGTGAGGATGTCAGGGGCAACATCTATTCTGATACACCCCTCGTTGGGTTTTTTCTGTATGTCGCCCCATGACGCCGGAACCTAGGTGAGAGGTTGGCGTCAGGTTTAGAGGTTGGCGTCAGGTGGCGAGCTTCTGTTTACGTTTTGGCAATGTAACATTGTGTCTGGGACCCGGAATTTTTGCCAACGTGTTCCCGTTAGTTTTATACGTATGATGTAACACCTAGGTTGGACCTCGGATTCATAGACAATAGACGACTACTCAGGAAGTCACCATTAGTCTATGTACATATGTTGTAACACCGTGGTTGGACCATTGGGATCCATAGACGGTATGCGACCACTTGAGGGAGTTTAGTCGGTGGGTCTTGTGTCCGTTCGTATAAGTTATGTTCTGAACACCGTTGTGAACGGATCTGATATGATGATTTCTGACACGATTGCGACCTGTAAGATTTCTCTAAAAGATGCATGACATCTCTATCACATAAGCATATGCATGTTTACTTGTGTTACCCTACCAGATACAAGCTTAGACCCTTAGCAGATAAAGAATGATGATACAGTGTAAGGCTTCGCATAGACGTAGGAAAAGAAATTGTCTCCGAAGCATATGTAAAAGATTGTACCACTATGTAAGAAATAGGGAAACATGAAAGTTAAATGAATAAATTTGTGTTGTACTTTCTGTAGTTCGTCTTTTTTATGTATTATTGTTACACTCATTTATCTGTTAGTACATGTTATGTTATGCTACTGTTCACGTTGCATGTTCTGTTCACTATGCATGATCCACATGACGAACCTCGACAGAAATACTTGCTGAGCGATTTGTTATCGCTCACCCCATCATTTAGCACATCGTAGGGCAAGGAGCCAGTTTGGATACAGTGAAGGATGAGCTGAGAATAGATCATCAGTGTTGGATGTATGGATTAGACTATGTAGTTTCTTATGTTATGTCACACTTGTATTTTGATATTGTACTAGTGACACTTCAGATGTATTCGGATTTAGTTATTCTGTTTTATGCATGTCAATTATGCTTTGCGATTTCGATACATGATTATGTCGACATGCACATGAATGTTGTCGACGCCTTGTACTTCTCGTAGCAGTATACGACTGGTGCACCATGATGATACCCTAGTCTTGGGCGGGGCGCTACAGGTGGTATCAGAGCTGAGGCTCCAAATCCACAGCGGAAAGTAAGCAACGACATGTTTTAAGTTATGATTGTAGAACTTAAGTAGAGACCGTAGAGTTTAAGCATATGATTTTAGATTGAGTGTGACAGCCTTAGGATAGATCCCTAGACTGGTTTAGGGGATAACCTGATCTTACTTAGTATCAGATGGAATTAACATGGAGTTTTAACATTTAGTCTGCTTTCTTTAGAACATAAATCAAACACTTAGAATTAAAATTTAAATATAATGATATGTGAACTAAGTATGTCAAAACAATTGTTTCTGATTGGATGATATCACTATATGAGACATATCCAACTACCTTCCTCACAACAGATACCAGTACCCTTGGAGGATGTTCCACCACATGTACATGTTTCAGGAGATGCCACCAGGCCTTTCTCGGTGCACAGAGGCATCTTGGGCAGACTGCTGAGGCTGTACAGGCTGCACCACCACAGTCTCAGATGAGTATTAGATTTTATTATGGGGAACTCCAGAGGGCTCAAGTCCCAAAATTTGATGGAGGACCTGGTTCAGATAAGGCTGAGAAATGGTTGGAAGAAATTGAGAACGGATTCGAACTTGTACAAGTACCAGAAGAGATAAAAACGCAGCTTGCCCGATCATTTCTGATTGTAGAAACCAGACAGTGGTGGGAAGCACGTATTCAAACACTACTTCGGCCTGTTACCTGGACTCATTTCCTAGATGAGTTTCATTAGAATTTCATACCTTCCTCAATGATCATCTAGAGGATAGAAGAGTTTGAAACACTAAGACAATGACTGGAGACACAGTTTCTGAATATGTCAGTCGGTTCACTGTCTTGGGTCGGTACGTCCCAGCAACTATGATGGATGAAAAGCTTAAGATATGCAAGTTGAGAAGTGGTTTACATCCTCGGATTCGGACATGGATTGGTAAGATAAACCCAAGGAACTTCGAAGATCTGTTACTTGCTTGTTATCGGACGGAACGCATTACAGAGCGAGGAGACAAGACAGTTGGAAACAAGAGGTCGTGAGATGCCACGGATGATCAGCCCAAGCAGCAGAACAAGTTTCCATGGAGGACGATAAGATGACCCCATCTTCAGCATCAGCTGCAGTAGCAACGCCTATCACAATGTGCGATTCTGGTATGTCAGACTTGCCAACGACATCACACTGGTGAGTGCCAGAGGAGGACCGCTGCATTTTTTAGATACGGCAAGACCGGACATCTGGCCAAAGACTGTTCAGAGAAAAAGAATAGGTTTTCAGGGGAGGCACAACAACAAGAAGGACAATCCCAATATGATAATCCAGATCAGAATGTACCTGGCTCAGAAAGTTCTGAGGCTTTGAATACTGAAATAGGTATGCATAATTTCGCCATTCGACTGTGACTAGAAGTATTGGTGTTACAATTTTGTCTGTTGACTAAGTATGAATCATAACGGTGAAGAGATGAACTTGTTCAGTAAGATAAGGATCCTTCAGAAAGATTCCACAAAGTAGTAACATATCAAGTAAGGAAGGAAGATTGATCAAGTGGTACAAAGGAAGCCCAAAAGCTAGAATAATCTTAAGCAGATGATTACGATTAAACATACATGTTTTGAGGATGAAACTTTTTATAAAGGGGAGGAATGTTACGACCCGCACCTTGGACTAGTGGAAAAGAGAACAAAAGGAATAACGACAGAATTAAAATACGATCATGGTACCACAATACACGGAATAAATAAAATTTGTGCCAAGCATTAAGACAAATAAAAAATTACAATATTAGGTAACTCAAGTAAATAATTGCATAAGAAATACAAATAGGACACAATTAAACAAATATAAAAGGATATGAGACCTAAGAAAATGACAAAAGGCAAAGATGGCTTTTTGTACCCCCTAGGCACCTTGGATCGCCCCTCCCCACATGGAATCAACTTGGTCTTCATTTTCTCCATCACTTCACCTCTTACACACTCCTCCTCCACCACTTATTTTTCATGCAACCTATTCTACTTTCTAATCACTCTTTTAGTCAAGACAAAGTGCTGAAATTTCCCACCCTCCTTTTGATTTTCGGCCACCCCTTCCCACTCACATTTCTTCCATTCTCTTCCCTCCCATCACATCATTCTTATACCTTTAATTTCCCTCCAATCCCATGACATACAAGACTTATAATTCTTACAACTCACTTTCCAAACAAAAGTTAAATAATTGCCCCACCATGCATATGTCTCGGCCAGGGCACAATAAATAGAAGAAACATTCCACTTTCTTTCCAAACTCCTTAATTTATTCCATCCTTTTTGTCTTTTATGTCACCCTCTCAACCAATTAGAATGTATGCAATCCTACACTATAATCATTCTCCATCTTTTCCCAACCCAAACCTCATGATGAGCACCCCACTATCTTGTTCACATTTTTGGCCAAACAAGGGGTACAGAAGAAGACTTATTCTTCTCTCCACTCCACTCTCTACATTTTCCATTTTCCAACCAAACCTAACTTCTCCCCACTCTAAGTCTCTTCCATATTTCAAGACAAAATTCTCTCTCTCTCTCTCTCAAAGCTCCTCTCAACCGTGAGTCAAAAACAAGGTGCAATTACTCCAAGAACACTTCCTCTCCACCTCAACCTTCTTCTTACCCTTAAGAAATCTCTTTTCTCAACATTTTCCTACCCCCAAACCGTGACCTTGCCTAGAAAGGAGAAGAAAGAATTCTTCAACTCTCAAGTGAGGATTCAAGCTTGCATGTGTAGAACCCATAAGATAAGGATTATACCATCAAATCTAAACACTTTCTCATTCATCCATTCTTTCAAAACAAAGATACATTTTCTTCTCCTAAGGGCAGTCAAACTGTGGGTTCAAATGAGGAAGGAAGAAAATTCTTCCAACTTCAAAGAGAAGAAAAAATCACTTGCATGTGTAAGGATACTTTAGGTAAGATTCAAGACCACCCTTCCAAGCATCTTTTCATCCTCTCTCTTCTAAAAGACTCAACATTTTCCTCCATTTACTACATTTAGACCTTCTTTGACAACTTTATCTTAAAATGATTCATTTTTCAATCCTTTTTGGCCACTAGGTTATGGGTCACCAAGAAGGGCCAAAGATAGGATTTTGCTCCATGTTGAGTATAAGATTCAAGAACAAGGCAAGTATTCTTCTTAATTTCTTCATGCATGTCAAAAATGTAATTTTTTATGCATAAATCTAAGGATGGATCATGCATGCAAATGGTCAACTAATGGAAATGCTTAAAACATAAATAAAGTGTATTTGCATGCTTATCTTGATAACATTCTTGCATATATGTACACTAAAATCATAAAGAGGATGGAAAGTGTCTTGCATGTCAATCTTAGAAGGGGCATAAACGTTTTTTATGTATAAGTGGAACCAACAAGATCATCATCATAATCAGTGTTTATGTCCATTCTTATGTTAATTTTCAACATGCATGACTTGATATGGATGGAATAAAAATGTATGTATGAATATGTGTAAACTCATCTTGCATGTTCTTGAAAGAAAGAAAAGATTATGTATGTATGAGGCTCCAATTTTGGCCAAAGGTGTAGCGCCCTGCTCGGGACTAGGGTCTCTGTACGGTGCACCCGCTATACTCTACTACAAGAAGTATAAGGCATCGATGTCATACATGTACAAATCATAGAAACATGTATCGAAAAGCGGAAATGAAATATTATAAGCAGAAATAACGTCAACCAAAGTACATCCTAATACATCCATATGAGTGTCCTAGATACATCAATAGTACAAAATATCAAAATACAGAGCTGAATATCCAAAATACATAAGAGGCCGTAGCCAGCTACTAGTCAGCTCCATACGTCTAGTCTCGGGGCTCGTCTTCAATGAACTCTGGTTCAGGGTCCTGTGGATCTGCATGGTGAAATAAAGGGGTGAGCAATAACAAATCACTCAACAAGTAGTTCCGCCTAGGTTCGTCAAGTGGATCATACATGGGGACTGGGGTGATGGGTGATACAGAATGATGTTACATAGATATCATAATGCTCAACGTAAACCAGAATAAATAAACATAGAACGATCGTGGAATAATAAAGCATAGTATAAGTGCGGAAACAGTAAAGCAGATACTGTCTCATGAATAACTATCACAGATAGAGACATCATAAAAGAAACATACATTCTTTGTTAAGCATCTTTGTCTTAATCCTTAATTACTTTGTTATTGAGCACAATCTTCTTTTGGTTGTTCATCAGTCATACTTGGTCTCGGTTTTACAGATTCATGACTTAGAGTTATTAGAGGGTGCATGAGATATGAGCATGACATATGCCTTGTAAAACTTTTTGAAAAATGTTTCATTCCATACATACAAAAACATGACATGATGAGGGTGGCTATAGCACTTTGCATAACATAAAAATGGTACCCACAACATATCGATGATTCCCCGAGTAGCCATGAGTACCGTCTTTGAATCCCGATGGTCCAACCATGGTGTTACATCATACATACATATGACTAATGGTGACACGTTATAGAAGAGAACCTGAGTCCCAAACGTAGTGTTACACTCTACATTAACGTATTTTGCCCCTGATATCCTCCCCCAAGACAAAACACCAGGCAGAATTCTATACTGAACGTCATAGACGTAACAGAAAGACATAGATCTTTTACCCCGGGCAAGGTGTCACACTCAACCTGCATATCATATGTGTACAGATAGGTAGAAAGCCCTTGTCCTAGAGAAGGTGTTACACTCACCCATGGAGACATGCATAAGTCGTATGGAATCATTAATCTCGCGGTACAAAATCATGTAGACTTAAAACATTTCATACAGGACTCATGTTCGTAAACATACTTTGTTGTAAAGAAAAAACATGAGGACAATATGCGTGATGTAGACCTCTTTTCGGTAACTATCTTCATGGCTATTTATTGATTGGGCCGAGTTCTTATTTGTGCATAGGTGTACATGCATAATATTTATTCAATTAGATTGTGTGACTTGGCCAATTTGCCCTTCTTGGGCCGTATACTATCATACATGCGTAATTAGTTCTTTTGATTTAAGGTCTTAGGCATCTGTGGGCATTCTATACTTACATTATACATGTAATAACTAAGAGAGTACAAATGGTTATAATAATCATGTTGGTTTGAGCTATGCTCTTTGGGCCAAAAATTGGTGTTTTCTTTTCTTAAATTTTTCTTTCTCCTTAGTGAAACAAATACGCTTGTCGTTTACTAACAATTGTATTCTAAAACATACCTTACATGCATTTACATTACTTTGCTTGCCAAAGATTATTCATTATATGAAACTCAAATTGGGCCTGAGGACGAAATTTTGCCCATTTGTCCAGATTAGAATTCTCAATTTCATGTAGTATTTTATTTTGTTTATCTTGCATGAATAGGTCATATAATAAATATTTAGTCTTGTAAAGTTTATTACATGGTGGTATTCCTTATTTTTGGACCAACATGGCCATTGGGCCGAATCTAGTCAAGTCCAATTCTTGAAACTTCCACATTAGGTAATTGTGACACTTATGGCCTTTTTGCTTTTATTTGCATGTCATAGTTATAAAGTATACTTCAATAGAAATTTGTGCATCAATGTTACCTACTTTATGCCCTTAGTCGAAAGTGGAGGTATTTTATATGGTATTCTTCAACATAAATATTCAAGCTTGATGCTAATGATGACCATAATGTACATCTTTATACTCATCTTTAGCATGTGCAAATCACATTGTACATATATGTACATGATCAAAAAATGAGATGTATGATGATGATCATACTAAAAATGACATGCAAGTACATAGAGTGTAACATCTATGATGATGATCATGCTACAAATGACATGCAACATATAAAGCACCAAAATGGAGATCATCTATTTCATTTCTCCTTCCTTAAACCATGATTATCAAGATACACATCATGATGATGGTGATGAATTCATGGCTCTTGTAGGAGGCTCTTTGGGCCGTCCCTTATGGAAAGGAAAATGGTGATGTTAACACTTATAATGATCAAAGATAGCATCTTTATGAACATGCATAATGGAATAAATGTTTTTGTACCATCATGGGCTATAATACTTCAATTTCCATGAAGATCTCTTCTACCACATATGAACATAAAGAAAAAGGCATGCATGTATCAAAATGGCAAAGGAGAGAGTTCTTAGAGCACTTTTTAACATAACACATTTATGTGTCTACCACTTAGCATCAAAGTTGAGAAGGTGTGACGAAGGTTTCACCTTCTTGACATGCACGACCTAGATGGCCTATTGATGAACCGATTTCATCTTGCATGTCACGTTAAAGTATTATCTTAGGTACATTTGATGATTTCACTCAAACAAAGTAAACATTCATCATCGATTCCAACATGCAAGCATTCTTTTCTTCAACAAAGTTTAGAAGGTTTTGTTTTAGTTGCATGCATGATCCAATAGTTAATGGTGAGCATACTAAACTTTATTTTCAATTTTTTTGAAGAAACTAGGAAGAATACTTGCCTTGGATGCTTGAACGTTACACCTAAAGGGTGAAAGATTTCTTCTTTGGCCCCTTGGTTGGAAGTCACGGCCTTGAAGGCCAAGAGGAAGAAAAGATCAATCTTTTAGGAAGGAAATGAGAATTTGGAATGTACAAAAATCAATCCTAGAGGATTCTTACCTTGAATGGCTTGAATGCTCTTACTTGTTCAACTAAGATTACTCCTTCTTTCCCTCTTATGGAGACTCTCGATTTTGGCCTAGAAAGGGAGGTAGTTTGAGTATTTGTAGGGAATATAAGAAAGAGATAGGTGTGAAGTGAGATGATTTAGTGATTACCTTGAGGATTAGGGTGCATGCATACTTGATTCTCACTTGAAAGATGGAAGAAGTTCTTTTCCTTCTTGGCTTGAGACCTATGGTTGGAGTGGAAGGAAAGGAAGAGAATGTGCTCTTTGTGAGGGAGTGAAGAGAGAAGATGAATGTTTTTAAAGAGAGAGTGGCTAAGGAATAGGATATAATAAGAGATTGTCTTGCAAAATGGAAGTTTCAATCCTCATTGGTTCTTAGCTTAACTGAGTTTTGAGTAGAGTGAAATGCATAATTGCATTTTCTTAGGTTGGAGTGATAGTGAAGGAGGAAGGAAGTTGCATGAATTTTTAGTGGTCATCCTTCTTACATTGTGTAAGAATGGAATGATGGAGAGGAAAAATACATAAAAGGGAAGATTAGACAATTTTGGAGAAAAAAAGAAAAGAGGGTAGTCAGTTTGTTGTGTGAGGAGAGAAAGTCATTTGCATGCACTAGGATAGATAGGTTGGTTGTCTTACATTTTGTAAGACTTGAAATAATTACAGTATTTATCTAAAAATATGAAAGACATTTCATGTCTTACTTCCTTCACTTGGCCGAAATCTCCTTCATGGGGAAAAGGTCATGATTTCTTGTCATGCATGGTAGATGATTGGAAGATGGTCTTACATGTGATGAGACTTGAAATGATTGATATTTACATTATAATACAAGAATTGGAAAGAAAGAATTAGAAGAATTTTAAACCTTGTTTCCTTCCTTATGCTAGTGGCCGAAAATGTGAAGGAAAGGTAATGATGAATACTTTTTGCCTTGTTAATTAGTAGAGTAGCAAAATTATTTGCATGAATTCCAATTGGGTATTTGTCTTTCTTTGTGTAAGAATGGAAATGGCTAAAGATAAAAATAAAAGTGAATATTTTGGCCTTTTCTTCCCTTCTTAGCCAAAATTTGGTAATTGAAGGGCATGATTGGATTTTCTTGGGTTTCTAAAGTGGTGAAAGAAGTGGCATGAAATCCTATTGATGGTTTACTTTTCTTGTGTAAGATTATGTAAAAGTGAAGGATGGAATATTGGTTGGAAATAAAAGGCAATTCCCGTTTTGTTTTACTTGCTAGGGCCGAAAACTAGGGTGATGGAAGGCTATAATTATCATTCTTGGAGTCATAAATTAATGGAGAGGGAGAATTTTCTTTTGCATGTAATTTGATTGGTAGCTATTCTTACATGGTGTAAGAAGAGTAATGATGAAAGGAACCAAAGAAAATATAAGAAAAAGAAATAAGTAGTAAGTGGATTGTAAAGTATGCATGGAGTTAAGTGTGGAGATAGCAATAACATGAAATAACATGCAAGACAAGTTTGTCTTGCATGGGTGAGCTAAGGTAAATAGTGGGGTATAATTTACCACTTTGGTTTGCGTTATTTCTTCATGGTTAATTTCTGTCATTTCCCTTTAGTTAATTCCTAGATAAAATTTGTACTACTCATTTATATGCATTATTAGTTAGTCTTGCACTTATTAAGTTAATTATTAGTAGTTTTTTTAGATTTTAATTAGGCAACCTATACCTATTATACTGAGTGCGGTACGATAGTCACACTTAACTTCTATTGTGTTTTCCCTTGGTCTTCTTTATCCCGTAGTCAGGGGATGTGGGTTGTAACAGTCCTCCCCCTTATAAAAAGTTTCGTCCTCGAAACTTAAGGTTCCGTGGTAACACACTACTTAATGGTTCCTCCACTGATTCCATCCTTATCACAGGTAACGGAAATTTCTGACTAAATGTCTCAGCTCTCCACATGCTTCTCTAGAATCATGACTTATGTGTTTGACTTGAAATCAATAGCTTCCACTTCTAGAGCAGGTATTATGATTAAAGCCTCTATATAATTTATTCTAATTTCTGTGCTCTAGCAACTAACTTTTCCGGTATAAATATTTTTCTACCATTACTCCCTTAGTGCTAACATTCCAAGTATTTTGATCGTATTTAAGTTACGTATTTTATCATACCTGATGATGCGTCGGGTGTCCCTAAAATTCCGGATCGGCTCCCTTTAGACCTGATGGTCCATTCGCGAGGGTCCTTCTTGTCGTTGTGCTCGTACCTGTGGAATTCTTCTCCTTTGAGGACATTCTCTTATCCGGTGTCCTGTTCCACTTCATCCGAAACATTCGTTCCCAAACGACATTCTCCAGTGTGGGATTTCCAACATTGAGGACATCTAGTTTGTGCCATTGTTTGTTGCACGTATGGGCGCCATCTCTTAGTTTGAATTCTCTTGTTTCTTTTCTCACGGTCCAAAGACGCGATAGCTCGCTCCACTCGGTAGTAGTTATCCAGTAGCTTCTCAAAAGTGTCAGATTGTACTCCCACCATCCAATTCTGTATTCGAGAGCCCAAACCACACCGAAACCTGATCATCTTAATGGTCTCATCACTCATAATCTCTGGAAGATACCTTCCTAAATTGACAAACTGTTTAAAATATTCGGAGACTGAGACACCTGCTTCTTGCTTTAGATTATTAAGTTCTTCCACCCTTTGTTCCAACAAAGCAGGGGAGAGGTAAAATATACAGAACTCCTCTATAAAATCAGTCCATGACACTAGCTGAGGCAAAGTCCGAATGTGCGTCCTCCATCATTGTCTAGCTTGTCCTGTCAGAAACGGCCATATGATCTGCACTTTTACTTCCTCAGGTGCGTGTATTAGGCGGAAGCTATCCTCTAGCTTATCGAACCACTGCTCTGCTTCTTTTGGGTCAGGTTTTCTGTGGAAATTTGGTACTCGGGTCCTGATTAATAATCCGTAGTAATACCCAAGACTCCTCTGTGTCTGAGATTGGGACGGAGGAGGTGTAGACACTAAAGCCCGAGCTGTCTGAGTCTATGATAATCTGGCTAGCTGACTCAATACCTGAATAGCCTCTATGACTGTGCAGACAACCTCTTCCGTGGAAAGTGATGCAGGCGGTGTACCTAGTGTCAGTGGCATCTCCATCGACCTAGGAACTGGAACCAACCCTGGTGAAGGCGGTGAGGGCGTGAAGCTTCCTAATCGTGATGTCATCCTGCAGAAATCATCGCATCATTATTATTAGTTTTTATCATATAAAATCCCTCTTATAGTTTGTTTATTATATTTAATATTATACCCTTCAGAACTTCTCTAAGTAGCTCTTACTAAACTGACTCACTTTCTAAATCAATCTTAAGTTCTAAAATCATAGCCTATGTACTTGTTGTTTCACTTATGTTGTCCGCTGTGGATCTGGAGCCTTGGTCTCTAATATCACCTATAGCGTCCCGCCTGGGACTAGGGTCTCTACACGGTGCACCTGCCGTACTCTACTACGAGAAGTACAAGGCGTCGATGTCATACATGTACAAATAGTAGAAACATGTATTGATAAGCGAAAACAAAATATCATAAGCAGAAATAACGTCAACCGAAGTACATCTTAATACATTCGCATGAGTGTCATAAATACATCAATAGTACAAAATATCAAAATACAGAGTTGAATATCCAAAATACATAAGAGTCCGTAGCCAGCTACTAGTCAGCTCCATAAGTCTAGTCTTGGGGCTCGTCTTCAATAAACTCTGGTTCAAGGTCCCGTGGATCAGTGTGGTGAAATAAAAGGGTGAGCGATAACGAATCGCTCAGCAAGTAGTTCCGCTTAGGTTCGTCAAGTGGATCATACATGGGGACTGGGGTGATGGGTGATATAGAATGGTGTAACACAGATATCATAATGCTGAAAGTAAACAGGAATAAATAAACATAGAATGAGTGCGGAATAATAAAGCATAGTATAAGTGCACAAATAGTAGAGCAGATACTATCTCATGAATAACTATCACATATAGAGACATCACAAAAGAAACATACATTCTTTGTTAATCATCATTGTCTTAATCCTTAATTACTTTGTTCTTGAGTACAATCTTCTTTGGTCTGTTCTAGTTGTTCATCGGTCATACTTGGTCTCGGTTTTACAGATTCATGACTTAGAGTTATTAGAGGGTGCATGAGACATGAGCGTGACATATGCCTTGTAAAATTTTTTGAAAAACGTTTCATTACATACATACGTAAACATGACATGACATGAGTACCTATAGTACTTTGCATAACATAAAAATGGTACCGAATGATTCCTCGAGTAGCCACGAATACTGTCTACGAATCCCGATGGTCCAACCATGGTGTTACATCATACGTACATAGGTCTAATGGTGACACATTATAGCAGAGAAACCGAGTCCCAGACGCGGTGTTACACTCTGTATTGACGTATTTTACCCCTAATATCCTCCCCCAGGACCAGACACCAGGCAGTGTTCCATACTGAACGTCATAGATGTAACAGAAAGACAGAGATCCCTTACCCCAGGCAAGGTGTTACACTCAGCCTACATATATCCGTACATAGATAGGTAGAAAGCTCTTGTCCCAGACAAAGTGTTATACTCACCCATGGATACATGCATAAGTCGTATGGAATCATTTGTCTCGCGGTACAAAATATGTAGACTTAAAACATTTCATGCAGGACTCATGTTCGTAAACATACTTTGTTACAAAGAAAAAAACATGAGGACAATATGCGTGATGTAGACCTCTTTTCGGGTAACTATCTTCATGGTTATTTATTGATTGGGCCAAATTCTTATTTGTGCATAAGTGTACATGCATAATATTTATTCAATTAGATTGTGTGACTTGGCTAATTTGCCCTTCTTGGGCCGTGTATTATCATACATGCGTAATTAGTTCTTTTGATTTAAGGTGTTAGGCATCTGTGGGCATTGTATACTTACATTATACATATAATAACTAAGAGGGTACAAATGGTTATAATAATCATATTGGTTTGAGCTATGCTCTTTGGGCCAAAAATTGGTGTTTCCTTTTCTTAAATTTTTCTTTCTCCTTAGTGAAACAAATATGCTTGTCGTTTACTAACAATTGTATTCTAACACATATCTTACATGCATTTACATGACTGTGCTTGCCAAAGATTATTCATTATATGACACTCAAATTGGGCCTAGGGCCGAAATTTTGCCTATTTGTCCAGATTAGAATTCTCAATTTCATGTAGTATTTTATTTTGTTTATCTTGCATGAATAGGTCATATAATAAGTATTTAGTCTTGTAAAGTTTATTACATGGTGAGATTCCTTATTTTTGGACAAACATGGCCATTGGGCTGAATCTAGTCAAGTCTAATTCTTGAGACTTCCACATTAGGTAATTGTGACACTTATGGCATTTTCCTTTTATTTGCATGTCATACTTATAAAGTATACTTAAATAGAAATTTGTGCATCAATGTTACCTACTTTATGCCCATAGCCGAAAGTGGAGGTATTTTATATGGTATTCTTCAACATAAATATTCAAGCTTGATGCTAATGATGATCATAATGTACATCTTTATACTCATCTTTAGCATGTCCAAATCACATTATTCATATATGTACATGATCACAAAGATGAGATGTATGATGATGATCATACTAAAAATGACATGCAAGTACATAAAGTGTAACATCTATGATGATGATCATGCTACAAATGACATGCAACATATAAAGCACCAAAATGGAGATCATCTATTTCATTTCTCCTTCCTTAAACCATGATTATCAAGATACACATCATGATGATGGTGATGAATTCATGGCTCTTGTAGGAGGCTCTTTGGGCCGTCCCTTATGGAAAGGAAAATGGTGATGTTAACACTTATAATGATCAAAGATAGCATCTTTATGAACATGTATAATGGAATAAATGTTTTTGTACCATCATGGGCTATAATACTTCAATTTCCATGAAGATCTCTTCTACCACATATGAACATAAAGAAAAAGGCATGCATGTATCAAAATGGCAAAGGAGAGAGTTCTTAGAGCACTTTTTAACATAACACATTTATGTGTCTACCACTTAGCATCAAAGTTGAGAAGGTGTGACGAAGGTTTCACCTTCTTGACATGCACGACCTAGATGGCCTATTGATGAACCGATTTCATCTTGCATGTCACGTTAAAGTATTATCTTAGGTACATTTGATGATTTCACTCAAACAAAGTAAACATTCATCATCGATTCCAACATGCAAGCATTCTTTTCTTCAACAAAGTTTAGAAGGTTTTGTTTTAGTTGCATGCATGATCCAATAGTTAATGGTGAGCATACTAAACTTCATTTTCAATTTCCTTGAAGAAACTAGGATGAATACTTGTCTTAAATGCTTGAACCTTACACCTAAAGGGTGAAAGATTTCTTCTTTGGCCCCTTGGTTGGAATTCACGGCCTTGAAAGCCAAGAGGAAGAAAAGATTAATCTTTTAGGAAGGAAATGAGAGTTTGGAATGTACAAAAATCAATCCTAGAGGATTCTTACCTTGAATGACTTGAATGCTCTTACTTGTTCAACTAAGATTACTCCTTCTTTCCCTCTTATGGAGACTCTCAATTCTGGCCTAGAAAGGGAGGTAGTTTGAGTATTTGTAGGGAATATAAGAAAGAGAAAAGTGTCAAGTGAGATGATCTAGTGATTACCTTGAGGATTAGGGTGCACGCATACTTGATTCTCACTTGAATGATGGAAGAAGTTCTTTTCCTTCTTGGCTATAGACCTACGGTTGGAGTGCAAAGAAAGGAAGAGAATATGATCTTTGTGAGGGAGTGAAGAGAGAAGATAAATGTTTTTAAAGAGAGAGTGGCTAAGGAATAGGATATAATAAGAGATTTTCTTGCAAAATGGAAGTTTCAATCCTCCTTGTTTCTTAGCTTAACCGAGTTTTGGGTAGAGTGAAATGCATAATCTCATTTTCTTAGGTTGGAGTGATAGTGAAGGAGGAAGGAAGTTGCATGAATTTTAAGTGGTCATCCTTCTTACATTGTGTAAGAATGAAATGATGGAGAGAAAAAATACATAAAAGAAGATTAGACAATTTTGGAGAAAAAAGAAAAGAGGGTAGCCGGTTGGGTGTGTGAGGAGAGAGTCATTTGTATGCACTAGGATAGATAGGTTGGTTGTCTTACATTTTGTAAGATTTTAAATGATTACACTATTTAGCTAAAAATATGGAAGAGATTTCATGTCTTACTTCCTTCACTTGGCCGAAATCTCCTTCATGGGGAAAAGGTCACGATTTCTTGCCATGCATGGTAGATGATTGGAAGATGGTCTTACATGTGATGAGACTTGAAACGATTGATATTTACATTATAATACAAGAATTGGGAAGAAAGAATTAGAAGAATTTTCAACCTTGTTTCCTTCCTTATGCTAGTGGCCGAAAATGTGAAGAAAAGGTAATAATGAATACTTTTTGCCTTGGTAATTAGTAGAGTAACAAAATTATTTGCATGAATTCATATTGGGTCTTTGTCTTACTTTGTGTAAGAATGGAAATGACTAAAGATAAAAATAAAAGTGAATAGTTTAGCCTTTTCTTCCCTTCTTACCGAAATTTGGTAATTGAAGGACACGATTGGATTTTCTTGGGTTGCTAAAGTGGTGAAAGAAGTGGCATGAAATCCTATTGATGGTTTACTTTGCTTGTGTAAGATTATATAGAACTGAAGGATGGAATAGTGGTTGGAAATAAAAGGCAATTCCCTTTTTGTTTTACTTGCTAGGGCCAAAAACTAGGGTGATGAAAGGCTATGATTATCATTCTTGGAGTCATAAATTAATGGAGAGGGAGAATTTTCTTTTGCATGTAATTTGATTGGTAGCTATTCTTACATGGTGTAAGAAGAGTAATGATGAAAGGAACGAAAGAAAATATAAGAAAATGAAATAAGTAGTAAGTGGATTGAAAAGTATGCATGGAATGAAGTGTGGAGATAGCAATAACATGAAATAACATGTAAGACAAGTTTGTCTTGCATGGGTGAGCTAAGGTAAATAGTGGGGTATAATTTACCACTTTGGTTTGCTTTATTTCTTCATGGTTAATTTCTGTCTTTTCCCTTTAGTTAATTCCTAGATAAAATTTGTACTACTCGTTTATATGCGTTATTAGTTAGTCTAGCACCTATTAAGTTAATTATTGGTAGTTTTTTTAGATTTTATTTAGGCAACCTATGTTGTGACCCACCAGGGAATCCTTTTGTACCTATGATTTATTTAAGAGAATAAGTGACAAGATATGATTGCAATTATAATTTATTGAGTCAATGATTAATATACGTATATTTTTCGAGCGTGAATATTGGACCATGAGGAGAGGCCCAATTCACCCCAAGTGCTTGGGAGGTTTCGACACCAAGGTTAGGGAAGGCCCCAATTGAATTTCTTAAGATTGTAAGGGCCATCCTCTAAGTAAGCTAATAAGCCCTTAGAACAAGTGGGTAATAGCAAGAAGATTTGGTTGCAACCCAACATTTTTTTCTTTCTTTTGGCCCTTAGCCCAAAGAAGGCTCAAGCATATTTTTTTCCTAATTAACCATTTTGTAGGGAAACAAAGGAAAAGAAAATAAGATAAATAATAGAAAAAGGGGGGGAACTACCCTAATTAAGGCATGTTGGGGTCATTAAAGACCCCAACCGCCGGGTAAGAAGGCAATGGCCAACCAAGGGGGAGGCTTTTCTACACCATAGTTAAACTAACCATGATTAAAGAAAGTAACTAAGGTTAGTTTCAAAAGTAATCATGGTTAGACTAAAGTAACTAAGGTTAAGAATAAAGTAACCTTGGTTTATTAAAGTAACCAAGGTTACTCCCCTTAACCTTACCATAGTAATTCTAACCCCTCTTACACCCCCTCCCCAACGGCTAAACATAGCCAAAAGAAGAAGAATTCCCTCCAAAGATCATACTTGAGAATTCTTCAAACCTCTCTAAACACTCAAGAAGTTCAAGTGCAAGAAGAGCTTCTTCTCTTCCTTTCTCTCCAAACCATATGGCCAAGGGAGCAACCAAGGAGGTCTAGGTTCCTCCAAGACTAAGAGATATTAGGTAAGTGTTCTTAGCCTCTTGAGAAGATATTTACATTTCCATGAGAGGAAACTTATAGTGCTATTCTTCTTGCTCATAACCGTGACCTTCAATGGTCATTAGGCTCAAGAATCTCAAGCTTTTGAGGACTCTAGGCTAGAGAAGCTTGAATACCACTCAAGCTCCTTTTTGGTAAGTCCATCTAGCCTCACCAAGTATGTATTTTAGTTAAATATGTAAACTAACCCTTTATTCCTTTTCCTTTCCACCACCGTGGGATGCATGCATAGAAGAGAAGAAAGATTTCAACTTTCCATACACCTTTCAAGAAGAGTAAGCAAAAAGGCAAGTACACTATACTCTTTGTGGCTTGAATGTGAGAGTGTTTGCATGAATGGCTAGATAAACCTAAGATTCAATCTTAGTTGTGATGTGCTAAGCATTGATGCCTAAACTTTCGGCCTAGGGGCCAAATGGTGTGTAGGTATGAGTTTTTGTTAAAGATGGAATCTTTGTGGTTTTTATGCACCATTATGTGTTAATCCAAGTTGAACATGCTAAAGATCTTTCCTTTTCCATGAAAAGGGCACACAGTGGAGAGGGTTAAGGAAATAGGGGTGATTTTGGCATGAAACGATAAATTATGTGATAAGTGGAGACCAAGTTATGTTTTAGTGTGTTAAGTCTAACATGTTCCTTGTGGATGCATTATTTTGCCTTGCATGTACCGAAAAAAGGCTGTTGGTGACTAGGGTTCGTATGCACCAAAAGTGTTGTTAAGGTTGAATTAGTGGAAATATGGTGTGCTTGGCCAAAGAATGATGCATGTACAAACCGTTTTGTAAGGGGTTCGCATATGATGTTGTAGCGTGTTAAATCTGTAAAATTTCCCATAAGAGGGTATGTTTAAAAGCTAATAAAGGGTTTATGATAAACAATGCAAGTTAGGGCCATTTAGGGATGAAACATAACCAAATCTGAAAATTACTGGAGAGGGCAGAATTTGAGGCTGTGTCGTGAGACCCGAAAGGAGACCTTAGGAACTTTCAATTTAGTTGATTTTTGGTAGGATACTATTTTTATGTGTATATTAGATGTGAGAGTTGGAATTTTGTTAAAAGGAGTTACGGATTATTTTTAATGAAATTTTCATTAATACTGGTCATGCTGGAAATTTTGCTGGACTGAACTGATTTTATATGACACGATGAGTCAGCTGAAAATGGACCTTAGGAATACGCAATTGGGCTAATTTTCGGTATGATACTAGTTCAAGGTGTCTACTAAGCTCGAGAGTTGGAATTTCTAAAAAAGGAGTTACGGTGTGGTCACACTAAAATTTATAGTAAAATCGGTCACTCCAGAAATCTGCATGTAGTGGTTTTAAGGAAAAGAATAAATGATGCCTTTAACGATATTATAAATCCGCGAAATTTATTTACCAACTACCTAAGACATAGGTGAACCCATCTATGTAAACCACTTATTCTTAGAACAACTAATTGAAGGGTATATACCACACGAATGTGGGCGTCATTAATCTGAGATTTTGGGCAGAATTGAGGAACTGGTTATAAGGCCTTAATCGAATGGACTTAGGCTAGTTACACGACATGGGCCTACAACCACCAATTAGTGGAATGTTATAATAAGTTTTCTAAGCTGGCCCAAATTAAAAGAGATTTGATGGGCTTACTTGAAAGACTAAAGAAAAGGGGCGTTGGATTACCAAAAATTCAGCAGCCTTGTTTCATGATTTATTTACCTAAGCATCTTACGCATTTTGTACCGTTACGAGAATTTTATTATGAACAAATAAGGCGTTTCTATGCATACGCATGACAAGCATTATTGTTAGTGGGCCTAACCACAAGGGTTTGGGGCCGAATACAAGGAGGGTTCATGCTGGAAATTTTTCCAGCATAGCGACGAGTTGAACAAATGTGTGTACGTATAGCATTATGTCTTGGTTTGCATAATACATGTCATGCATCACATCATCGTCATTTACATGATTTATGGCATTGGTTTATGCGAAAGAAAAATGAAAAAGCATTTTTAAAAGAAGGATTCTGTTTTAAAAGAACGCTTCCCACCGGTACCGTGTGTGTATGTGCCTGGCCAGTAAGGGCCCACCCAGATCCGGGGTTAATTGATCTGCTGATATGACCATTCAAGCCCAGAGAGAATAGACCTGATAATGACCGTTCGGGCCCGAAGAGAATAGACCCGATAAGAGATGACGCTACCGTTCCAAATTTGGAAATAATAGATTCGAAGGGGAGACGTTACCGCCTCAGATTCGGGAAGATAGATCTGAACCCTCTGTTGTTTTCTGACGATGATGATTTGAAAGAAAAACATGAAAGATCATATTCTCATTTTTATCATGATGCGTCACACATACATATGTATGCATGTCACGTTTATTGAGTCATCGTGTAGTGACACATGATACTTAGGCTAAGTTGTTATAACTGGGTAGTTCCTAAGTATGACCTCATTAAGTGATGATCCTTGTTATGTTACGAGTTGATGCAAGTTACAGTCTTTTATTGTTATGTTCTTTATTAAGTAACGGTTTGGTTTAAGCTACGATCTTGATGCATTAAGTGTTGATCATTATCGAATGTTGGATGGAGGACAGGTATGTTTCTAAACCGAAATTTTTGGGGTTCGGTTCTTGTATGCACTTTCCATTTAATCCTCAATTATTATAGTATACTTGCTGGTGACTTTGTCACTCACCCCCTATTTTTCCTCCCAGAGGCTGCAGGGAATAAAGTAGACTGGATTGAGGATGAACCTAGGGTCCCCTACCCGTGAGTACAGCGAAGAGTGGACGGATTTAGGAGACATGACTGGCCAGCTATGACCGATGACTGATGATGTATAACATTTGCTTTTGTGACTTTCGCTACTTTTGATCTGGATTGTAAAACTAAGAATGGTCTTATGGATGTTTTTAATTTGAAGTTTTAAATTCTGCCACGGTTTCACTTACTTATTTACGTGTAAGCGCGAAAATCCATGCATTATTTCGTGGATCATGACATGTATGGGACAACGCCTGGTACTCTCCTTAGTGAAGTACAGCGGGTGCACCGACTTCGGCTGGGCCAGGGTGCGGGGCGCCACAACCTATACCTATTATACCGAGTGTGGTACGACATTCACACTTAACTTCTGTTGTGTTTTCCCTTGGTCTTCCTTATCCCATAGTCATGGGATGTGGGTTGTAACAAAAGGCATCAAGTGCATTGCATTATAAAGTTTATTTAGCTACTTCCTTTAATGTATGTGAATATGCCTAGTTGATGAGTTAGAGGGAATAATCAATCCCCCCCACGGTTATGGGTATAATTAAGTGAGGGTGATAACTGTTAAGATGTATACAAGGATGCATGTGAAAGAGATTAGACGGTGTTATCATTTTGCATAGAAACACAAGTTAACAAAAGACAAAAATCATGTGTGTGTGCATGTGAGGTTTCGGCCATGTGGCCCCATTGTGTGCCAAGATGATGTCTTATGAAGTATTGTTTAGATAACTAAGTGTACTTTGCATGCCATAAAGTAATTAACAAGTTGAAATGTGCTATAGTGGTGTATGATGTAATTTTCGGCCAAGTGGCCTTTTCGATGACTATGGATGAAGATTGATTCATTATTTGTGTTTATACGTATGAACCTATGTAAAGAGTTGGATAAAATACAAGATAATCATGGTAAAATTGCCAACGTACAAACTAATAATTAAAATGGGTTGCCGAATTGAGAAAAAGCTGTTTTGGCTACTTAAATTAAAGTAATTAGCAAGGACAAAACGGTAAATTCAACACTTTATCAAAGCCAAGAAAATGGGGCTGTTTTCATAAAAACTATAAAGTAAAATATGAAAAGGACCATTTAGGACAAGATGGTGATAATTAAAGCCTAAGGAGGGCTTATTTTTAAGGAGTGGGCCGTGAACCCTACAAAGGGGAAAAACGGTAATTTCACCTAGGAAAAAATATATGATACAAGAGCCAACCATCAGTATTAAGTTATAGAATCCTTAGAGGTATTAAATCAGCCTATACCGAGTCTACTTCCATGCATATGACAAAGTTACTTTATAAAGCGGCATGTTATATTTCACCATGTATATTTACCAAAATGACTAACATGCAAACATTTTTTAAATGAGTTTTATACTACATGTTTTCAAGGATGATCTTATCATGTGAAAGGTTTTAAAATGATTTTAACAAACCGTACCTTACGATGAATGTCTCTGTATGAGATATGTTACACTGCTTCGATAGCTCATCTCTATGTTTGGAGGCCTCATGACATCGGGTGTAGTAGTGAGGATGTTAGGGGCAACATCTGTTCTAATACACCCCTCGTTGGGTGTTTTTCTGTCTGTTGCCCCATGACGCCGGAACCTAGTTAAGAGGTTGGTGTCAGGTGGCGAGTTTCTGTTTATGTTTTGGCGGAGTGTAACACCGTGTCTGGGACCTGGGATCTTTGCTAAGGTGTTTCCGTTAGTTTTATACGTATGATGTAACACCGAGGTTGGACCTCGGGATTCATAGACGGTACTCGACCACTCGGAAAGTCACCATTAGTCTATGTACGTATGATGTAACACCGTGGTTGAACCATCGGGATTTATAGACGGTACGCGACTACTTGAGAGAGTTCAGTCGATGGGTCTGTGTATGTTCGTATAAGTTAAGATATGTTCTGAACACCATTATGAATAGATCTAATACGATGATTTCTGACACGATTGCGACCTGAAAGATTTCTCTGAAAAGATGCATGACATCTCTATCACATGATCATACGCATGTTTACCTGTGTCACACTACCAGATACAAGCTTAGACCCTTAGCAGATAAAGAATGATGATACAGTGTAAGGCTTGGCATAGACATAGGAAAATAAATTGTCTCCGAAGCATATGTAAAAGACATTACCACTATGTAAGAAATAGGGAAACATGAAAGTTAAATGAATAGATATGTGCTTTACTTTCTGCAATTCGTGTGTTTTTGTGTATTATTGTTACCCTCAATTATCTGTTAGTACATGTTATGTTATGCTACTGTTCACGTTGCATGTTCTGTTCACCATGCATGATCCACTTGACTAACCTAGGCGGAAATACTTGGTGAGTGATTTGTTATCGCTCACCCCATCATTTACCACATCGCAGGGGCAGGAACCAGTTCGGATACAGTGAAGGATGAGCCGAGAATAGATCATTTGTGATGGATGTACGGATTGGACTATGTAGTTTCTTATGTTATGTCAGACTTGTATTTTGATATTGTACTCGTGACACTTCAGATGTACTCAGATTTAGTTATTCTATTTTATGCATGTAGATTATGCTTTGTACATTTTATATTGCTTCCGCAATTTTTGATACATGTAGATTATGCACATGAATGTTATCGACGCCTTTTACTTCTCGTAGCAGGGTACGGCAGGTGTCTCATGCCGAGACCCTAGTCCCAGGCGGGGTGCTAAATAATTGGTCCACCTTAGAACACCATTTGGTCAATCTTTTCCACCACAATATGTCTTGATTATCCCTTGCAAAAATGAAGATAATATGAGTAGAATATTCCACAAGAATACCTCAAATTCTTGGCATGAGAATAGGGCATGTGAGGGCTGCCATTTTGACTCAAAAAAATCAGCTTCAACAAACCTTGTAGCCGTTGGATACAAATTTGAATTTCCAAGTTGGCAAGCTTGTTTTTGGTTAGTCCACTTGTCATCATGTCATAAAATGAATACACTACCTTTGCCACATCATTTTGGACATTTTTGAGCTAAATATACGTGTAGAACTTCAGATTTATTGAGAAAATAATACATAAGAGTTGACAAGATTATGTCAACATATAATATCAAAATTCTCACCTTTTCTCCTTTATATGTTGTGATGAATTTTCAATCAAGAAAACCTTCTAATATCTTCAAAATGATTAATGAGAGCCTCCAATAATATATACATAAAAGTCTTCAAGAGGAAAATATAATGTGAAACAAAAATCGTCACATATCTCGTTACCGTCGTTAATATAATCAAATAAGACAATAGAGTAGAAAACCACCAAATAATCTTCAAAAATACCATAAATGTATTCCATAATGAAGATAATAAGATACTCAAGAAATGTCCTTGAGTAAAATGACAAAACTGCCCTTGGGAGGTAAAATGACCAAAATACCCCTGGTAAGAGAAAACTCCGAAATTGACCCTGATGGTCAAAAATAGATATGAAAACTCCTTCATAGTGATGAATAAGAGATAATAAAGTCTTTGTATCATTTTCACCATGTAAAGTACCTACAAGAACTCAAAAATACCAATTTTGCTGTTTTTGGTAAGTTGTGGAAACTTCCAAGGCACATTAGTCACAAGACATTTATATTCATCAAAAACACATAATAACAACATATTAAACATATATGAAGCATGTACAAATGAAAACAACTATTTTATCACATTTTTAAAAAAAATTCTAAAAAGCCTAAACATCGATCGATTGAATTGTCTCTGTTTGAGAGGTAGATGTCTCACAGTGATGTTCATATTTTGTGTCTGACTTACATCGATCGATCGATGTGAGATATCGATGTATACATAGATCGATCAGGTTTAAAGATCGATGTCTAACAGTAAGGTCTTGGTTTTTCTCTGTCTTACATAGATCGATCGATGTAGGGATCGATGTACATCGATCGATCGATGTGTCCCAATCTGAGAGATCGATGTCATTTTTCTTCACATATTCACTTTTGATCATTTATAACAACATATGTGACATTTTTAAATATTCAACACTCGAAATCACGACTTTGAAAATTATCCAAACATATTTATCAACATTCTCCCCCTTTTGGATGATTTTCAAAATAACTTAACATGATTTTAATGTCACAACTCTTTACCAATCTTTATCACATATTCACCAAATGAATTGTTTTGAAAAACTTAACAATTGTATATCAATTGTTTTCAAACTCTCAATCTCATTTTAGACACATGTGTTGGACCGTGTACCTGCAATATACACCACTAGAGGGGGGTGAATAGTGGTCAGTGGAAATTACACTACTACCCTTGGTTAAAATCCCCTTTGAAAACAGAATCTGAGACCTCCTCACATTCAGTACCCATTTTTGAAAAATCCAAAACTCAGTGTACATAACTCCAAAAATTATGAACCTTTCCAGAAATTAACTTTAATGTCTTGGCTAGACTCTGTCCAAAAATGAGACAAAAATAAGATTGTTTGACCCTTCAACCAAATAAAAAGATTCCGATGGTCAATCTAGACAGAATTGGACAGAATATTGTTGAACTTTGAAAACGTGTTTCTCTTTGAATACTCAACCCAAAGTGTTGATCTTTATGTCAAAACACTCCTTAGGATGTCTAATTTATGTTTCCAAAAGACTCTGACGTTAAACAAATCTTGATGAAAACATAATTCAAGTTTTCTCCAAACCGATCAGATTGCAGCCAGATTGGAGCAATTATGTTGCAATGACTAAAAGACTAACTTTCGTTTGCTCAAATCAAGTGATTATTGTTGCAAATGAAATCTAATAGTCTTAAGTATAACTCCACCAAAAATCTCAAATTCTGAAAATGTTTTTCTATTTTTTCAAAACGTGTAAAGTTGTGTGAAATTTGCAGTGGAAACGGGCAGAAAAACAGAAAAGTGAAAAGAAGACAAGAACACCAAAGATTTATCCTGGTTCGGTCAATGTGACCTACTCCAGTCCCAAGGAACACCTTTCCTTGGATTTCACTATGGTATGAATAAAATTACAACAAGAACCAAGTTTGATCCTTGGGTAAACACCAACCCTACTCAAGACTTGGATGAACACCTCTATGCAACTCTCGGTTGAAACACCTCCATCACCTATTGACGTAGCCTTATAAATTTGGCTAATCAATCTTAAAAATGACACACAAGAGGCTTATAGCACTCCACCAAATATTACAATAACACCTTGGCTACATGAAGAATGAAACAAGAATGAAGAGAAGAAGATAGCAAGATAATGAACTTCAACTTTTGCTTTCAAGTGTGTGTTCTTTTTCTTCACCTTTGTCTCCTATTTATAGTGTGAAATAGGCCTTGAAGATAAGACCTCCAATGTGTCACCATCTTCATAATCAAGTCTTAGTTGTCTTCACTGTAGAACCTGTAAGGCACCACTAGAAGGGGGGTTGAAAACAGTTTATGCTTTTAGGTCCTATTTTGCAATGTTTGAAAAACTAGGTTACAGGCCTTCAAAAATTCTGAAATTTGGAGAGATTGTAATCTCAAATTTTCGGAGTATCTCCTAAAATTTTTAGATCAAAATTCAACATTTAACACTTTGAAAAATTGTTTGTGGTCAGATTGCACAAATCTGCCAGAAACAGTAGTCTGATTTGAAAATTTTATTCTGATTAATCTGTGGCTCCAAATGGTCTAAAAATGTAATGACAAACCCCTTACTATATGCACTTAAATGGGTTGAAAGAGTTTTGAAAAATTCCTTTGCGAAATATGTCAAATACGTTCAAGTTCTCAACCTTTGCAAGTCTTGAAATCAGATTGCACTAGTCTCAAAACTATTAACGTTTGAATGACTTATACTTGTCCAAAAGGGTTGAAACTTATGCCAAATGAAACTTAGGTGATGTGGCTATGTTTCTGCAAAATTGTACAACTTTTGAAGTTTGTTTACTATTTTTAAGATTGCGACAAAATGGATGTAAAGTGCAGGAAACTGAAAGTACTGTGCAGTAAAATAAAGAACACAAGGAATTTTATACTGGTTCGGTTAAATCAACCTACTCCAGTCTTTGAGGACACCTTCCTCGGTTATACTAAACAAAATAACACCTTACCAATAACTCCAAAAAATTGGCCAGCATCATCTTCTTCACATGATGAATTTTTAGCATGTGCAATAATCTCAAGACTTTAAAATTGTTACCATATTACTACACATTAATCCCTTGAATATTGAGAAGCAAATTGATCATCATTTAGGACCATAAATTCGGCCACATCAATTCACACATGCTGAATTTTCAGCATATGTTACATTTGTAATAAAATTTGAAATATTACCTTGTGTAGCTTCCTCCTTTATGTCACTAACCTTGTGTAGTCCATTCTTCACCAATCAAGATGCCAACTAAGATCCACCAAGGCTGAGTAGGTGTGTATATTCATCTTGAACATGTGCTGAATTTATTTTTGTAAACTTTGTAAAATAATGCACAATAATTATACACATATGGTATATTCCGATCAGCCCTAATTTGAATATTCTAGAACACTTTAGTATGTATTGAATATGCAAAATGTGTCTAGATACATGTTACATGTCATGCCAAAAACGTTCTATGTGTTGTGTTCGTAGAAAACCGAATTTTTGACTTTTGTCGATTACGCGATATTTCTCCGACTAAATTCCAACTTTTTCAACATGTTATATATATTATGTCACACATAATATACATAAAATAACTTTAATATTCAGCTCTAATGGATGATAAAAGTGGCTTACATGTGCTCAAAATATGAATTTGGAATCTCCATAATTTGGCCTTAATTGAGGGTGATTTGTGTGTGCCAACATGGAATGATTTTATGGTTGAGTGTACCATGTGAGCCACGAAATTTGTTGCCATTTTTGAAGTATATGGGCTGGCCATCTATATATGGCAAGTACGTGACACGTTAGCGAAGTTTCGGTAGTCACCCAATACGACAATTTTTGGTTTATAGCCTTGTAACGTGTCGTAATCATGTTGTCATTATCATAACTTATATCATATGATATAAGACCTGAATGTACTCATAAATATGAGGTGAGTATAGTGGTGTGACGTTGACGTACGTTCGTAATATATGTAACGTGTCGGTAGTAGTCGGAATATGTGTGTATGTGCCTTTTTATAAAAAAAATCTGAATATATATATATATATATATATATATATATATATTAATATATATATAAAATGTGTGGATTATAAGGAGATAAACTTTCCATTTCCATGTTTGTTGCCACCATGCCTTCTTCAAATATATCTCTATTTATTTAACTACTTAGTTCATTTAACTAAGTACTTCACTTAATGAACTAGTTTAGTTCATTAATGGTGGCACCTGAAAATAGTTTAAACACAACAAATGTTTGCCATTTGATGTAAGCTTCAAAGCTTCATGGCTTGTTAGTACGGCAACATTATATATAAAGTATATAAGGTAAGTTTGTCGCAAAAACATGACAAGTCATAAAATGTTTCATGCATTTCTTTAGCACACGTTATTTAATTTCATGCATTTTGTGAATCACTCAAAACCCTTTTTCTCAACAATCTCCCCCTTTTGATGATTTACAAACTAATCTGAGTTCTTGATTTGAAATTTAGTCGCTCCCCCTCCAATCGTGCACAAATTCAAATTTTGAATTTTTAAATCTCCCCCCCTTAATTTTTGCAATCAATCACTCTCACTCCCCCTTAAATCATGCATTCTCTCCCCCTTTACTTTGGAAATAAAATCAAAAGTGCATGTGAGGAAGAAGTAACAATTAAAAAAAACTCATGCATTTCAATTTCGTTCTTAATGATTACTTATTCAACCCTTTGCAAATGTCCCTTTTGGTATCCAAATTTGGGTGGCCTTTTTAGGTCTTCCAAAAGGTGAGAGAAGAGATGAAGACATAATATAATATATTTTAGGGGCAAATCCGTGAGGCCTTTGGCTGAGAATCCCATCATGCACATAGTATGATCTTTGGTTTTGATAAGCATTTCGGCTTGCATGTACGGGGCGTGATCTGGATGCATTTTCAGTAAGTGAATGCTGTGTATGCATTAATGGTTTCTTTTCGTATTTGTACGGTGCAAAATTATATCTCGTATGATATAAAAATGAACAACGATGAGATGACATAGGGGGGATCTAAGCGTCTTCTTAGACTCCACATATGTCTTAGACGCATCTATTTTCTTAGCCGGAATGAATTTTTCTGATTTATTTAATGTCTCATTTTTCTCAACGTATCCTAATTCGGTTTTGTCGCTATCATGTTTTTGTGAAGAAATGATGTGATCTGGCATGTTTGTACCCGTGTCATATTGTTTTACCATTTTTTTAGATATATATTCCTTGATTTCAAGTTATTTCATCATTTTGTGTTGTTAATGATGAGATCTCTAATTTTAATGCATTTATGATGCAAGACGACTCTTCTTTTGAATCGTTTAATTGAGAAACAGGGTTCGTGTTAGAGGATTCTAGCAACTTCTTGTCTTCAATTAATCGTTTCTTTTCTTTTGCAAGAGTCTTTGAGAACTTATGCAACTCTACATATTGACTAAATAAGTCATCATAAGAATATTCAGAATCAGAATCAGAGTCAGAAGATACCTCATTTGATGCCTTAGATGTAAAGCATACTTGTAACGTTTGTTCTTCCGTATTGTAAGTCTCAGAGTCGGATGAATCACTCCAAGTGGAGGCTTTGAAGGCTCTTCTCCTTTGTTTAGGTTCTGAGACTAGTCTAGTTTTGATCCGATCCTTGTCAAGGTATTTGTTCGTTTGTTTGTCCTCGTTCGGGCAGTCATATGACAAGTGTCCAAGTTTTCCGCATTCATAGAACTTTATTTCCTCATTATTTTTATTTCTATGGTTCTTAGATGAAGTAGGCTTGTGTTTGTTTTTAATTGATTTTCTCAAGATCTTTTTTGATCTTTTAGCCATCGTGATTAAATCTTCATCATCGGAATCTACGTCACTATCATCTACGCAATCATAAGAAGTAGAGATGTATTCATTTGATTTAAACGATATACCCTTATCATTTTTAGAAATAGATTTAGAATTTCTTAATGTAAGTTTGTTTTCTTATACCTTAAGAGATCCGATTAGTTCTTCCATTTTTATTGATCTTGTTTCTTTACTCTCCTCTATTGCAGTGACTTTAGGGTCCCATTCGGATGGGAGACTTCTTAACACTTTTTGGACCTTTTCCTGCGTAGAAAAAGCTTTGCCAAAAGACTCAAGAAAACTATAAATGTTAGTTAATCGTAAATCCATATCAACAATAGACTCATTTGCCAATAATTTGAAAGATTCAAGTGTGGACATAAGCATATTAATCTTAGACTCCTTTACTTGACTAGTCCCTTCATGTTCATCTCAAGAATTCTCCACATCTCTTGGGTACTAGAGCAATTAGATACGTAACTAGATTTGCTTTTGCTTAGCCCATTTAAAAGTAATTGCATATCTTTATCATTCATACTTAGTCTCTTTTTGTCATCACTAGTATATTCTTGTTTTGATTTTACAACTTCTAGTGTGACTCCATCAATAGTAGACAACTTAGACGGGACAAATTGACCATCTTCTATAATAGACCATACATCAATATCAATAGCCATAAGAAAGAGTTTCATTCTAAGTTTCCATTGAATAAAGGACTCACCATCAAAAAGAGGAGGCCTTACGGTTGACATTCCTTCTTGCACGGTTTTGTAGTTAGTGGTTGCCATCTCACTTAGATCGTTGGATCTCCTTGTTGTGAGTGTGCCTGCTCTGATACCACATGTAGGACCTGTAAGGCACCACTAGAAGGGGGGAGGGTTGAATAGTAGGTGCGGAAATTTTGGTTTTTAAAAATGTTTTTACCCAAAAGCCCAACTTCTGAAAACAGTTTCTGCTTTCAGGTCATGTATTGCAATGTTTGAAAAACTAGGTTACAGATCTTCAAAAATTCTGAAATTTGGAGAGATTGTAGTGTCAGATGTTCTGAGTATCTCCCAAAAATTTCAGATCACAATTCAACCTTTAACCCTTTGAAAAATCGTTTGTGGTCAGATTGCGCAAATCTGCCAGAAACAGTAGTCTGATTTGAAAATTTTATTCCGATTAATCCGTGGCTCCAAACGGTCTGAAAATTTAATTACAAACCCCTTACTATATTTATTTAAATGGGTTGAAACAGTTTTAAAAAATTCATTTGGAAAGTATGTCAAATACGTTCAAGTTCTCAACCTTTGCAAGTCTGAAAATCAGATTGCACTAGTCTCAAAACTATTAACGTTTGGATGACTTATACTTGTGCAAAAGGGTTGAAACTTGCGCCAAATGAAACTTAGGAGATGTGGCTATGTTTCTGAAAAATTTTACAATTTTTGAAATTCGTTTACTATTTTTAAGATTGCAACTAAATGGACGCAAACTGCAGGAAACTGAAAGTACTGTGCAGTAAAGTAAAGAACACAAGGAATTTTATACTAGTTCGGTTAAATCAACCTACTCCAGTTTTCGAGGACACCTTCCTCGGTTATCACTAAACAAAATAACACTTTACCATAAGGTTTGCTGGAGTTACACACCAACTCCAACCCTTTACAATCGAAACAAGCAATCACAATGATCACGAACACCACCACCGAGCGGATGAAGGTTTGATCACACCTTGATCAACCTTTTACAACAATAAGGCGTGTATGGTGGTACGAATGAAGCCTATACAATATTTCTGAATATAGATACAATAGGCTTGAGAGAGAAAGAGAAGAAAGAAATATAGAAGAAGAGAGTAGAGAGTCTTTTTGCACTTAAGAAATTGTGAGACTTGTCTTGCATTAGAATGTCTCTTCTTCTCCTTTTATTTGAGGTTGACCTCCCACCCTAGGGCTTCATCCCATCTTGAAAATTCCCTTTTAAGTCCTTGGAAGAATGTCTTGTATAGATGTGACATCAACTTGCTTACTTGGCACAATTTGATTGGATGATTGTCTTGGCCTTGCTTACTTAGCACTCCTTGATTGGATGAGATTTGTCATCACTTGATGACTGTAAAAATCTGAGAATAACATTCAAAACATGTGCCAAAATAGTAGTAAAAACCTTACCAAATATCATACAATTAATCCCAAATACTTTGGAAGGTAAATTAGTCTCCAATAACTCTAAAAAATCGACCAGCACCATCTTCTTCACATGTTGAATTTTCAGCATGTGCAATAATCTCAAGACTTTAAAATTGTTACCATATTACTACACATTAATTCCTTGAATATTGAGAAGCAAATTGATCATCATTTAGGACTATAAATTCAGCCACATCAATTCACACATGCTGAATTTTCAGCATGTGTTACATTTGTAACAAAGTTTGAAATATTACCTTGTGTAGCTTCCTCCATTATGTCACTCACCTTGTGTAGTCCATTCTTCATCAATCAAGATGCCAACTAAGCTCCACCAAGGCTGATTAGGTGTGTATATTCATCTTGAACATGTGCTGAATTTATTTTTGTAAACTTTGTAAAATAGTGCACAATAATTATACACATATGGTATATTCCAATCAGCCCTAATTTGAATATTCTAGAACACTTTAGTATGTACTGAATATGCAAAATGTGTCTAGATACATGTTACATGTCATGCCAAAAACGTTTTATGTGTTGTGTTCGTAGAGAACCGAATTTTCGACTTTTGTCGATTACGCAATATTTCTCCGATTAAATTCCAACTGTTTGCACATGTTATATATATTATGTCACACATAATATACATAAAATAACTTTAATATTCAGCTCTAATGGTTGATCAAAGTGGCGCCTACATGTGCTCAAAATATGAATTTGGAATATCCACAATTTGGCCTTAATTGAGGGTGATTTGTGTGTGCCAACATGGAATGATTTTATGACTGAGTGTACCATGTGAGCCACGAAATTTGTAGCCATTTTTGAAGTTTATGAGCCGGCCATCTATATATGGCAAGTACGTGACACATTAGCAAAGTTTCGGTAGTCATCCGATACGACAATTTTTGGTTTATAGCCTTGTAACGTGTCGTAATCATGTTGTCATCACCATAACTTATATCATATGATAGAGGACCTGAATGTACTCATAAATATGAGGTGAGTATAGTGGTGTGACGTTGACGTACGTTCGTAATATATGTAACATATCGGTAGTACGTCGGAATATATGTGTATGTGCCTTTTTATAAAAAATCTGAATATATATATATATATATATATATATATATATATATAATATGAAACGTGTGGATTATAAGGAGAGAAGATGTAGCGCCCCACACACTGGCCCAGCCGGATACGGTGCGCCCGCCGTACTTCACTACGGAGAGTACCAGGCGTCAGTCTATAACATCACAAAGTCTAGAATAAAATATGTGGACTTTCATGCTTACACGTCAACAAGTAAGCGAAACCGAGGCAGAAAAAAACTTTTAAAATAAAACATCTACGCAACCATCATTAGTTTTACAAAGCGATCATAAAGTACGGAAATCCCAAAAGTATCTGTTCCCATCACAATCACATAAAAAGATCGTTGATCATAACCATCTCGTCAAATCTCTTAAGTCGTCCACCTCTCGCGCTTCTACGGGTAAGGGACACTAGGTTCATCCTCGATCCATTCAACTTTATTTCCTGCAGTTTCTGGGAGGAAAAAGAAGGGGTGAGTGACAACGTCACCAGCAAGTAAATTATAAATAATCGTGAATTAAATGGAAAGTACATACAAGAACCGAACCCCAAAAATTCGGTTTAGAAACATACCTGACTTCCATCCGAAACCCGTAATTAACCAGCTCATAACTTATCAAGATCAGAACTTATCAAAATTCATAACAGATAACCGTTCGTAACTTATTAAAAGATCATTACTCAATAAAGATCATAACTTAGGAGCTACCAAGTCATAACAACTTAGTCTAAGTGTCACGTACCAATATTCGATGACTCATTAAATGCAACTTGCATGAATATGTACGTGTGATGCATCATGAAAAAATGAAGATAAGTTCTTTCACTCTTTCTTTCAAAACATCATCGTCAAGAAAACAAGAGAGTATTCATATCTGTTCTCCCGGATCTGAGGTGGTCACTTATTTCTCTTCGAATCTATTATTCCCGGATTTAGAGCGGTCACGTCATTACGTACCAGGTCTATTCTCTCTGGGCCTGTACGGTCAATATCATCATAATCAGGTCTATTCTCTCTGGGCCTGAACGGTCAATACCATCACATCAGTTAACCCCGGATCTAGAGCGGGTCCTACTAGCTAGAAAACACACGGTACCGGTGGAAAGCGCTCTTTTAAAAACAGAACCTTTTCTTTAAAAACGCTTTTTCATCTTTCTTTCTCATAAAATCAGTTCCATAAATCATGTAATTGACGATGATGGAATGCATGACATGTACTATGCAATTCATGACATGATGCGTTACATATACACACAAGAACAACTTATTCTTTAGGCTGGAAAAATTTCTAGAATTATCGTTCCATTTGCACGGCCTCAACACCTCGTGTTTTAGGCCCATTATCATGAGTTCTTGTCATACATAGGCATAAGAGTGTCTTTTCTATTCGAAATATAATTTTCGTAATGATACGGGACGTGTAAGACAATTTATTTAATTACAAAACAGGGTATTGCTGAATTTCAGCAGTGCAGTGTCCTTCCTTTCACTTTTCTTTTAAGCCCATTAAGCTTTATTTAATTTGGGCCAAACCTGGAAAATGCTGTAGACGTACCGATAATTAATGGTCACCGGCCCAAACTATACAAATAAGACTATGCCCACCAAAACAAAGCCCCACAACAAGTTTTTCAATTCTGCCAGAAATTCCAGATTTATAACACCAACTTATCTTTGGTGATTACCCCTTAAAATAATAATTCTAAACTAAGTGGTTTACATGAAAACACTCAAATAGGTCTTAAGTAATTGTCATAAAAGTTTCACAGCATTACAATAACTTTAAAGGGGTCATTTATTCTTTTTTCCAAAACGGTTACATGCTGAATTCTGGAATGACCAATTTTTCTACGAATTTTATTGTGACCAATCCGTAAGTCATTTTTCAAAAATTCCAACTCAAAAAATTACCATACACATAGGTCTAGCATGCTACCATAAATCAGCCCAATTGCATGTTCTTAAGGTCCATTTCTGGGTCAATCATTATGTCACATAAAATCTATTCAGTCCAGTAATTTCCAGCATGACCAGTTTTACTAACAATCCCGTTAAACATAAACTGTAACTCCTTTTAACAAAATTCCAACTCTCATATTTACTACACACATAGGGTTAGCGTTACGCCAAAATTTAGCTAAATTGAATACTTCTAAAGTCCCTGTTCAGGTCCTACAAGACGTCACTATAATCTGCTCTGTTCCAGTAAATTCCAATTTTGTCACACTCCCTTACTAAAATGTCCCAACTTGAGTGGTTTGGCTTAAACACCTTATTAAACATCAATTACACCTTCAGCATATGGTTTTTAGGTTCTAACATATTCTAAAAGTCATCTACACATCACTTCAAAAAAGTTTGAATGATACACATATCATTCCTTTGACCTTGCACATTAGGTTCATACTAGAATCCATTCTTGGTATAATTGATGTACACGTACCCTACCCCCACAACAGCCCATTTATACGCATGCAAGGGCAAAAATAATATCTCCATAATGAACATATTAAGCTTAAATCATAAAGCACACATCTTGCTCACAACTTTATACCACAAGTTGCAAAGTTATCACAAAAACCACATCTATCCCCCATTTCCTTCCAACCGTACCTCCTTTTCATGCCAAAGAAGAGAACTTTGCCATTTCATCTTAGATTATCATCACATTCATACTTAAAGAGAGCAAAGACTCCACCTTTGAAAGAATCTCAAACATGCAAGCCATATATCTTAAGGAAACCGAAAGTTCATGCTTCCAACTTAACATTTTTTCATCTAAGATTAAAACTTAATAACATCTAGACATTCAACCATGCACTTTCACATACAAGTCATGAATATTTATAGAGTACTTGCCTTTTTCAAACTTACTCCTTTCCTTGGCTTGGAAGATGAGTTAAATCCTTCTCCTCTTCACTATATACCCCTACGGTTTGGGAGGGAGAAAAAGAATAAACATTAGCTTTTATTCTAGGCAAGGATAAAACCAAATGGAGGTTTAGATGGTTTTACTCGAAGTGATTCTTGGGGGTTGAGATGACCTTATCCCATCAAAAGCTAACCTTCCTTAGCTCTTCAAGTTTCCTCTCCTAGTGCTTCCTTGAAGGTCACGGTTCCCACAAGAAACAAGGTTATCTTGTCAGTTTTACCATGCAAAACACACAACCTTCTATAGGAGTTTAGAATGCACTTACCTAGACCAAGCTTGAATGTGAAGGAGTCTTGAGTCCTCTTGATTCCTCAAGACCGTGTGCCTTGGAGAGAAGAGGGGGAGGGAAAGTTTTCTTACTACCTTCACCAACTTGAGTTACTTTTTAATGTGTGGTTGGGGTAAAGTAATCATAGTAAGGCTATGGTGAGTCTTGGCTTTCTCCATGAACAACCGGCGGTTGAAGCCTTTTTTGGGTTGTTCCATCTTGCTTAAGTAGTCTTTTGAGGTTGTTTAAGTGAAAAGTGGTTAAGTAGTTGAGGAAAAAGGTTAATGGTAAAGTTGATCCCATACTCCCCTCCTTTTCGTGTAACTCACGGTCCTAGTGAGTTATCCAAGCTTAGGGAATATCATAATATGAATACTATAGGCATACCCACTTCATAACATTGCTTTTGTAAGCATTTAAGATGAGTAGTTAAGACCCCTTTTTAGTAAAAATAATCTTAAAATGAGGCCTCTTGGCTAGTGTTTAGCCGTTCTCATTGAGGGAAAAAGGGAAAAAAATCTCTTGTTCCTTTGTAACTTTTAGGATGATAATAAGTTAAGAATGTATTATAAGATTCCTTGTTAAATGCAGAGAGAGAGAAGTCTTCTTGGCTAGACCATATCTGGCGGCCCCCTTATGAGAGGAGGGAAAATGTCCCTCATGTGCATGGACACAATCATAGTATTCATTTAAGGCTTAATCATAGTTCACTTTTTGGATTGCATGGAGAGTTTTGAAACCCTTATTTGTTCCATAAGGCCTCATGGCCGGAAACATAAGTGGTTTCACCTATACATATGTTCAATTCGACTGCATCTTATCCATTGTCATAGCTTCCCATTTTCCTATCTAAATTTGCGTACATTATACATGTATGCGTATTTGAAGTGTATTTTCCACAATTATCCACTAAATGCACCTTTCATGTAACTATAATCCTTTAGTCCCATATCAATTCATAAACCGAAATATATAGAGATATAAATGTGACGCACATATGTATGCATCTTTAATACTACGCATAAAATATGTACATATGAATATACCATGGGAATATACTTTCTATAAAGTTGAAATAATTAACCCGAAGGTGACTATGGTTTGGGGTGAGGTGCTCTTGGTTTACCCCATGGGAGAAGGAACCCGGCCGTGGAGGGGTTTTATCCCCAAACTCATTCACTCCTTAACCATTCTACTCCCGGGAGAAGGAACCTGGCCGTGGTAGAATTCAGTCCTTAATCTCCTAGCTCCATGCGTCCCTTAACTCTAGTGAGACTTTTAATGAGTTACACATCCTTACAACAACATGATTTTTGGGACTACATTACACATAGCTATTTAAATTGTTGCTTTAAATAGCACTTAAGGGGTGTAGTTAAGCCTTTTTGGCAAAAAGGTGGTCTCCTTTATGCCTCCCCTACCCGGCGGCCTTAATGGGGAAAAGAAATGCTTTCCCCCCTTTCATCTTTTAAATCTCTTTTAATAAGACACTAAATGCTTAGTATATCTTCCTATGTTTTCTCTTACCACTACAACAAGAGTTATTGCTTGTGGTAAAAAGGGGCTCCGCTTTAATGTCCCCATGCTCTATGCCGAAATTTTATGGGTGATCTTGAGGAAAAACTATCAACCCATACACTTCATAATCTTTACTTGGGGTAGTATACTATTTCCTTTCACCATTGAAAATCGTTGGTAATTTCTAAAATATTCACCTTTAGAAAGGTCGTTCAACTGCCCCACTTCATGCTAGCCCTGGATATAGTACCGTTATTTGGCGGGGTACAACATTCGCCCCCCTTAATATAAGTTTCGTCCTCGAAACTGGAGTCAGTATGGTATAAGCTTTTATGTTTCCTTATACCTCTTTACGGCATCTCTGATACTCTTCTTTCCTATAAAATCCGTGATTTCTCTTAGAAGGCAGGGAATGAATAATGATATCAGTACCTACCGAATCATTTAAAATCTTATGCTACACCCGATCCCACTGGATAGTAGTGCGTTGGGCAATTCCCAATTTATAATCCTGAACTTACGCCTAATCGTATCACAAACATCATACTCGATCTTTCCGATGGTCTTGTGACGCTTCCTTCACACATATCCCCTCATCTTACATTATTTTATGAACTTACTTCTAGGGAAATTCCTACATGCAAAATAACTAGCAATTATATGCCTCCCAGTTCTTATACAACTCCTTAGTTGTTCCTCCGTGGTGGACCAAATAAATCATCAATCTTAAGTAGCGGTTACCAATTCTTTACTATAGTCTTGTGGGGGTTATATTTATCCAAGTACTTACCTGATTAATGAGAACCCCAAAACTTTGTAATGTAATCTAGTTTTCATGCTCTAGTTGTCTGCTTGTCTACTCACCACTGGGTATGTAGAGGTCTTTTCTTAGGGTTCTTACCCCAGCGTCCTATAACTATTCATACTTGGAAAACAAGCAAGGAAAAACATAAGTACTTTGCATTTTAAATTGGATGGTCAGACATACCTGTTTGTGATTTGAACATTTCAGAGTTCCCTGGATAAATCATTCTTCGATCCATACTAATATTCTTGATGGGTTCGTTGTTAGTCCCATATGGGTATGGCTGCCACCTTCTACCCCTTTTCTTATCATGTCCATTACGTCTCTTCTTTCGTCCTTCCGCTATCTTATTTTCGCGCTCCACTTTATAACAGTCCTTCACCAGTTCATCAAAGGTCCTTGAGTGTGCCTTGACCAACTGGGTCTTAATCTGGAAGCTTATACCACGCATAAATCTGGTCATCTTCCGCTTTTCGTCATCCATAACCAGGGGAGCGTATCGTCCTAACATCATAAATTGACGGACATATTCTGAGACGGTGGTGTTTGGTTCTTGTTTTAGCGTATCAAAGTCTTCAATCCTCTTTATGACCAATTCCAGAAAGAGGAAAGCCCCACAGAACTCTTCTAGAAATCTTGCCCAGACTATTGGTCGTGCTAGTGGCTGGATACTTATTCTCCACCACCGGACGGCCTTACCTATCAGGAATCGCCAGACTATTCGTGCCCTTATCTCATCCGGTACCTTCACCCACCCAAGATTATTCTCTACTTCGTTCAACCATTGTTCTGTCACTTCTTGATACGTGCAACTCGCGGGCTCCAACAATTTCACCTTCCAAACGTCCTTCACAAAGGGTTAGGCACAAAGAAGAAGACTTCCCCTTGCTTCCTTAGTGAATAAAACGTGTGGATTAAAACGAGCAAGACCAACTCTTCAAGATAGTCGTTGATCAGGCAAACCAATATGGCCCTCCTGGACGGCACCTTTAAGCAATGGAAACACCTTCAAAATGCTCAACCTTGAAGTATCTTAACTTAGGTTTTAATGCAAAACCAAGAAAACAAGTATCACACAATGTGAAGGAAATATCAAGAATTGTTATTCATCAGAAGGTGGTTTTTACAATCAGCCAAAGGGGTCTATTTATAGGCCTTAACCCACGCCTATCAGCCTTCAAATGACCAGAATTTATTTCAAAAGAAGCTAGCTAATAATGTTTGAAACTTGAAAATTATTTGAATTCAAAAGTAAAACAAATCCTAGCTAAAATTTGAATTGCTTGCAAGATGTCTTCTCTTCTATGTTCAGCCGTGTATGAGGACCAAAATGGAGTCTTGGAGAAGCTGATTTGATGAGTAGGATATGATTGAACTTGAATTCAAAAGTTGGGTGAAGTTTGAATTCAAGTTGAGTTTGAACTTGAGTGTACTTTGAATTGGTTGTTGGCTTATCCTTCCCACCTTCTTCTAGCCGTGTTCCTTGAATAAATGAGGAGTAGAAAACCTGATTTGATAATGATAAGATGGCTGGGATTGAATTCAAATGATGGTTGAAGTTTGAATTCAAATTGAGTTTGAATTTGAATTTAAACTTGGATTCAATTTGAATTGTGATCTATCTCCTTCTTTTCTCTCCAAAATGGCGCGTGGATGGATGCTTATTTTGGCTGAGTTCATCTTGAAATTTAAGGTTCAATCTGGTTGAAACTTGAATTCAAATCAAGATTGAATTTAAATTCAAGTTTGTCTTTGAATTTAAATTCAATTGATCATCATCCTTTTTCTTGCAAGAATGACCGGCCCCCCTTGTGGATAAATGGGGATGTTTTGATTTCAATTTGATCAAGAGATTCTATCTTGGACACCTTTGAGTTTGTCTTGGTGGAGACAAACATTCTCTTTAAGATAACATTCCTTTGGTCTCCTTTTTTGTAACACACGGCTATCTTCCTTATTTTAGGGCCTTCATTTTATTTGGATCTTCCATGTACCTAATCTTCCTACAAAGCAAACACATAAAACAAAGATCACAAGAAAACAAGATGAACTTCAAGATAAAGAATGCACGCACACGTCAACACACACACGTTTACACTCAAGGTGAAGGTTCAATGAAATGAACCCAAGGAATCTTAGGTTTATCTTGAACATGCTTGTACAAGAAGGTGGCAACTTGATGACAAAGTTCTCTTGCCCTCCTTCTTGTCATAGGACCCTTGACCTCTTGATGGGGCCCTTGATCTTCATCGGACTCTTGATCCTCATCAATCCCCCCCTCCTCAAGAGGATTCGTCCTCGAATCAAAAAGGTCATCGGTGAAAGGGGTGAGGTCAGCAACATTAAAAGTAGATGAAATTGAACCATACCTTTCGGGAATATCAAGGATGTATGCATTGTCACCTATGCGTTTCAAAACTTTGAAAGGTCCATCTCCTCGAGGTAACAGTTTTGACTTTCTCTCATTGAGAAATCTTTCTTTGCGCAAATGTAACCACACTAAATCTCCAGGTTTAAACACAACTCGTTTCCGATGTTTGTTAGCTCGTCTTTCATAAGCTTTGTTTTTCTTTTCAAGTTGTGTTTTAACTTGTTCATGCAGTTTCTTTATCTTTTCTGCTTTTTGTTTACCATCAAGACTAGAACGTTCATGCACGGGAATAGGAATCAAATCGAGGGGAGACAAGGGATTAAAGCCATACACGATTTCAAATGGACTATGCAAAGTACCGTGATGGACACTCCTATTGTATGCAAATTCGATATATGGTAAACAATCTTCTCAATGTTTAATGTGTTTTTGCAAAATGGCATGCAAAAGTTGAGAACGAGTACGATTAACGACTTCAGTTTGTCCATCAGTTTGTGGGTGTGTGGTGGTGGAAAACAACAATTGTGTACCAAGTTTAGCCCACAAAACACGCCAAAAATGACTCAAAAATTTCGTATCTCTATCACTTACAATTGTACGTGGCATGCCATGCAATCTAACAATTTCTTTGAAGAACAAATCAGCAACATGTGTGGCATCATCAACTTTCCTACATGCAATGAAATGTGCCATTTTTGAAAATCGATCAACCACAACATAAATGCTATCGCATCCTCCCCGAGACCTAGGAAGTCCCAAAACAAAGTCCATGGAAATGTCAATCCAAGGTGAATCAAGGACGGGTAAAGGCGTGTAAAGGCCATGTGGTTGGGACTTGGATTTGGCTTGTTTGCAAGTGATGCAACTACCACACAACCTCTCGACGTCTACTCTCATGTGGGGCTAATAGAAATGTTCCTTAAGAGTTTCAAGAGTTTTGAACACTCCGAAATGACCCATCAAACCTCCCCCATGGGCTTCTCTAGTCAATGCTTCTCGTAGGGATGATTGGGAAACACACAATTTTTGTTCTTTGAAAAGATAACCCTCATGTATGTAGAATTTCCCAAATGGTGCCTCTTTGCAAGCCTTGAAAATGGTGCCAAAGTCATGGTCATTGGGATACCATTCCTTAAGTGATTCGAATCCTAAAAAGCGTGAGGATAACGTAGTCACTAATGTGTATCTCCTAGAGAGGGCATCAGCTACTATATTGTCCTTTCCTTGTTTGTACTTAATCACGTAAGGGAATTGTTCTGTGTACTCTACCCATTTGGCATGTCTTTTGTTCAACTTTCCCTGCCCTTTAAGATACTTAAGGCTTTCGTGGTCAGTGTGGATCACAAACTATTTAGGTTGAAGATAGTGTTGCCAAGTTTGTAGGGATCTCACGAGGGCATAAAATTCCTTATCGTAGGTAGAGTAATTCAATCAAGCTCCTTTCAATTTCTCACTAAAATAGGCTATGGGTTTCTTACCCTGGGTTAAAACTGCACCTATACCCACTCCACTTGCATCACACTCGATCTCAAAGGTCTCGTCAAAATTTGGGAGCCTAAGTATGGGTGCAGTGGTCAGCCTACGTTTAAGTTCATTAAATGCCTGTTGTTGTGGCTCTTCCCACCTAAAAGGAACATCTTTTTTTACAATTTCGTTTAGGGGTGCAGCTATGGAAGAAAAATCTTTGACAAAGCGTCTATAAAAGCTTGCTAGTCCATGAAAACTGCGAACTTCCCCTACATTCTTAGGTATAGGCCACTCCACAATTGACCTAACCTTTTCCTCATCCATTTCTACTCCCTCAGCCGAAATGACAAAGCCTAGAAAAACTACGCGTTCTAAACAAAAGGAGCACTTCTTAAAGTTGGTGTAAAGTTGTTCTTGCTTAAGCTTTTCAAAAACCGCTCTAATATGGTCAAGATGATCTTCTATGGTTTGGGAATAGATTAGGATATCATCGAAATAAACAACAACAAATCGGCCTATGAACGCTCGTAAGACTTCATTCATTAGCCTCATAAAGGTGCTAGGGGCGTTGGTGAGCCTGAAGGGCATCACTAACCACTCATAGAGCCCAAATTTGGTTTTGAATGCAGTCTTCCATTGTCCCCTTCTCTAATGCATACCTGGAAGTACCCTTGCTTAAGGTCGATTTTGGTGAAGAATTTTGATCCGTGCAACATGTCCAACTTATCGTCTAGCCTAGGTATGGGGTACCTATACTTGACGGTAATTTTGTTTATGGCTCGACAATCTATACACATTCTCCACGTTCCATCCTTTTTAGGTACTAAAATGACGGGGATGGCAGATGGGCTTAGGCTCTCTCGGACTTGTCCACTCGCTAGGAGCTCCTCTACTTGCCTTTGGATTTCTTTGGTTTCTTCGGGGTTGGCTCGATAGGCTGGGCGATTGGGTAACACGGCTCCTGGGACAAAGTCAATTTGGTGTTATATTCATCTAATGGGTGGTAATCTGGATGGTGGTTCGGAGGGAAATAGAACTTCATATTCTTGGATAAGGGACGCAACTGAGGTAGGTAAGTTTGGTGGGAGTTCTTCAAGGGCAAGGTGACACGACTTTGGAATGATGATGAGGACAGTTTGGTTGTTATAAAGTGCGTGTGTGACCTCTCTTTTCTTTGCGAAATACCCACACTTCTTTTTGGACTCGTTGACACTTAGGGGCACTACCTCTTTTCCCTTGCTCTCGTATTTTTTGTTCTCACTTTTCATACACTCCACGGATTTTCTCTCGGCTTCTTTTTCCTTAGGATCGGCTCTAGACTTGGACATGCGTTGGTGATCCTCGTGGACTTTGTGTGGTGGAAGTGCATGCAGTTTCTACAACTTGACATTCAATTTGAAAGAATAACGAATCAAATAACCATCATATGTAACATGTCGATCAAATTTCCATGGCCTACCAAGTAAGATATGACTAGCATGCATTGGTGCAACATCACATAAAACATCATCTTTGTAACTACCAATGCTAAGAGAAATCAAAACTTGTTTACTTATGGTAACTTCACCCAATCATTTAGCCATGCAAGTTTGTAAGGATGCGGATGATTATTCATAGGCAAATTCAGTTTTCTTACCAATTCGATACTAGCCACATTCGCACAAGAACCGGAATCAATGATCATGATGCACACTTTACCATTTATCATGCAATGAATATGGAAAATGTTTTCTCGATGTTGTTCGTGATCATCTAATTTCGGATATGCATTTAAAGCTCTACGCACAACAAGAAACTCCTTAGTGTCAAAATCATCTAATGCGCCTAGATCCTCTTCAGGTTCAATTTCATTATCATGCTCAGACTCGTTTTCATGCTCGGACTCAGACACATATTCATTTGTCTCCTCAATTAACATGATTCGTTTTGCATTAGGACACTCTTTTCCTATGTGACCACGTCCTTGAAATTTATAATATTTAATGTCTCTAAACCTGTTTGAGGGATCAGAAGGATTTCCGGTAGGAGATTTTTGTTGGTTGCGGTCATCTCTCCTTTGTGTGGATTGCACACGATTGTCCATTCTTTGTGATGCACCTTGGTCACGTGATTGGCTTCCTATAGGTCGTGAACTTCCTGTTCCTGAAGGCTTGTTGGAAAACCTTGATGAAGACTGATTAGTACGATAAGTGGAATTGAAATTGGAGGAACTACGTACCTTTACTTGATGTTCAGTCTTTTCCGCTATATGGACCATGATTGTGAGGTCAAGATAAGGTTGAAGGTCAACCCTTTGCGCGATCTCCCTGTTTAAACCATGTAAGAAACGAGCCTTGGTGGCTTCTTCAGGTTCCTGCAAGTTAGTCCTTTTCAACAAAATTTCTAACTCTTTATAATACTCGTCTACACTTTTGGAACCTTGACGTAAGTTTTGCAAACTCGTGAAAATAGAACTCTCATAATTGTTTGGGATAAAACGTTGTATCATTTCAAACTTCATTTCTTTCCAAGAAGCAATTGGAGGTTGCCTTGTCTTAGTTCTATTTCGACACAATTTTGTCCACCAATTAAATGCATAACCAGAAAACTCAATAGAAGTGTACCTCACTTTTTGTAATTTACTATAATTGGTACAAGAAAAGATTAAATCCACTTTCGTTTCCCATTCTAAATATTCCTCCGCATTACTTTTACCATAAAACATGGGAATATTTATTTTGGTTTTGAGAAAATCATCATCTTACGGGAAAAGGGGATTTTGGCGTCTTTGGTAACCACAGGGAGGGTGGTCATCAAAGTCATACTCATCATGCTCATATGGAAAGTAATCATCGTTGTACCTTCGTGGGACGTACCTTCTTGGCTGTGTAGGAGGAACAAACCTTCTTGCCTCGATGTGTGGCGGTCTAAGGTTGTCATCTTCAGCTTCCTCTGGTGGGTGGCGCCTAGGTTGTGGGAGGGGAACGGCCTTGCTTGTACCTTGGCTATCACTCGTTTTGTAGCTTCGTTCCACGTCTTCCAACCGATGCTTAATTACCTCATTGTCATACATGAGTTTCTTAAGCATCTCCAGCATTTGTTGTTGCGTGTTGTCAACAATTTCAGCCTCTTTTGACTTGCTAGATGCCGAGTGAGTGCTGCTATCCATGTGTTATCTAAAGTGATCAATTAAAAACGAAAAGAGAAGAAAAGAAGCAAACATTTTGGTTCTTGGATAACCTGAAGTTAAGAAGGATCAAAGTCATCAATAAGAAAGTGTATTGCCAATGCTTCTTCAAATCGCAATGTTCTCCACTTTTTCTTCCTTTTTGTGTTCAAGTTGCACCAATTAGTATCAAAGTAGAATCAATTGAAATGAACACAAACTTGAACTTTCTACTAAGATTCAAAGAAAATAAGCAACCAAAGTTGATGTATAAGGCTGAACCATAGATGAACTAAGGGTTGCCGTGGGCAGTCTTTTGTTAATTTTGATTCTATGCACTTACTATCCACAAAATGGTTCAAGTCATGCAACAATCGAGCAACCAAGTGTGTGATTGGTTCAAGAAGAGTAGGATAAGGAGAATAGGGCGGTTGTATGTAGTAAGGAACGAAATACGGTATCCAAGGTTTGCAAATCATCCCAAAAGTGTTCCACGCAATACACAAACGTTTTGCCCTTTTTCTTTTCTCTTGTTCTTTTGTTTTTCTTTTTCTTCCTTTCTATTTCAATTGAGCAAGGTTCAGATTCTCTCTTTTTTTGACTAGGGGCAGAATTGAAATTTCACGCGTTTTGCATTTAGCACTTTCGTTTTTGGACAGAATAGTGCAATGTATTTAAAATGAAATTTGTAACTTGGACTTGCAACAAAAATAACCTTGGAAAGTGAGGGAAATTGGGTAGGGCCGAATTGGGTTAGGGTTAGGGTTTTTTTTGTTGATTTAGGGTTTTTGTTTGAATGCTTTGGGTATTTGCTGGATTGGGGTTTGAGAGTTGATTGTTTGGTGTATATGGCTATTTGTGATTGGTAATTGATGGTTGGTGTGGTCAATTTGGGTATTGGTTGGTTTAGGACAGAATTTGAACAAAATTCAAATTCTAGGGTTAGGGTTTATTTGAATGAATTGAGATCTTTAGATTCTGATTGTGTTTGGTAAAATTAGTTTGGGACTTTTTGTTGGGGGTGTAAATAGGATTGTTTGGGATCAGGTTGGTGAGTTTTAGGGTTGGGTTGGGGTGTTGGCTGATTGGGCGTGGGGTGTTGGGTGATTTGGGGGTGTGATTGATGTTGAAAATGGGTTATGAAGACAAGCACACGTAGGACTACTTGATTAAAGCATGAAATCAATCACAATGCGAATCACAAGATGCATACAATCATTACCAACTAAAAGCTTCGATAGCAACAAGATGATTTGAAACCGAGGTAGCTTTATAGGCTGATGGATGGAATATTTAAAAGAAGGCTGAATGTAACCTAAAATGCAACGAACCCTAATGTGTTCAAGTTTGAACGACTCAAAATTAGATTTTGATGGGAAAAGGGAATAAAGGAGATGACACTTGAATGATGAAAAGCAAAAATGCAGCAGTATGCAAAGACTCAAGGCAATGTGGACGTTTTTTTTGAATGAAATGCAAGACAAATGGTGTGTAAAGGGAGGAGTAGAAGAAGGACACAACTGAACTTGGAATGATTAGATTTAAACGAAAAGGAAATGATAGATGGTGGAATAGAGTAACCTGGGCTCTGATACCAATTTGATGCGTGCAACTCGCAGGCTCCAACAATTCCACCTTCCAAACGTCCTTCACAAAGGGTTAGGCACAAAGAAGAAGACTTCTCCTTGCTTCCTTAGTGAATAAAACATGTGGATTAAAACGAGCAAGACCAACACTTCAAGATGGTCGTTGATCAGGCAAACAAATATGGCCCTCCTGGACGGCACCTTTAAGCAATGGCAACACCTTCAAAATGCTCAACCTTGAAGGATCTTAACTTAGGTTTTTAATGCAAAACCAAGAAAACAAAGGATCACACAAAGTGAATGAAATATCAAGAATTGTTATTCATCAAAAGGTGGTTTTTACAATCAGCCAAAGGGGTCTATTTATAGGCATTAACCCACGCCTATCAGACTTCAAATGACCAGAATTTATTTCAAAATAAGCTAGCTAATAATGTTTGAAACTTGAAAATTATTTGAATTCAAAAGTAAAACAAATCCTAGCTAAAATTTGAATTTCTTGCAAGATGTCTTCTCTTGTATGTTCAGTCGTGTATGAGGACCAAAATGGAGTCTTGGAGAAGCTGATTTGATGAGTAGGATATGCTTGAACTTGAATTCAAAAGTTGGGTGAAGTTTGAATTCAAGTTGAGTTTGAGCTTGAGTGTATTTTGAATTGGTTGTTGGTTTATCCTTCCCACCTTCTTCCAGCCGTGTTCCTTGAATAAATGAGGAGTAGAAAACCTGATTTAATAATGATAAGATGGCTGGGATTGAATTCAAATGATGGTTGAAGTTTGAATTCAAATTGAGTTTGAATTTGAATTCAAACTTGGATTCAATTTGAATTGTGATCTATCTCCTTCTTTTCTCTCCAAAATGGCGTGTGGATGGATGCTTATTTTTGCTGAGTTCATCTTGAATTTTAAGGCTCAATCTGGTTGAAACTTGAATTCAAATCAAGATTGAATTTAAATTCAAGTTCTGTAGCGCCCCGCTCCCGAACCCTAACATCGGGAACAGTACGCCCGCCGTATCTCACTAAGGAGAATACAAGGCGTCGATATACTTCAATTACACGTCATCACAATAACGTAAATCAATGTCAGCGGAAGTCATAACTAAGAATCTTCGATAAAATAATCTTCATCATTAATACAATATCTAAGAATTTCTAAATCAATACAATAGTCAAATGTGTGTAAACACTAATCTCGAAAATACATAAACCTCGAATATCGAAACAACTGTCTCAACCAATCCTCAAAAGTCTCGTCTGAATATCCTTAGTCTCGAAATCTCCCGTCTCGATCTTCATGATATACTAACTCTTGTGTAAGCATACCCAACTTCTCCCACCTGCAAAACTGGTGAGTGGTGGTGTGAGCCAAATCAACGGGCTCAGTAAGAAACCTATCTATACCCATTATGAAAATCATACATACAGAGACAATTACAAATAACATTTACCAATCAACATACATGTCAATCGAGTAAATAAAATGCAGAAAGTAAGTCACTCCACATAATAATACGCAACTTCATGATGCATGCCTTCTCTACGTGTCACACGCAACAAAATTCATGTCACACACGATGCTTATATCTCTACCGTGCAATGCATGAACCTCGAGGTGATCCTACCACACGCCTCGTCAGGCCACACGCCCCGTCGGGCCACACGCCTCATAGGGCCACACGCCTCGTAGGGCCACACGCCTCGTAGGGCAACACGCCTCGTAGGGCAACACGCCTCGTAGGGCAACACGCCTCGTAGGGCCACACGCCTCGTAGGGCCACACGTCCTGTAGGACCACACGCCTCATAGGGCCACACGGCACATAGGCCAATGCAATGCTCGTGCCATGAATGCAAATGCATAATATCTCGTAATCTGATGCATCCATACTCATACATATGCTCGCGCCCATACACGTGCATATATACGTGCATGCATACCTCACCATCACATATCAATAATTATTCTTGAAACCGACTTCACACATTCATATACATATGCAACAAGCAACACTCTGATGCATGATAAACATAACAAGCACAGGTAGACCACTTACCAACAATTACCTTCGACCAGAATTACACGGAAATACACAATTTGCATGCCTTTGTATCTTCGCATAGGCGAATCTTCAAATTCCTCCACTTAATTAGCAAAAAGGAAGAATCTTCCACCTCCAGTTCATGTATGCACAGGAATTCAACCCATGCCTATCTTTTATACCATATTGTTGATTTAGATATTGTAACGTAACCAACCCAAAATACATGAAATACATATATGAAAATACCTAAGCAATTTAACATAAAAGGACCATTAACAATGTGTGTGTATTTCATGAGAAGGCCACTGCCCTTAGCACGTACACCAAATTCACCCCTCTCTTACATACCAATTTATACACCACACACAAAATCATAGAATAACCAACGATATATGAAAACACTTGTACAAGTACATAATCCAAATTTTGTGCAAAACCATAATGGTACAAATAAGAAAGTACAAAATCAATTTACCATAAAATGAATATATACTATAATTTGAAATTTCAAGAAAGTAGCATATAAACAGCAGTGGCCGAATGGCCTGCCACTACACAGCGCTCACAAGCACATACCCACCCACCAAAACATAAGCAAAACAAATAATTGATAATGTACAAATCTTAAATACAATGCACAGCACCCACAAATATATGATGCACATCACCCATACGTGAAACTAACGTGCAACACTTCCGACAGTGGCCAACTGTCTATATTTACGCCCCAGTACGTCATACACATAACAAACATAGCCAGTAATCAACCATCTATAATATATACTAATGCATGATCTGGATCTAATATAAAACATATGTATAGGTGTCTACAAAATTTACAGTAAATACACCAAGGTTACTTACTTGATTCGTATACTATACCGGAAATGAATTCGAGATGGATTGAAGACAACTATTCCCCTTTTCTTCCTAAGTTGGCTTCGGCTGGGGTGGGTGGGAACAACCAAAATTTCCTTTCCTTTAACATTCACAGAACCTTTTTTTTATTCCTTCGGTTTGGCCGTTTGGCCTTTTTAATTTAAGAGGGGGGGGGGGAGTTTCATCCCCCTTGACTAGTTGGATAAGATAGCATTTAGGGTGGGGGTATTTGAGGAGTTTTTTTTAATATTTAATTTTTTTATTTTATTGTTACTTCTTCTTCTTTTTTTTACGGGTTATAACAGTCTATCCCCCTTACACTAAGTTTCGACCTCGAAACTTGCGTATAGTGTAATCAATGACTTTGTATGGTTCTACTCGATCAATTTACCTTGATAATGACCGTACTAAATATCCATTGCGTATTGTGATACGTTAATCATTTCACTTATTTGTCATATGACTAAGTCTTCAAAATCATTTCTTGTATACTCACAAGGTAATTCCTAGTTCCAGTGTTCTCCGATTATTTAGAATCGTTACCTGCTCTTCTTAAAACTTTAGAATCAAACTTAGGGTTATCATCATCATATTGGGTGTTCCATATCCCAGTTATCGGTATATAACGTACTTATATCTGCGGTCATCAACAGCCTTCTAAAATCAATTCTTCGGTGTACTATAATCTTTACTTAATTTTCTATAATTACAACTTATAACCCTCCACTTATACCACTTGACGTGTATCATTCTATTTTTTTTGCGATTTACAATTTTGTATTCTTAACTGTCATATATGACTCGGCCCCTAGTTACATGATCATCCGAAATATCCATCGAGTCTTCCCTTATATTAATCATTACACCTCATAAATATAGAACCAAGTCCTCGAAATCAATTCTTATATACTTATGAACTAGCTCTATGATCATGTCCTTACTTTTCTCAGAGGTGTCATCAACAACCAATTATACGAAGTATGTGTATGGACATATTTCTCTTCCATTCAAAGGAAAAGTAGCTTACGTAGCTATAATTTATAATATAGCTTTAACTGTTTAAAACAATATGTCTTTTAATATTTGTAAACACAAACTCAAAGTATCTTATATATTTATTTTTGCAAGCGGTGTCTCCCATGATTATTTATAAAACAATCCTATAACTTGTTCGCAAAAGTATTCTGGTTAAAACCCCTTTAAAATAATTGAGACACCACAATCGTAAAATTTCCTTGTTTACAAAATGATTTGAACGCGGTGTCTTTTCTTTCCAACGAAAGATACATTTTGAAGGCTATGTTTTGTTTCGCAAGTACAACAACTGGAAACTCAAAAAAAAAATTGAAGTTTCATAAAAACAATTTGAATACGATACCTTTCTTTTCACAAAAGAAGTATATATATTTGAAACTATTTTTGCTTCACAAAAATTAAATAAGCTCATCGCAAGCCAATACCTTACTTCAAAAAAAATATTCAATGGGTAAAATATTTGCTTAGTCGTAAGTGTGATTATATTCTAAGCATGAATCTTAGAATTAAGTAATGATTTTAGACGTGAGAAATAATCATATCAAGTATCGACTCTAAAAAAAATCATGATATTAGACCTAAGTGATGATCGGATAAGGGATATGCCACGTATACCTAGGGCACTTCATACCACTCTGAATTATTTGCCTTATCTAAATGTTGATCATAACCATTCGTATAATTTCTTAGATCTGACTCCTGCAAACCCGGTACCATTACGATAAATAAAGCGGATTCACGCCTCTACCTTGACAGTAGTGTCGGAACATGACTAGGTCTAAGATGAGACTATAGCTACTAAGAAATGATTTATAGTAGAATGATAGAGACTAAGTAACGATTTATAAGTGTTATGATCAGTAGAGTTAACAAAGAATATCGTACAAAGGGCCTTATCGTTATGATTAAGATGTTAAACTTTAGGGTTACCAAAACAGGCCAAAGATATTAGTCATACTAGGGATATTGACTGACAGTGATAAGCAAGCATTACAAAAAAAAGGTACAAGTGTTGATTCATAGGAACACGTAAGTACTGACGTATCGTGTAGGCTTGAATTGAAATAGAATAAGTATGAATAGGTAATAGGTGCTTTTCTGTTGAGATCTAACTAAATTAAAATTAGCGGTTGAATAATTAAGTAAAGAAATACGGTAGATCAGTGTGGCGCAGCGGAAGCGTGGTGGATTAGAATGTCCTAAGTCGATCAATATTTAGCGTGCCATGCTAGGATTGAGCAACTTAAGTTAAAGATTTATATGAAACGGTGCATATGTGGATTTTCACTGACATAGGTGTGGCTTAGAAAATTTTACGAAGTATTGGACTATTTTTCAAGCAATAAACGTTTTCTTATAAACACGTACACCAAGATATGTTATATATTTCAAATGCATTTCAAAGATTTTTGCTTCTAAATATTTCAACTACTTTCAATCTTTTTATAGGTATATTTCCTTACAAAGCTATATTGCTTTCTGAATTCTTATAGCCATATATGGAATTTCGACTGCCCCTGACAAGACTGATATATTACAAAATATAGATGTTTTCAAACAACGATATATTTACACACCTCTTATATTTCTCAAACTTTTGTTTAGCTATATTGATTTTGCTAAAATAAATTTATTGTCAACTATCAACATTGCAAGTATTGTATCATTAAATGCTTTTGAATAGATTGATCTGCTTCTGATGAACATATTTAATTTTGTGAAGCAGAAATAGATTCAAAATATATGTACTTCTTTTTGGAAGAAAAAAAAGAAGTACCTTATCCAAATTATCTTATAAAACCTTATAATTGTTGAGTTTTCAACTGTTTCGTTTTGGGAAACAAAACATAGCTTTCAGAATTTGTATTTCTTTGGTAAGGAAAAGACACCGTGCTCAAATCGTTTTGTAAAAAAAACAACAACTTTGCGATGGTGGTGTTTCGACTGTTTTAATGCAATTTCATCAAAATACTTTTGCGAAGTACGTTGTACCGTTATTTTATGAATGGTCATTTAAAGACACCGCTTTGCAAAAACAAATCTATGATACCGTGGGTCTTGTGTTTGAAAAAAAAAATTAGAATGTATATTATTTCAAATAGTTAGAGGTATAGTTTTGTAAACTACTTTAAAGCGAAGGAAATATGTCCATGCACATACTTCGTATACTAGGATGTTGATGCTATATCTGAGGAAAGTAAGGACATGATCATAGAATTAGCTCGTAAGTATATAAGAATTGATTTTGAGGCTTGATTCTATATATATGAAGTGTAATGAGTAGTAAATCGGAGGACTTATTGATATTTTGGACGTATTTATTTTGGGACATGTAACTAGGAGATGAATCATGTATGACGAGTTAAGAATTCAAAATTGTAGACTATAATGAGTTGAATGATATGCGTCAAATGGTATAAATGGAGGTTTATAAGTTGTCATTATAGAGAATTAAGTTAAAGATTATAGTACATCTAAGAACTGATTTCAGAGAGCTGATGATATCCGCAGATACAAGTACATTATACACCAACGATTGGGTCATAGAACCTCGGTATGATGACAATACTCTTAATTTGATTCAATAATCATAGGTAGATTAAGTTATGATCTTAAATAAGCAAAAAGAAATGGATTAGAAAAATGATTTTGAAGATTCAATCCTATGTCAGGAAAGTGTGATGTGAACATATCGACGTATGCAACGGATGTATAGTTTGATCATTATCTAGGTGGATAAATCAAGTAGACCATAGTAAGTCATTGATTATACCAAACACAAGTTTCGGGGACGAAACTTATTGTAAGGGGGGTAGACTGTTACAACACGGAAAAAAAAAACAAGAATATATAAAAAAATTGAAATGACATATTATTTAACAAAAACCTTTCAAATAACCCACCATTAATGCTACCTTATCCTAATTAAACTAGGGGAGATGAATTCCAATTCCTAATAAATATTTTAGGCCAAACGGCTGTGGTGAGAAAGAAAAAGAATTTGAGAGCAAGGTTTATAAAAGTGAGAGAGGGAATCTCAGAGGAAATAGAAAGAATAAAGAAAAGAGAGGAAAAGAGAAAAGAAAAGGAAAAGAAAGGAGAAGAAGAAGGAAGTGCACCACACCACCACCACAACCACTACAACACCACCAATCTTAGGCTATAAACAAGAGGTAGGTGACTCCTCTCTTTTTGAGTCAATTTCATATATGTATTTAGTTGCTATTTGTTTTATTTATGGTTATTATGTTTGTCATGATTCAACTTGATATATGCTATAGACTTTGGTTGCTTTCGTTGATGCGGTTTTTTTTGGATTTATTTGAATACGAAACTTGGAAAAGTTCTCTATAAAAATATAAGGGTTTAATTAGGTGATATAAGGGTTTTAAACAGTATGCAGAATTTGACTCCTTGTGAATGTATGAAGTTTAGTACAGTGCAACTGTTATTCAATGTAAGCATGGTAGAACAAATTAATTTAGTTGATATTGTTATAAATTATATGAACATGTAGGTAAGACGTTACGGTGAGTAAACAATTTATGTGGTATACATTTGTTAAGTGATTGTTATTTATCATGTTTTATTATATTGGGTAAACTAATTGAAATTTAACGTAATAGTATATTTTAATTTTACGCACAACAGTATTTAATATTGAAGTGCAAGTTAGGTATGCATATATTAAAATAAGTCAGAAGGCAGAAGCACTAAGTATATTTTAGAAATCATGCCTACTTTAATATATCACATTTGAACATTATGACTTGGAGGTAGCATACAATGGATACATCCGTAACATGTGCAACGATTTGCTACTATGGCATGTTTATTGTAATACATAACACCTAGATATATATTCTTGTGTTTAGTTTATATTCATAGTACTATATTACGGTATATGGGTTGGCTTATGGTATGTCAAGTATACTTGTCTGATATTTATTGTGTAGGAATATATAGTATGAATTATATGACAATGTATGCACAACTTATACAAAAATTATATAACAGTAGCATATAGCATGCATTATGTAATAATCAATTTAATTGGTCATGGTTATTGTATTTATTATTACACTATGCATGTTACGTGATTGACCATATTGAAGTATGTATATGAATACGTTATAAATATTGTTTACTATTTGTGGATAATTTGGAGAACCAAAGGAGTAGCTTCACCAATAGATAAATAAATGATCTATTTGTGCTCGTTATATTGTCATGCATCAGAGGTAAGTGGTCTATCTATGCTGTTATGTTTATCATGCATTAGCGTACTGTTCGTTGTATATATGTATGTGGATGTGAGAGGGTATACATGCACGTATATATGCACGTGTATGGGCGCGAGCATATGTATGAGTATGGATACACCGGATTACGTATGGTTATGCATTTGCATTCATGGCACGAGCATTGCATTGGCCCTATGAGGCATGTGGCCCTACGAGGCGTGTGGCCCTATGAGGCGTGTGGCCCTACGAGGCGTGTTGCCCTACGAGGCGTGTTGCCGTACGAGGCATGTTGCCCTACGAGGCGTGTTGCCCTACGAGGCGTGTGGCCCTACGAGGCGTGTTGCCCTACGAGGCGTGTGGCCCTACGAGGCGTGTGGCCCTACGAGGCATGTTGCCCTACGAGGCGTGTGGCCCTATGAGGCGTGTGGCCCGACGGGGCGTGTGGCCTGATGAGACGTGTGGTAGTATCACCTCGAGGTTCATGCATTGCACGGTAGAGAGACAGGCATTTGTATGTTAAGATGACGTTGCGTGTGACACAAGCATGCATCATGACATCGCATAATTGTTGTGTTGTGCTTTTATTTATTTATTTAGTTATTCATGTGTATACATGTGCTATGTGCTATTTGTTGCCATATATGAAATTGTTCAGAAGGAGGTGGGAACCTACTGGGTGATATTTCTATATCACTCACCCCTTTATTTTTCCCCAGGTGAGCAGGAGTTCGACTACATATACATAGAAGACGGAGCTGAGTTCGGGCAGTGGGGTAGATAGAACAAGGCGTGTGGCCCTACGAGGCGGTTGGCCCTATGAGGCGTGTGGCCCTACGAGGCGTGTTGCCCTACGAGGCGTGTTGCCCTACGAGGCGTGTGGCCCTACGAGGCGTGTTGCCCTACGAGGCGTGTTGCCCTACGAGGCGTGTTGCCCTACGAGCATTGCATTGGCCCTATGAGGCGTGTGGCCCTACGAGGCGTGTGGCCCTATGAGGCGTGTGGCCCTACGAGGCGTGTTGCCCTACGAGGCGTGTTGCCCTACGAGGCGTGTTGCCCTACGAGGCGTGTGGCCCTACGAGGCGTGTTGCCCTACGAGGCGTGTTGCCCTACGAGGCGTGTTGCCCTACGAGGCGTGTGGCCCTACGAGGCGTGTTGCCCTACGAGGCGTGTGGCCCTATGAGGCGTGTGGCCCGACGGGGCGTGTGGCCTGACGAGGCGTGTGGTAGGATCACCTCGAGGTTCATGCATTGCACGGTAGAGAGACAGGCATTTGTATGTTAAGATGACGTTGCGTGTGACACAAGCATGCATCATGACATCGCATAATTGTTGTGTTGTGCTCTTATTTATTTATTTAGTTATTCATGTGTATACATGTGCTATGTGCTATTTGTTGCCATATATGAAATTGTTCAGAAGGATGTATATGTAGTCGAACTCCTGCTCACCTGGGGAAAAATAAAGGGGTGAGTGATATAGAAATATCACCCAGTAGGTTCCCACCTCACTCTGAACAATTTCATATATGGCAACAAATAGCACATAGCACATGTATACACATGAATAACTAAATAAATAAATAAAAGCACAACACAACAATTATGCGATGTCATGATGCATGCTTGTGTCACACGCAACGTCATCTTAACATACAAATGCCTGTCTCTCTACCGTGCAATGCATGAACCTCGAGGTGATCCTACCACACGCCTCGTCAGGCCACACGCCCCGTCGGGCCACACGCCTCATAGGGCCACACGCCTCGTAGGGCAACATGCCTCGTAGGGCAACACGCCTCGTAGGGCAACACGCCTCGTAGGGCAACACACCTCGTAGGGCCACACGCCTCATAGGGCCACACGCCTCGTAGGGCCACACGCCTCATAGGGCCAATGCAATGCTCGTGCCATGAATGCAAATGCATAACCATACGTAATCCGGTGTATCCATACTCATACATATGCTCGCGCCCATACACGTGCATATATACGTGCATGTATACCCTCTCACATCCACATACATATATACAACGAACAGTACGCTAATGCATGATAAACATAACAACATAGATAGACCACTTACCTCTGATGCATGACAATATAACGAGCACAAATAGATCATTTATTTATCTATTGGTGAAGCTACTCCTTTGGTTCTCCAAATTATCCACAAATAGTAAACAATATTTATAACGTATTCATATACATACTTCAATATGGTCAATCACGTAACATGCATAGTGTAATAATAAATACAATAACCATGACCAATTAAATTGATTATTACATAATGCATGCTATATGCTACTGTTATATAATTTTTGTATAAGTTGTGCATACATTGTCATATAATTCATACTATATATTCCTACACAATAAATATCAGACAAGTATACTTGACATACCATAAGCCAACCCATATACCGTAATATAGTACTATGAATATAAACTAAACACAAGAATATATATCTAGGTGTTATGTAATTACAATAAACATGCCATAGTAGCAAATCGTTGCACATGTTACGGATTTATCCATTGTATGCTACCTCCAAGTCATAATGTTCAAATGTGATATATTAAAGTAGGCATGATTTCTAAAATATACTTAGTGCTTCTGCCTTCTGACTTATTTTAATATATGCATACCTAACTTGCACTTCAATATTAAATACTGTTGTGCGTAAAATTAAAATATACTATTACGTTAAATTTCAATTAGTTTACCCAATATAATAAAACATGATAAATAACAATCACTTAACAAATGTATACCACATAAATTGTTTACTCACCGTAACGTCTTACCTACATGTTCATATAATTTATAACAATATCGACTAAATTAATTTGTTCTACCATGCTTACATTGAATAACAGTTGCACTGTACTAAACTTCATACATTCACAAGGAGTCAAATTCTGCATACTGTTTAAAACCCTTATATCACCTAATTAAACCCTTATATTTTTATAGAGAACTTTTCCAAGTTTCGTATTCAAATAAATCCAAAAAAAACCGCATCAACGAAAGCAACCAAAGTCTATAGCATATATCAAGTTGAATCATGACAAACATAATAACCATAAATAAAACAAATAGCAACGAAATACATATATGAAATTGACTCAAAAAGAGAGGAGTCACCTACCTCTTGTTTATAGCCTAAGATTGGTGGTGTTGTAGTGGTTGTGGTGGTGGTGTGGTGCACTTCCTTCTTCTTCTCCTTTCTTTTCCTTTTCTTTTCTCTTTTCCTCTCTTTTCTTTATTCTTTCTATTTCCTCTAAGATTCCCTCTCTCACTTTTATAAACCTTGCTCTCAAATTCTTTTTCTTTCTCACCACAGCCGTTTGGCCTAAAATATTTATTAGGAATTGGAATTCATCTCCCCTAGTTTAATTAGGATAAGGTAGCATTAATGGTGAGTTATTTGAAAGGTTTTTGTTAAATAATATGTCATTTCAATTTTTTTATATATTCTTGTTTTTTTTCCGTGTTGTAACAGTCTACCCCCCTTACAATAAGTTTCGTCCCCGAAACTTGTGTTTGGTATAATCAATGACTTACTATGGTCTACTTGATTTATCCACCTAGATAATGATCAAACTATACATCCGTTGCATACGTCGATATGTTCACATCACACTTTCCTGACATAGGATTGAATCTTCAAAATCATTTTTCTAATCCATTTCTTTTTGCTTATTTAAGATCATAACTTAATCTACCTATGATTATTGAATCAAATTAAGAGTATTGTCATCATACCGAGGTTCTATGACCCAATCGTTGGTGTATAATGTACTTGTATCTGCGGATATCATCAGCTCTCTGAAATCAGTTCTTAGATGTACTATAATCATGGGAGACACCGCTTGCAAAAATAAATATATAAGATACTTTGAGTTTGTGTTTACAAATATTAAAAGACATATTGTTTTAAACAGTTAAAGCTATATTATAAATTATAGCTACGTAAGCTACTTTTCCTTTGAATGGAAGAGAAATATGTCCATACACATACTTCGTATAATTGGTTGTTGATGACACCTCTGAGAAAAGTAAGGACATGATCATAGAGCTAGTTCATAAGTATATAAGAATTGATTTCGAGGACTTGGTTCTATATTTATGAGGTGTAATGATTAATATAAGGGAAGACTCGATGGATATTTCGGATGATCATGTAACTAGGGGCCGAGTCATATATGACAGTTAAGAATACAAAATTGTAAATCGCAAAAAAAAAAATGGAATGATACACGTCAAGTGGTATAAGTGGAGGGTTATAAGTTGTAATTATGGAAAATTAAGTAAAGATTATAGTACACCGAAGAATTGATTTTAGAAGGCTGTTGATGACCGCAGATATAAGTACGTTATATACCGATAACTGGGATATGGAACACCCAATATGATGATGATAACCCTAAGTTTGATTCTAAAGTTTTAAGAAGAGCAGGTAACGATTCTAAATAATCGGAGAACACTGGAACTAGGAATTACCTTGTGAGTATACAAGAAATGATTTTGAAGACTTAGTCATATGACAAATAAGTGAAATGATTAACGTATCACAATACGCAATGGATATTTAGTACGGTCATTATCAAGGTAAATTGATCGAGTAGAACCATACAAAGTCATTGATTACACTATACGCAAGTTTCGAGGTCGAAACTTATTGTAAGGGGGATAGACTGTTATAACCCGTAAAAAAAAGAAGAAGAAGTAACAATAAAATAAAAAAATTAAATATTAAAAAAAAACTCCTCAAATACCCCCACCCTAAATGCTATCTTATCCAACTAGTCAAGGGGGATGAAACTCCCCCCCTCTTAAATTAAAAAGGCCAAACGGCCAAACCAAAGGAATAAAAAAAAAGGTTCTGTGAATGTTAAAGGAAAGGAAATTTTGGTTGTTCCCACCCACCCCAGCCGAAGCCAACTTAGGAAGAAAAGGGGAATAGTTGTCTTCAATCCATCTCGAATTCATTTCCAGTATAGTATACGAAATAACCCGTAAAAAAAAAAAGAAGTAACAATAAAATAAAAAAATTAAATATTAAAAAAAAACTCCTCAAATACCCCCACCCTAAATGCTATCTTATCCAACTAGTCAAGGGGGATGAAACTCCCCCCTCTTAAATTAAAAAGGCCAAACGGCCAAACCAAAGGAATAAAAAAAAAGTTCTGTGAATGTTAAAGAAAAGGAAATTTTGGTTGTTCCCACCCACCCCAGCCGAAGCCAACTTAGGAAGAAAAGGGGAATAGTTGTCTTCAATCCATCTCGAATTCATTTCCGGTATAGTATACGAATCAAGTAAGTAACCTTGGTGTATTTACTGTAAATTTTGTAGACACCTATACATATGTTTTATATTAGATCCGGATCATGCATTAGTATATATTATAGATGGTTGATTACTGGCTATGTTTGTTATGTGTATGACGTACTGGGTCGTAAATATAGACAGTTGGCCACTGTCGGAAGTGTTGCACGTTAGTTTCACGTATGGGTGATGTGCATCATATATTTGTGGGTGCTGTGCATTGTATTTAAGATTTGTACATTATTAATTATTTGTTTTGCTTATGTTTTGGTGGGTGGGTATGTGCTTGTGAGCGCTGTGTAGTGGCAGGCCATTCGGCCACTGCTGTTTATATGCTACTTTCTTGAAATTTCAAATTATAGTATATATTCATTTTATGGTAAATTGATTTTGTACTTTCTTATTTGTACCATTATGGTTTTGCACAAAATTTGGATTATGTATTTGTACAAGTGTTTTCATATATCGTTGGTTATTCTATGATTTTGTGTGTGGTGTATAAATTGGTAAGTAAGAGAGGGGTGAATTTGGTGTACGTGCTAAGGGCAGTGGCCTTCTCATGAAATACACACACATTGTTAATGGTCCTTTTATGTTAAATTGCTTAGGTATTTTCATATATGTATTTCATGTATTTTGGGTTGGTTACGTTACAATATCTAAATCAACAATATGGTATAAAAGATAGGCATGGGTTGAATTCCTGTGCATACATGAACTGGAGGTGGAAGATTCTTCCTTTTTGCTAATTAAGTGGAGGAATTTGAAGATTCGCCTATGCGAAGATACAAAGGCATGCAAATTGTGTATTTCCGTGTAATTCTGGTCGAAGGTAATTGTTGGTAAGTGGTCTACCTGTGCTTGTTATGTTTATCATGCATCAGAGTGTTGCTTGTTGCATATGTATATGAATGTGTGAAGTCGGTTTCAAGAATAATTATTGATATGTGATGGTGAGGTATGCATGCACGTATATATGCACGTGTATGGGCGCGAGCATATGTATGAGTATGGATGCATCAGATTACGAGAGATTATGCATTTGCATTCATGGCACGAGCATTGCATTGGCCTATGTGCCATGTGGCCCTATGAGGCGTGTGGTCCTACGGGACGTGTGGCCCTACGAGGCGTGTGGCCCTACGAGGCGTGTTGCCCTACGAGGCGTGTTGCCCTACGAGGCGTGTGGCCCTACGAGGCGTGTGGCCCTATGAGGCGTGTGGCCCGACGGGGCGTGTGGCCTGACGAGGCGTGTGGTAGGATCACCTCGAGGTTCATGCATTGCACGGTAGAGATATAAGCATCGTGTGTGACATGACTTTTGTTGCGTGTGACACGTAGAGAAGGCATGCATCATGAAGTTGCGCATTATTATGTGGAGTGACTTACTTTCTGCATTTTATTTACTCGATTGACATGTATGTTGATTGGTAAATGTTATTTGTAATTGTCTCTGTATGTATGATTTTCATAATGGGTATAGATAGGTTTCTTACTGAGCTCGTTGATTTGGCTCACACCACCACTCACCAGTTTTGCAGGTGGGAGAAGTTGGGTATGCTTACACAAGAGTTAGTATATCATGAAGATCGAGACGGGAGATTTCGAGACTAAGGATATTCAGACGAGACTTTTGAGGGTTGGTTGAGACAGTTGTTTCGATATTCGAGGTTTATGTATTTTCGAGATTAGTGTTTACACACATTTGACTATTGTATTGATTTAGAAATTCTTAGATATTGTATTAATGATGAAGATTATTTTATCGAAGATTCTTAGTTATGACTTCCGCTGACATTGATTTACGTTATTGTGATGACGTGTAATTGAAGTATATCGACGCCTTCAATTGATCATCATCCTTTTTCTTGCAAGAATGGCCGGCCCCCTTGTGGATAAATGGAGATGTTTTAATTTCAATGTGATCAAGAGATTCTATCTTGGTCTGGTGGAGACAAACATTCTCTTCAAGATAACATTCCTTTGGTCTCCTTTTTTGTAACACACGGCTCTCTTCCTTATTTTAGGGCCTTCATTTTATTTGGATCTTCCATGTACCTAATCTTCCTACAAAGCAAACACATAAAACAAAGATCACAAGAAAACAAGATGAACTTCAAGATAAAGAATGCACGCACACGTCAACACACACACGTTTACACTCAAGGTGAAGGTTCAATGAAATGAACCCAAGGAATCTTAGGTTCATCCTGAACATGCTTGTACAAGAAGGTGGGAACTTGATGACAAAGTTCTCTTGCCCTCCTTCTTGTCATAGGACCCTTGACCTCTTGATGGGGCCCTTGATCCTCATCACTTCTGGACTAGCCTCCCCGTCAAACCTCGGAATTTGTGCTTTAACTATCTGTCGGTAATAAAATCCAATGCTTCCTCGGGGTGACAGTGATGATGTTAGCGTACCGGTTTGTGATGTCATCTGCACCACATAGCGTCGGTTTTACTCGAAGTCACACCGAGATAAGCGACAAGATTTAATTCATAACTCAATGAAATTTCTTAGTGGCATGTAAACAGATACGATATAGGTCAAATTCTATAAAATGCCGTAAGCAAGGATTAAATCGAAACCCTAATTTCCAGTCTAAGTCATCCTAGACTAAGGTCAACTCACCTCTAGGATCATGACTTAGATCTAAAATCGAACTTAGTTGTCTAAGATCGTAACTTAATTCTATATTATGCCTGGATCTGGAGCCTTAGCTCTGATACCACCTATAGCGCCCCGCACCCTGGCCCAGCCGGATACGGTGCACCTGCCGTACTTCACTACGGAGAGTACCAGGCGTCAGTCCATAACATCACAAAGTCCTGAATAAAATATGTGGACTTTCATGCTTACACGTCAACAAGTAAGCGAAACCGAGGCAGAAAAAACTTTTAAAAATAAAACATCTATGCAACCATCATTAGTTTTACAAACCGATCATAAAGTACGGAAATCCCAAAAGTATCTGTTCCCATCACAATCACATAAAAAGATCATTGATCATAACCATCTCGTCAAATCTCTTAAGTCGTCTACCTCTCACGCTTGTATGGGTAAGGGACCCTAGGTTCATCCTCGATCCATTCAACTTTATTTCCTGCAGTTTCTGGGAGGAAAAATAAGGGGTGAGTGACAACGTCACCAACAAGTAAACTATAAATAATCGTGAATTAAATGGAAAGTACATACAAGAACCGAACCCCAAAAATTCGGTTTAGAAACATAACTGACTTCCATCCAAAACCCGTAATTAACCAGCTCATAATTTATCAAGAACTTATCAAAATTCATAACAGATAACCGTTCATAACTTATTAAAAAATCATTACTCAATAAAGATCATAACTTAGGAGCTACCAAGTCATAACAACTTAGTCTAAGTGTCACGTACCAATATTCGATGACTCGTCAAATGCAACATGCATAAATATGTACGTGTGATGCATCATGATAAAAGTGAAGATAAGTTCGTTCACTGTTTCTTTCAAAACATCATCGTCAATAAAACAAGAGAGTATTCAGATCTATTCTCTCGGATCTGAGGCGGTCACTTATTTCTCTTCCAATCTATTATTCCCGGATTCAGAGCGGTCACGTCATCACTTACCATGTCCATTCTCTTCGGGCCTGTACGATCAATATAATCATAATCAGGTCTATTCTCTCTGGGCCTGAACGGTTAATACCATGAGATCAGTTAACCCTGGATCTGGAGCGGGTCCTACTGGCCAGAAAACAAGCAGTACCAGTAGAAAACGCTCTTTTAAAAACAGAACCTTTTCTTTAAAAACGCTTTTTCATCTTTCTTTCTCATAAAATCAGTTTCATAAATCATGTAATTGACGATGATGCAATGCATGACATGTACTATGCAATTCATGACATGATGCGTTACATATACACACAAGAACAACTTATTCTTTAGGCTGGAAAAATTTCCAGAATTATCGTTCCATATGCACGGCCTCAACACCTCATGTTTTAGGCCCATTATCATGAGTTCTTGTTATACATAGGCATAAGAGTGTCTTTTCTATTCGCAATATAATTTTTGTAATGATACGGGACGTGTAAGACACTTAATTTATTTAATTACGAAACAGGGTACTGCTGAATTTTAGCAGTGCAGTGTCCTTCCTTTCACTTTTCTTTTAAGCCCATTAAGATTTATTTAATTTGGGCCAACCCTGGAAAATGCTGTAGACGTACCGATAATTAATGGTTACCGGCCCAAACTATACAAATAAGTCTATGCCCACCAAAACAAAGCCCCACAACAAGTTCTTCAATTCTGCCATAAATTCCAGATTTATAACACCAACTTAGCTTTGGTGATTACCCCTTAAAATAATAATTCTAAACTAAGTGGTTTACATGAAAACATTCACATAGGTCTTAAGTAATTGTCATAAAAGTTTCGCATCATTACAATAACTTTAAAGAGGTCATTTATTCTTTTTCCCAAAACGGTTACATGCTGAATTCTGGAATGACCAATTTTTCTACGAATTTTATTGTGACCAATCCGTAAGTCATTTTTCAAAACTTCCAACTCACAAACTTAGCATACACATAGGGCTAGCATCCTACTATAAATCAGCCCAATTCCATGTTCCTAAGGTCCATTTCTGGGTCAATCATTATGTCACATAAAATCTATTCAGTCCAGTAATTTCCAGCATGACCAGTTTTACTAAAAATTCTGTTTATTCGTAACTCCTTTTAACGAAATTCCAACTCTCATATTTACTACACACATAGGGTTAGCGCTACGCCAAAATTTAGCTAAATTGAATACTTCTAAAGTCCCTGTTCAGCTCCTAAAAAACGTCACTATAATCTGCCCTGTTCAAGTAAATTCCAATTTTGTCACACTCCCTTACTAAAATGTCCCAACTTGAGTGGTTTGGCTTAAACACCTTATTTAACACCAATTACACCTTTAGCATATGGTTTTCAGGTTCTAACACATTCTAAAAGTCATCTACACATCACTTCAAAACAGTTTGAATGATACACATATCATTCCTTTGACCTTGCACATTAGGTTCATACTAGAATCCATTCTTGGTATAATTGATGTACACGTACCCTACCCCCACAGCAGCCCATTTATACGCATGCAAGGGCAAAAATAATATCTCCATAATGAACATATTAAGCTTAAATCATAAAGCACACATCTTGCTCACAACTTTACTCCACAAGTTGCAAAGTTATCAAAAGAACCACATCTATCCCCCATTTCCTTTCAACCGTACCTCCTTTTCATGCCAAAGAAGAGAACTTTGCCATTTCATCTTATATTATTATCACATTCATACTTAAAGAGAGCAAAGACTCCACCTTTGAAAGAATCTCAAACATGCAAGCCATATACCTTAAGGAAACTGAAAGTTTATGCTTCCAACTTAACATTTTTTCATCTAAGATTAAAACTTAGTAACATCTAGACATTCAAGCATGCACTTTCACATACAAGTCATGAACATTTATAGTGTACTTGCCTTTTTCAAACTTACTCCTTTCCTTGGCTTGGAAGATGAGTGAAATCCTTCTCCTCTTCACTATATACCCCCACGGTTTGGGAGGGAGAAAAAGAATAAACATTAGCTTTTATTCTAGGCAAGGATAAAACCAAATGGAGGTTTAGATGGTCTTACCCGAAGTGACTCTTGGGGGTTGAGATGACCCTATCCCATCAAAAGCTAACCTTCCTTAGCTCTTCGAGTTTCCTCTCCTAGTGCCTCCTTGAAGGTCACAGTTCCCACAAGAAACAAGGTTATCTTGTGAGTTTTACCATGCAAAACACACAACCTTCTAGAGGAGTTTAGACTGCACTTACCTAGACCAAGCTTGAACGTGAAGGAGTCTTGAGTCCTCTTGATTCCTCAAGATCGTGTGCCTTGGAGAGAAGAGGGGGAGGGAAATTTTTCTTACTACCCTCACCAACTTGAGTTACTTTTCAATGTGTGGTTGGGGTAAAGTAATCATAGTAAGGCTAGGGTGACTCTTGGCTTTCTCCATGATCAACCGGCGGTTGAAGCCCTTTTTGGGTTGTTTCATCTTGCTTAAGTAGTCTTTTGAGGGTGTTTAAGTGAAAACTGGTTAAGTAGTTGAGGAAAAAGGTTAATGGTAAAGTTGATCACATACTCCCCTCCTTTTCGTGTAACTCACGGTCCTAGTGAGTTAACCAAGCTTAGGGAATATCATAATATGACTACTATAGGCATACCCACTTCATAACATTGCTTTTATAAGCATTTAAGATGAGTAGTTAGGACCCTTTTTTAGTAAAAATAATCTTAAATCCCTCATTAGGCCTCTTGGATAGTGTTTAGCTGTTCTCATTGAGGGAAAAAGGGAAAAAAATTTCTTGTTCCTTTGTAACTTTTAGGATGATAATAAGTTAAGAATGTATTATAAGATTCCTTGTTAAATGAAGAGAGAGAGAGAGAGAGAGAGAGAGAGAGAGAGAGAAGTCTTCTTGGCTAGAGCATATCCGGCGGCCCCCTTATGAGAGGAGGGAAAAAGTCCTCATGTGCATGGACACAATCATAGTACTCATTTAAAGCTTAATCATAGTTCACTTTTTGGATTGCATGGAGAGTTTTGAAACCCTTATTTGTTCCATCAGGCCTCATGGCCGGAAACATAAGTGGTTGCACTTATACATAAGTTCAATTTGACTGCATCTTATCCATGGTCATATCTTACCCATTTTCCTATCTAAATTTGCGTACATTATACATGTGTGCGCATTTGAAGTGTATTTTCCATAATTATCCACTAAATGCACCTTTCATGTAACTATAATCCTTTAGTTCCTATCAATTCATAAACCGAAATACATAGAGATATAAATGTGATGCACATATGTATGCGTCTTTAATACTACGCATAAACTATGTACATATGAATATACCATGGGAATATACTTCCTATGAAGTTGAAATAATTAACTCGAAGGTGACTATGGTTTGGGGTGAGGTGCTCTTGGTTTACCCCATGGGAGAAGGAACCCAACCGTGGAGGGGTTTTATCCCCAAACTCATTCACTCCTTAACCATTTTACCTCCTTCCAAAATTTTAAGCACTAGATACTTAAAGAAAGTGGTAGAATTTGGTCCTTAATCTCCTAGCTCCATGCGTCCCTTAACGCTAGTGAGACTTTTAGTGAGTTACACATCCTTACAACAACATGATTTTTGGGACTACATTACACATAGCTATTTAAATTGTTGCTTTAAATTGCACTTAAGAGGTGTAGTTAAGCCTTTTTAGCAAAAAGGTGGTCTCCTTTAGCCTCCCCTACCCGGCGGCCTTAATGGGGAAAAGAAATGCTTTTCCCCCCTTTTATCTTTTAAATCTCTTTTAATAAGACACTAAATGCTTAGTTATCTTCCTATGTTTTATCTTACCACTACAACAAGAGTTATTGCCTATGGTAAAAAGGGGCTCCACTTTAATGTCCCCATGCTCTATGCCGAAATTTTATGGGTGATCTTGAGGAAAAACTACCAACCCATACACTTCATAATCTTTACTTGGGGTAGTATACTATTTCCTTTCGCCATTAGAAAATCGTTGGTAATTTCTAAAATATTCACCTTTAGAAAGGTCGTTCAACTGCCCCACTTCATGCTAGCCCCGGATATAGTACCGTTATTTGGCAGGGTACAACAGGAGACTTTCCATTTCCATGTTTGTTGCCACCATGCCTTCTTCAAATATATCTCCATTTAATGAACTACTTAGTTCATTTAACTAAGTACTTCACTTAATGAACTAGTTTAGTTCATAGTTCATTTAACTAAGTACTTTACTTAATGAACTAGTTTAGTTCATTAATGGTGGCACCTGAAAATAGTTTAAACACAACAAATGTTTGCCATTTGATGTAAGCTTCAAAGCTTCATGGCTTGTTAGTACGACAACATTATATATAAAGTATATAAGGCAAGTTTGTCGCAAAAACATGACAAGTCATAAAATGTGTCATGTATTTCTTTAGCACACGTTATTTAAATCATGCATTTTGTGAATCACTCAAAAATCTTTTTCTCAACATTCACATCATTGGTTGTCCACATAATCATCTTGTACACTTGGCATCATAAAGAAGAATGATTGGTCCACCTTAAAATTCATCATGGCCGATTTTTATGTCTTGAAAAATGACTTGGAATTACTTGAAAAATTAAGATAATACCAAGGGATAATACCACCAAGAAACTCTCAACTCCTTGGCAAGATAATAGGACATGTGAGACTGAATTTTGACTCAAAAAATCTGCCAACTCCAGCCTTATAGTCGTTGGGTTCAACTTTAAAATTTCCTAATTGGAAATTTTGCCAACTAGCTTGTTTTTGGTTTGTCCACTTGGCATAATATCATAAAATGAATACATCATAATTTCAACCTGTAAATGCATGTTTGGAGGGTTGTATAAATGTATATCAACTCCGATTTAATGAAGAGAAATCAACAAATAATAGTTGGCAAGATTATGTGAACATATAATATCGAAATTCACACAATTTCTCCTTATATGTTGTGATGAATTCACCTAGCACACATACACACACTCAATATGATATCAGGTCTTGATGAGGTTAAATATAACAGTGATCTAATCATAGACCTATATAGTGTGCCATCAAAAGGTTTACCAATTTCATCCTTATCTAGTTTGGTGCTAACACTCATAGGGGTAGGTGCTAGTTTCAACTCTTCAAATCCGAACTTCTTAATCATATCGTTGATATACTTAAGTTGGCTAATATAGATTCCTTGAGATGTTTGTTTGATTTGAAACCCTAAGAAGTAATTTAATTATCCAACCATTGATATTTCAAATTCATACTTTATACACTCTTCGAAGTCTTTAACTAAGGTAGAGTTGGTTGAACCAAAGATTATGTCATCTACATATATTTGGGCTATTAAAAAGTCATTATCTTTTCTTTTTAGTAACAATGTATTGTCTACAGTCTCCCTTTGATAATCAATTGCAATAAGAAAGTTTTCAAATCTATCATACCAAGCTCTTGGAGCTTGTTTCAAGCCATATAAAGCTTTCTTAAGCTTATATACATGGTTAGGATTCTTTGGATGGTTGTTTCACAAATACCTCTTCTTGGATGTATCCATTCAAGAACGCACTCTTGACATCCATTTGGAAGAGTTTAATATTACTTAGACTTGCAATCGCAAGTAACAATCTAACTGCTTCTAGTCGTGCAACGGGTGCAAAATTTTCTTCATAATCTATTCCTTCTTGTTGATTATAACCATGGGCGACTAGCCTAGCCTTATTTCGTATGATGTTTTCTTGTTCATCCATTTTATTCCCAAAGACCCATTTTGTGCCTATTATGGATTTATTTTTGGGTTTAGGTACTAAGTCCCACACGTTGTTCTTGGTGAATTGGTTTAACTCTTCATGCATGGCATCTATCCATGATATATCATCTAAGGCTCCTTAACATTCTTAGGTTCTAAGTGTGAGATTAAGTTATGTCCTTCAGGTTGACTTATGTTTTTACGTGTTCTAATCTCAACACTTGGATCCCCAATGATTAATTCTTTAGGGTGTTTATGTTTGTCTTTTATAAGTCACTAATTCCTAGGTTGACTAGGTTCACCCTCATCCTGTTCAAATGTTTCATTAGTGTGAATCGTATACAATTGGATTATCTTGCAAGTTATATTATCTTCGAATTGTAAAATTTCTTCATTTATTTCATCTAAGGGTTCATGCATGTCTTGTTCAGGGGGAGTTGGTTCTAGATGATCTAGTACAGGATCAAGTATCATCATAATCAAACATATTTTCAACATTATTTTCTTGTTTATGTTGAGTTTTATCACTAAATTCAAAATATGCATTCTCATTGAATTTAACATGAATGGGTTCAATTATTTTTCTAGATACAGGATTATAACTCCGATATGCTCTTGAATTAGTAGAATGACCAACAAATATGCTTTCAATAGACTTTAGTTCAAACTTGTCAAGATTATCCTTAGTGTTCAACACAAAACACTTACAACCAAAAACTTTAAGATAATCTACTTTAGGTTGTCTATTGTTTAATAATTCGTAAGATGTTTTATTCAATTTCTTTCTAATAGAAAGCTTATTTATAATATAACATGCACAACTAACAGATTCAGCCCATAAACATTTCGGTAATTTGTTTTCACACAACATTGTCCTAGCAATTTCTTGAATTGTTCTATTTTTGCGTTCAACAACTCCATTGAGTTGTGGTGTTCTAGGTGGTGAGAATTCATGTTTAATTCTATGTAATTCACAAAACTTAACTACTTCTTTGTTCTTAAATTCTCCAACTCTATCACTCATAATTCTTAACATTTTCTTCATAAAGATTTTCGAGTTGCTTAATAAGATTTTCGATTGCCAATGGAGCATCGTCTTTGTAGCGCCCCGCACCCTAGCCTAGCCGGATACGGTGCACCTGTCGTACTTCACTACGGAGAGTACCAGGCGTCAATCCATAACATGTCTTAGTCCATAAAAAAATATGTAGACCTTCATGCTTACACATCAACAAGTAAGCGAAACCGAGGCAGAATAAAAACTTTTAAAATAAAAACGTCTAAACATCCGTCATAAGTCTTACAAACATGTTCACAAAATGTGGAAATCCGAAAGTCAATGTTTCCAACATAAGTTCATAAAAAGTTCATCAATCATGACTATCACGACAAAAACCCTTAAGTCATCCTCCTTTTGCTCTTCTACGGATAAGGAACCCTAGGCTCGTCCTCGATCCATTTGACCCTATTTCCTGCGGGTTCTGGGAGGAAAAATAAGGGGTGAGTGACAATGTCACCAGCAAGTAAACCATAAATAATCATGAATTAAATGGAAAGTACACACAAGAACCAAACCCCAAAAATTTTAGTTTAGAAACATACCTGACCTTCCATCCATATCCGTAAGTAACAAGCTCATAACTTATTAAAAATCATAACTTAGGAGATATCAAGTCATAACATCTTAACCTAAGTAACAGTGTACCAAATATTCGACTAACCATTAAATGCAACATTCATGAGTATGCACATGTGATGCATCGTGATAAATATGAGGATAAATTCTTTCTTTCTTTCTTTCTTTCAAAACATCATCGTCAATAAAACAAGAGAGTGTTCAGATCTATTCTATCCGAATCTGAGGCGGTCATATTCTTTCCTTCGATCTATTATTTTCGGATCCAAAAACGGTCATATCATCAATCATAGTCATCAGGTCTATTCTTTCCGGGCCTATACGATCATATTCATCATAATCAGGTCTATTCTTTCCGGGCCTGTATGGTCATAATCATCATCGTCAGGTCTATTCTCTCCGGACCTGTATGGTCATAATCATCAGATCAATTAACCCCGGATCTGGAACGGGTTAAGCTGGCCAGAAATAAAAGGTACCAATGGAAAGCGTTCTTTTCAAAATCAAATCTTTGCTTTTTAAAACACTTCTTCATCATTCTTTATCATAAAATCAATTTGATGAATCATGTAAGTGACGATGATGCAATGTATGACGTGCACTATGCAATTCGTGACAAAATGCATAGCATACATACATGTATGGACTTATTCTTTAGGCTGGAAAAAATTTCCAGAATTATTGTTCTGTTTACGCGGCCTAGAAACCTCATTTTTTGGCCCATTTATCATGATTTATTGACATACATATGCATAAGGGTGTCTTTCCTACTCGCCATAAAAATTTTATAACGTTTCGAGACATGTAAGACCCTTAAGCTATTAAATTACTAAACAGGGTACTGCTGAATTCAGCAGTACCTCTCTTTCACCTTTCTTTGAAGCCCAACAAGTCTTATTTAATTTGGGCCAAAACCTGGAAAATACTGCAAACATACAAAGAATTAATATTCATAAGCTCAAGCTGTTCAAACAAGTCTAAACCGCAAGAACGAAGTCTCCCGACTGGTCCCGTAATTCTGCCCAATTTTTCAGTTTTGTAGCGCTCTCTTAATTTCAGTAGTTATCCCTTAAAATGCGAATTCCAAGCTGATTAATTTACATGGACATGCTCATCTATGTTCTAAGTAATTATCATAAAGTTTTCGGAGTTATATAATAACTTTTAAGGGGTCATTTTACTCACTTTTCCAAAAACGGGTATATGCTGATTCTGGAGTGGCCAGTTTTACTACAAATTTTATTGTGACCAAACTGTAAGTCCTTTTTCAAAAATTTCAACTCACAGACTTAGTAAACACATAAGGCTAGCATCCTACCGAAAATCAGCTCATTTTCATAATTCTAAAGTCTATTTTCGGGTCAATCCATGCATCACTTAAATCCTGTCCAGTCCAGTAATTTCAGCTTGACTACTTTTACTAAAAATACCATTAAGGATAAACCATAACTTCTTTTACCAAAATTCCAACTCTCATATTTTATACATATATAGGGCTAATGTCATGCCAAAAATTAGCTTAATTGATTACTTCTAAGATCCCTTTTCAGGTCATACAAGACGCCACATGAATCTCTCCTGCTCCAGTGATTTTTCCCTTTTGTCACTTTACTTACTAAAAGTGTTCCAACTTAGGTTATTCTTCAAAAATGGCTTACTAATCATCAAATACACTTTTTAGCATAAACGTTACAGGTTATATTACATCCCAAAGGTCACCTACAAATCACTTTAAATCAGTTCTGAAGGTTACACATAGCACGCCTTGATCTTGCACTTTATGCACATAATAATTTCTATTCATGGCACATCTAGTTTGTATGTCTCATACTCCCAAAACAGCCTGTTCATATACATGCAAGAACTTATATTTCATCTTCCTAATAAACATATTACACCTAAGTCATGAATCATCCAAACATACAACTTATACGCATCCTTCACCCCACAAGTCCGTTCTTTCACAAGAATAATAATTACCGCAAACTCTTCATCCAACCATCCCCCTTACATATTAAAGAAGAGAGCTTTACCACATTCATCTTAGACAAGCATCATATTCATATTCAAAGGGGCAAAGAATCCATCTTTAGGGGGGAGAGTCTTGGAGCCATTATTAGCTCAAAAAGGCTTCTTGGCCGATTTAGTGCATGCTCTTATGAGTTGCATTTTATCTATTACATATCTTACCCATTCATATCTTAATATATATATATATATTATATATATATATATATATATATATATATATATATATGCTATACATATATGCGTTCTTAAAGTGTATGTCCAACTATTATCCTTTAAATACCCTTTCCATGGAAATAAGGTCCTTTAGGCCATTGTCACCATAGGCCGAAGTATATACACATATATGCTATATATATCTATATATTTTCCACATATATATATATGTGTGTGTGTGTGAATATGTAGCGCCCCCGCACCCAGACCTCGTCCGAATACGGTACACCCGTCGTACTTCACTAAGGAGAGTACAAAGCGTCATGCATAACGTGCAAAAATCCATAACATAAGCCATGGACTCCCATGCTACCATTTAACATGGAAGTAAAATTTAGGCAGAATTAAAACTTTTCGAAATAAACATGCATTACGAAAATACTAAGTTCCCAAAAGTAGCAATCCCACAAAATGACATAACCGAAATCCAAAGAGTTCAAACATTGTTCATAGTACAAACGTCTTGGTTGCACAAAAGTCCTTAAGCTTTGCCTTCCTCATATTTCCTTGCCTACGGACATGGCACTCTTAGCTCATCCTCGATCCACTCAATCTTAGCATTATCTGGCTGGGGAAAAATAAAAGTGTGAGTGATAAAAATCACCCAGCAAGGATACAATAAACCACCATGAAATAAATAAAGAATTATATCATGAATGTAATACCCCAAGAACCTCAAATAATAATTCATACCTGATCTTGAATCCTGAATTTGCTTGATGAAATATCATAAGCATAATTTTAGTTAATGCTATACCAATAATATCTTGTTAACCATCAACTGTAACATTCAACATGTCAGCGTGCTTATGAGTTATGCAAAATGCAATGCATGATGTCATGTCGTGTCAAAACATCACTTTGGTCCCATAAAATAACATGTCGGAAAAATAGAGTGTCAGATCAATTAACCCGGATCTGAGCGGGTCCAGAACATATCAATAGACCAATTAACCCCAGGTCTGGGACGGGTCCAGAACATGTATCAGATCAATTAACCCCGGATCTGAACGGGTCCAAAACATGTATCAGATCAATTAACCCCAGACCTGAACGGGTCTAGAATATGTATCAGATCAATTAACCCCGGATCTGAACGAGTCCAGAATATATCATGTCAACGGACCAATTAACCCCAGGTCTGGAGTCGGGTTAGTCACATGCTTAGCCGACAAAGGAATCATAAAGCTTTCTTTAAAACATGGGACCACAAAAAACTTTCATGCATAACGTAAAACATAGTTACTTGGAAAGACTTTCTTGCATACAGAAAAATTCATAAAAATCTGATGCATATGATCATGCATGATACATGAAGTGATATGCAATGCAAGTCATGACGTGAATAATCGTATGAATTCCTTATAACCTGTCAACATGCATGGTTTCGGAAACTAAGAATTTCCGGATTTTTTTTATATTCATGGGGCGGCTAGCGTAACCAATCAAGCCCATTTTCATAATCTTTTATCCTACATGTGTTTAGTGGGGTCTTATTTACATGCCGTAAAATTTTCATAACTCCCTAAGACGAATAAAGCCTTTAAGTCATCAAACCATTATCAAGTGTACTTGCTAAATTCTACGGTATAAGAACCAACATTACCTTAGCTTTTGGGGCCTTAAAGCCTTAATTATTTGGACCACAACCTTGAAATATAATAAACTCCTTAAGGATTAACACTCATGAGCCCAAACCGTGTACATAAGTCCAAATCCTTCAAATTGGGCCTTTTTTTTAAATTAATCCCCTTTCCAGCCTAATTTTCAGTTTTAGTACATCAACTTTATGTCCATAATTACCCATCAAAACGTTAATACCAGCTTGATTAATTTGCATGAGCTTACTCCTCTATGTCTTAGGTAATTAACATAAAATTTCCAGATCCATCCAATAACCCTAAAGAGCTCATTTAATTATTTTTCTGAATTAGGTCATGTGCTGAAACTGGTCTGACCCATTTTACTAAAAATTTAATTGTGGCACAACCATGATTTCTTTTTCTGAAATTCCAATTCACACATGTCATAAACATGTGAAACTAGCATCCTACCAAAACTTATCCCATTGGCATGTTCCTAAGGTTTACTTTTGAGCCAGGGAACATGTTACTCATTTCTGTCTTGTTCCAGTGATTTCAGCTGGAACAGTTTTACCAAATAATTCCTTACAAATAATTCATAACTCATTTTACCAAAATTTCAACTTTCATATTTACTACACATTTAAGGTTGTCACCATACCAAAAATCAGATTTATTGGACATCTACAAGATCCATTTTTAAGCCATTCAAAATGTTATACAATTCTGCCAAGTTCCAGAATTTCCAGCCTGAGCAGTTCCACCAAATATTTTATTAAAAATAATCCGTAGCTTATGTTATCGAAATTCCAACTCTCATATTTGCTACACACATAAGGCTAACATTGTACCAAAAATCAGCTTTATTGAAGGTCTACAAGATCATTTTTAAGCTATTAAAATCGTTGTTCAATTCTGCCCAATTCCAGTGGTTTGATATTTTGCCATCCTTTCATGTCAAATGTCCACAATTTGTCTTATTCTTATGAAATAGCTTATTGGTCACCACATACACCTTTTTCCCATGAAAATTCAGATTTCATTCTTTTTATTGGGTCACCTTTGCATCATATCAAAACAGTTTGTAGCTTGAACATAACAAATATCATAATTGCTCCAAAACAAGTGTTCTTTCTTGAAGCCAAGACTTACCATCACCTTCACCTCTATGGCCGAAAGTTATGAGGTGTCACACACAAAGTTTACAACATTTGTTTGGACATGCAACACATTCACATGCTAGTTCATCTTAAATCCTACCAAGTAAACTTGTAAAATTACAACTAGCACTTGCATGTCACTTTGATGATTCATAAATTTCATCCAAGAGCCATCCTTGCCTAGGGTCACTTAGTTGAACCTTAACTCATCCCAAAACAGCCTTACAACATATTGCCTGTAAGAAAAGATTCCATCTTTGAAAGAATTAATCACATGCAAAGCATTGTTCTTAAGAAATCACTAAGATACAATCTTGAACTTAATATATTCAACTAAAGATCACATCTTAGGAACTTCTAACCATTCAAGCCAATAATTCTTTAAGTAAATCATGAGAGAATAGTGTATACTTGCCTCTTCAAGCTAAATCTCTTTTCTTAGCTTGGTTATGGAATGAGTTGAGTTGAAATCCTCCTCCTCCTTCACCTTTGAGCATACGGTTGGTTTTGAAGGAATGGGGAAGAATGTTAGTCGTCATTTTTTTGATGAAAATAGAGCTATTTTGAGTTTTGATTTTCTTACCAAAGTGGGATTTGAATGGAGCTTCAAGTATCACAAGATGGCACCACCTAAGAGAGTTGAAGGCTTTGCACCTATTGAACATGAAGGCCACGGTTTTGGTGGGTATGAGAAAGAATTAAGTGAGCTTCATTACTTGACATAGAAAATTTATCTAAGATGCTTAGAAGGAGACTTACCTAGATGCTCCTTTGAGATTGAAGATGATGATTAAAGTGAACCTCCTAGCTTCAATATGTTGGCCGAAAGTTTTGTGTGTGGTGGAGGGAGATGTAAAATTTCCTAAGTGTGGTCTTGGCTTTGCTTGAGAGGGATTTCAAGATGAGATTGAAGTGAGGTGTTCTTGCATTATTTAAAAAATCTAGAGGGGGCAAGGGGATGGGAATCCGGCGGGCATGGGGAGAAAGGAAGGCCTAGGCTTGTAGGCTATACAAGCTTTTGTCTCCATGCACGATATTCTTGGATAGTTTATTATTTCTTTTCTTGCATGCCTCCTTTATTTTATTGTTTTATTTCTAACTAATTTGATATTTTAAATTAGACATTTCAAGTAATAGAACAATAGAGAGGATTCTAGATCCCTCCATGGCTTGGCCAAAATCTTGGGGGTTTGGGGGTAGTTTGGTCTTTTCACATTTATCCTATCCCATACTTATATAATTTATAATGTTTATTTATTTTATCAAATCATGATTTTAATCTTGCTTTTGTGAGAATCAATTAGGCTTGCATTCTTATAAAACAAAATTGTTCTACTGTTGATCAAGGCCTCTTGACCGAAATTCATAAGGTATTACAATACCTTGTGACATCCACTTATATAATTATTTAGTATCCATATCAAAAGTATTTAAGTAAAGAAGTGCTAAGTTAACTTAAGTAACATGCACTTGAAAGAATCATTGTTTTCATTACGTCACTTAGTCATAGTTTCGAGTACAATGTCATTGGGGTACAACATCCTCCCCTCCTATCATAAGTTTCGTCCTCGAAACTTCAGAATCTAGTCAAAAAGGTGGGGATATCTACTCCTCATGTCTTCCTCTATTTCCCATGTTGCTTCTTCTTCCGAATGGTGCTTCCACTGAACTCTCACCATGGGTATGGTTCTCTTTCTCAACGCTTTCTCTTTCCGATCAACGATCTTTAGGGGCTCCTCTTCATAAGATACATCATCTTCAACCTTCAATTGTTGATCTTCAAGGATGTGGCTAGGATCATAAACATACCGGCGGAGTTGGGAAATATGGAATACATCATGTAACTGAAAAGGGATGGTGGCAACGCCAAGCGATAAGCAACTTCACCCACTCTCTCTAATACCTCATAAGGTCCAACGAATCTTGGGCTGAACTTGCCTTTGATGCCAAATCTTTTGACTCTTTTGGTCAGAGAAACCTTTAGGAAAACTTTCTCTCCTTCTTGAAACTCTAAGAGTCTTCTTCTTTCATCAGCCCATATCTTAGTCCTATCTTGTGCCGCTTTCAGTCTTTGTTGAACCATCTTGACCTTTTCTCGCGTTTGCTCAACAATGTTGGGTCCCGTGTACATCTTATCTCCAATCTCGTCCTAATAGAGTGGGGACCGAATTTTTGTCCATACAATGCTTCGTAAGGTGCCATCCCGATGGATCGGTGGAAACTGTTATTGTATGAAAACTCAACAAGCTTAAGGCTTTTATCCTAGCTTCCTCCAAAATCAAGGATGCAAGCGCGAAGCATATCCTTAAGGGTTTGGATTGTTCGTTCAGATTGGCCATCAGTTTGAGGATAGAACGTGGAACTCATTCTGATCTCGGTGCCCATTGCCTTTTGAAATGCTGTCCAGAATCTCGACGTAAAATGGGGATCACGGTCGCATACGATACTTACGGGCACACCATGCAAACAAACAATCTGGTCGATGTACATAGAGGCCAACTTCTCCATGGATGTTTTAAGAGACATGCCAAAAAAGTGAACAGACTTAGTCAGCCGGTCCACAACGACTCATATAGCATCATTTCCATACTTAGTCTTGGGTAGGTCGGTCACAAAATCCATTGTGACGTGGTCCCATTTCCATTCCGACACTTCTAAAGGTTGTAATAATCCAGCGGGTCTTTGGTGTTCCGCTTTTACTCTTTGACAGATCAAACATCGCTCTACAAATTTTGCTATTTGATTCTTCATACCGTGCCACCAAAACTTTTGCTTGAGGTCTTGATACATCTTATTAGCTCCAGGATGTATAGATAATCGAGAGTTATGAGCTTCCATCAAAACTTCATCTTTAATTTCTTTGTTCTCGGGTACACATAATCGTCCTCGGTACCATAAACTGCCATCACTGCGAACTTCAAAATCATCTCGTGGCTTATCTTTCATCCTTTCCTTGATTTTTATTAAAGCTTCATCCTTCCCTTGAGCCTCTTTGATCCTATCAATCAATGAAGGAATAAGAACTAGCTTGGCGAGAACTTCATCCACCGAATCTACTTCTTCTAAGCCAAACTCTTCCATGTCTCGTTGAAGAGGAGGTTGCCGTGGGTGGCTTGTTTTATGACTCAATGCATCAGCAACCTTATTAGCTTTCCCAGGGTGATATTGAATTGAGAGATCATAATCTTTAATCAACTCCATCCATCTGCGCTGTCGCATATTGAGCTCTTTCTCGGTAAAGAGATACTTTAAGTTTTTGTGGTCTGTGTAGATCTCACACTTCTCGCCATACAGGTAATGTCTCCATATCTTTAATGCGAAAACCACTGCGGCAAGCTCAAGATCATGGACAGGGTAGTTTTGCTCAAATGGCTTCAACTGTCGGGATGCATAAGCTATTACTTTGTCTTTCTGCATAAGAACACATCCGAGACTATTCTTTCGAAGCATCACTGTACACCACATACTTCTCACCAGGAGTTGGCTGAGTTAGGATAGGGGCGGATGTCAATTTTGCTTTTAGCTCCGAGAAACTCTTTTCACAGTCAGCACTCCACTCCAACTTGGTTTTCTTTTGGGTCAATCTGGTGAGGGGGACAGCTATCCTCGAGAATCCTTCAACAAACTTTCGGTAGTACCCGGCTAGTCCAAGGAAACTTCTCACTTCAGTAACATTTGTTGGTCTAGGCCATTCCGTGATAGCTTCAATTTTCTTGGGATTTAGTGAAATCCCATCTTTTGAAATAACATGACCAGGGAAGGATACACTTCGCAGCCAAAACTCGTATTTGCTAAACTTTGCATACATTTGTCTTGCTCTTAGAATATTCAAGACTGTCCTCAAATGGGCTACGTGAGTCTCTTTGTCGGGTGAATAATTCAAGATGTTGTCTATTAAGACCACTACAAACTTGTCCAACTGGTCTTGAAAGATTCTATTCATGAGATCCATAAAGGCGGTAGGGGCATTGGTCAAACCAAAGGGCATGACCAAGAATTCATAGTGTCTATAGCGGGTTCTGAAAGTAGTCTTAGGGACATCTTCCGCCTTAATCTTCAGTTGAAAGTATCCAGATCGCATGTCAATCTTTCTAAAGATTCAGGATCCCTGCATTAAGATACTTTAGATAGGGTTTTGAAAAGATTTAAATCTTAATCAAACTAAAGCTTATTAGTTACATACCCTGAGCTGGTCGAATAAGTCGTCAATCTGGGGCGATGGGTACTTGTTCTTTATGGTAATTTTGTTGAGCTCCCGGTAATCGATGCATAAATGCATACTTCCATCTTTCTTCTTCACGAAAAGCACCGGAGCACCCCAAGGTGAAACACTGGGGCGAATGAGTTTCTTTTCTAGTAGTTTGTGTAACTACTCCTTTAGTTCCTTCAGTTCTGTAGGTGCCATTCGATAAGGGGCTTTCGATATGGGTTCAGATAATGGAACAAGGTTTATTTCGAAGGCAATCTCGCGGTCTGGAGGTAGTCCAGGTAAATCATCAGGAAACACATCAGGGAATTCATTAACAATTGGGACTTGTGCAAGGGTAGGACTCGCTTGCTCAGCACTTAGGACATAAACAAAGAATCCTTCATGACCTTTCCTTAACGCTCGGCTGGCTCGAGCCGCGTTAACAAAAACTTTCTTGGATGGTTTCTTAATTATAACTTGCCTACTTCGGCAGTCAATGTGAGCATGATTCTTTGAGAGCCAATCCATTCCGAGAATCTCGTCAAAATCACCCATAGATATGGGGATCAAATTGGCCTCAAACCTCTGATCATTAAACTCGAGCGCGTAATTTCTGAAGATGTGATGGGAAACAAGCACCTGGTCACCAGCTGCTTGTACTCTATAGGGTGATTCTAGTCTGACTGGATCATGATCGATATTCTTAGCAAACTTTCTTGAGATAAATGAGTGGTTGGCGCCACTGTCGAACAACACATTTGCGGGTATGCTACACACTAAGATAGTTCCTGAACCATGCACATTGTACTAAGCAATGTAATAGACATGTATAAGTAAAACGTATTGAAGACGTAAACTTGAAATCTTACCAGTTACTACATCTGCAGTCTCCTCAACATCAGTATCTGTCATGGGATCACCCTCGTATTTGCACGTGGCCGCTGGTTCTTGGGCTGCTGTTGTTGTTGCGCTCCTCTATCTGAGCAATCCTTAATCAAATGACCATCTTTGCCGCATCCGAAGCATTTACCCGTCTTCCATCTACACTCACCCATGTGTCTCTTCTGGCACTGTTGGCATACGGGTATAGCTGGCTGCTGAGGTGGGGCCTGATTCTTCTGCTGATTATTCTGATATTGCTGGCGACGCTGATTCTGCCCTTGGGATTGTCCCTGTCGAACTGACCCTTTGAAATTCTTCTTAGCTACCTTTCTGTACTTCTCATTTCCGGTCCCTTGTCTTTCTCGCTTTTGTCCCACATCATCTCGTCGTATAATGTCTCTCTCAATCCGGTAGCATGCGTCTAAGAGTGCTCCAAAATTGGTAGGGTTTGCATTCACTAACCACGTCCTAATTCTTGGATTCAGGCCTCTTTCAAACTTCAGCATTTTTATTTCTTTGTAATTCATGGTAACAGGCTGAAACCTCCCTAGTGTGATGAACTTATTTGCGTACTCAGCTACCGTCATTCCCAGCTCTTGCTTCAGAGATTCAAACTCATGCCTCTTTTGTAACTTGACCGACGGAGGAATATAGAATTTGTGAAATTCTTTCAAAAAGCTCTCCCAGGCAATCAGTCTGGGCAAAGGATGCAGATTCGTCTTCCACCATTGATTCGCTTCACTGATCAGAAAAGGTCTGATAGCTTGGGCTTTCAGCTCGTCTGGGGCTTGAATTAACTCAAAACAATTTTTGACTTCATCCAACCACTTTTCTGCTGTATCAGAATCTGGTTTTCCCTCAAGCGGTGGTACATTTGCTCTCTTTAACTTCTTAAAGTAGTACTGAGCATCTCTCACAGGCTGGTGTGGATGAGGTGGAGCATTCTGATGAATTAGGCCTTGCCCGATCTGAGTGACAACTTGGCAAAAGGCCTAAAAGGCATTCATGTCAGGGATGACCGGTGGAACAGGTGCCTATGGTGTCGGTGGGGGATTATTCTGAACTGGAGGATTCTGGTCCGGTTGTGGTGGCGGGACCTGAACTGGTGGTGGAGGAATGAGCTCCTGAGCAGCGGGCTATGCCCTAGGAGGTCTGCCACGTGGTCTCACCATCTGCACTAAAGGATGTTACATTTACTTAAAGGTCGGAATTAATTTGACTAGAGACCGTAATCCGAAGATCTTAAATAAGGACGATAAAGACCCATTATACTTTATAAATCCGGATTTCAATATTAGGCTTAATTATTAATTTACCTCCTAAACCCGGTCTAAGTGGTCCTAATCTAAGGCCATCACTCATCTACAATCATGACTTAGGTCCAAGATCAAACTTAAATTGCTAAGATCATAACTTAGTTCTACGTTCTGCCCGAAACCTAGAGCCTGGGCTTTGATACCACCTGTAGCGCCCCCGCACCCGGACCTCGTCCGAATACGGTGCACCCGCTATACTTCACTAAGGAAAGTACAAAACGTCATGCATAACATGTGAAAATCCATAACGTAAGCCATGGACTCCCATGCCAACATTTAACATGGTAGTAAAATTTAGGCAGAATTAAAATTTTTCGAAATAAACATGCATTACGAAAATACTAAGTTCCCAAAAGTAGCAATCCCACAAAATGACATAACCGAAATCCAGAGAGTTCAAACATTGTTCATAGTACAAACGTCTTGGCCGAACAAAGGTCCTTAAGCTTTGCCTTCCTCAAATTTCCTTGCCTACGGATATGGCACTCTTGGCTCATCCTCGATCCACTCAATCTTAGCATTATCTGGCTCTGGGGAAAAATAAAATTGTGAGTGATAAAAATCACCCAGCAAGGATACAATAAACCACCATGAAATAAATAAAGAATTATATCATGAATGTAATACCCCAAGAACCTTAAAAAATAATTCATTCCTGATCTTTAATCCTGAATTTGCTTGATGAAATATCCTAAGCATAATTTTAGGTAATGCTATACCAATAATATCTTATTAACCATCAACTGTAACATTCAACATGTCAGCGTGCTTATGAGTTATGCAAAATACAATGCATGATGTCATGTCATGCCAAAACATCATTTTGGTCCCATAAAATAACATGTTAGAAAAACAGAGTGTCAGATCAATTAACCCCGGATCTGAGCGGGTCCAGAACATATCAACATACCAATTAACCTTGGGTCTGAGACGGCTCCAGAACATGTATCAGATCAATTAACCCTGGATCTGAACGGGTCCAGAACATGCATCAGATCAATTAACCCTGGATCTGAACGGGTCCAAAACATATCATGTCAACAGACCAATTAACCCCGGGTCTGGAGTCGGGTTAGTCGCATGCTTAGCCGGCAAAGGAATCATAAAGCTTTCTTTCAAACATGGGACCACAAAAAACTTTCATGCATAACGTAAAACATAGATACTTGGAAAGACTTGCTTGCATATGGAAAAATTCATAAAAATCTGATGCATATGATCATGCATGATACATGAAGTGATATGCAATGCAAGTCATGACATGAATAATCGTATGCATTCCTTATAACCTGTCAACATTCATGGTTTCGGAAACTAAGAATTTCCAGATTTTTCTTCATATTCATGGGGCGGCTAGCGTAACCAATCATGCCCATTTTCATAATCTTTTATCCTACATGTGTTCAGTGGGGTCTTATTTACATGACGTAAAATTTTCATAACTCCCTAAGACGAATAAAGCCTTTAAGTCATCAAACCATTATCAAGTGTACTTGCTGAATTCTACGGTATAATAACCAACATTACCTTAGCTTTTGGGGCTTTAAAGCCTTAATTATTTGGACCATAACCAGGAAATATAATAAACTCCCCAAGGATTAACACTCATGAGCCTAAACCGTGTATATAAGTTCAAATCCTTCAAATTGGGCCTTTTTTTAAATTAATCCCCTGTTCAGCCCAATTCCAATTTTAGTACATCAACTTTATGTCTATAATTACCCACCAAAACGTTAATTCCAACTTGATTAATTTGCATGAGCTTACTCCTCTATGTCTTAGGCGACTAACATAAAATTTCCAGATCCATCCAATAACCCTAAAGGGCTCATTTAATTATTTTTTCTGAATTAGGTCATATGCTGAAACTGGTCTGACCCATTTTACTAAAAATTCAATTGTGGCACAACCATGATTTATTTTTCCAAAATTCCAATTCACACATGTCATAAACATGTGAAACTAGCATCCTACCGAAACTTATCCCATTGGCATGTTCCTAAGGTCCACTTTTGAGCCAAGCAACACGTTACTCATTTCTGCCTTGTTCCAGTGATTTCAGCTGGAACAGTTTTACCAAATAATTACTTAAAAATAATTAATAACTCATTTTAAAAAATTACAAATTTCATATTTACTACACACCTAAGGTTGTCCCCATACCAAAAATCAGTTTTATTGGACATCTACAAGATCCATTTTAAGCCATTCAAAACGTTATACAATTCTGCCAAGTTCCAGAATTTCCAGCCCGAGCAGTTCCACCAAATATTTTATTAAAACTAATCCGTAGCTTATGTTATCGAAATTCCAACTCTCATATTTGCTACACACATAAGGCTAACTTTTTACCAAAAATCAGCTTTATTGAAGGTCTACAAGATCCATTTTTAAGCTATTAAAAACGTTGTTCAATTCTGCCCAATTCCAGTGGTTTGATATTTTGCCATCCTTTCATGTCAAATGTCCACAATTTGTCTTATTCTTATGAACTAGCTTATTGGTCACAACATACACCTTTTTCCCATGAAAATTCAGATTTAATTCTTTTTATTGGGTCACCTTTGCATCATATCAAAACCGTTTGTTGCTTGAACATAACAAGTATCATAATTGCTCCAAAACAAGTGTTCTTTCTTGAAGCCAAGACTTACCATCACCTTCACCTCTATGGCCGAAAGATATGAGGTGTCACACACAAAGTTTACAACATTTGTTTGGACATGCAACACATTCACATGCTAGTTCATCTTAAATCCTACCAAGTAAACTTGTAAAATTACAACTACCACTTGCATGTCACTTTGATGATTCTTAAATTTCATCCAAGAGCCATCCTTGCCTAGAGTCACTTAGTTGAACCTTAACTCATCCCAAAACAGCCTTATAACATATTGCATGTAAGAAAAGATTCCATCTTTGAAAGAATTAATCACATGCAAAGCATTGTTCTTAAGAAATCACTAAGATACAATCTTGAACTTAATATATTCAACTAAAGATCACATCTTAGGAACTTCTAACCATTCAATCCATTAATTCTTTTAGTAAATCATGAGAGATTAGTGTATACTTGCCTCTTCAAGCTAAAGCTCTTTTCTTAGCTTGGTTATGGAATGAGTTGAGTTGAAATTATCCTCCTCTTTCACCTTTGAGCATACGGTTGGTTTTGAAGGAATGGGGAAGAATGTTAGTCATCATTCTTTGATGAAAATAGAGCTATTTTGAGTTTAGATTTTCTTAACAAAGTGGGATTTGAATGGAGCTTCAAGTATCACAAGATGGCACCACCTAAGAGAGTTGAAGGCTTTGCACCTATTGAACATGAAGGCAACGGTTTTGGTGGGTATGAGAAGGAATCAAGTGAGCTTCATTACTTGACATAGAAAATTTACCTAAGATGCTTGGAAGGAGACTTACCTAGATGCTCCTTTGAGCTTGAAGATGATGATTGAAGTGAACCTGCTAGCTTCAATTGTTGGCCGGAAGTTTTGTGTGTGGTGGAGGGAGATGTAAAATTTCCTAAGTGTGGTCTTGGCTTTGCTTGAGAGGGATTTCAAGATGAGATTGATGTGAGGTGTTCTTGCATTATTTAAAAAATCTAGAGGGGGCAAGGGGATGGGAATCCGGCGGGCATGGGGAGAAAGGAAGGCCTAGGCTTGTAGGCTACAAGCTTTTGTCTCCATGCATGCTATTCTTGAATAGTTTATTATTTCTTTTCTAGCATGCCTCCTTTATTTTATTGTTTTATTTCTAACTAATTTGATATTTTAAGTTAGATATTTCAAGTAATAGAACAATGGAAAGGATTCTAGATCCCTCCATGGCTTGGCCGAAATCTTAGGGGTTTGGGGGTAGTTTGGTCTTTTCACATTTATCCTATCACATACTTATATAATTTATAATGTTTATTTATTTTATCAAATTATGATTTTAATCTTGCTTTTGTGAGAATCAATTAGGCTTGCATTCTTATAAAACGAAATTGTTCTACGGTTGATCAAGGCCTCTTGACCGAAATTCATAAGGTATTACAATACCTTGTGACATCCCCTTATATAATTATTTAGTATCCATATCAAAAGTATTTAAGTAAAGAAGTGCTAAGTTAACTTAAGTAACATGCACTTGAAAGAATCATTGTTTTCATTACATCACTTAGTCATAGCTTCAAGTACACTATCATTGGGGTACAACATCCTCCCCCCTATCATAAGTTTCGTTCTCGAAACTTCAGAATCTAGTCAAAAAGGTGGGGATATCTACTGCTCATGTCTTCCTCCGTTTCCCATGTTGCTTCTTCTTCTGAATGGTGCTTCTACTGAACTCTCACCATGGGTATGGATCTCTTTCTCAACGCTTTCTCTTTTCGATCAACGATCTTTAGGGGCTCCTCTTCATAAGATACATCATCTTCAACCTTCAATTGTTGATCTTCAAGGATGTGGCTAGGATCATAAACACACCGGCGGAGTTGGGAAATATGGAATACATTATGTAACTGAGAAAGAGATGGTGGCAACGCCAAGCGATACGCAACTTCACCCACTCTCTCTAATACCTCATAAGGTCCAACGAATCTTGGGCTCAACTTGCCTTTGATGCCAAATCTTTTGACACCTTTGGTCGGAGAAACCTTTAGGAAAACTTTCCCTCCTTCTTGAAACTCTAAGGGTCTTCTTCTTTCATCAGCACATATCTTAGTCCTATCTTGTGCCGCTTTCAGTCTTTGTGTAACCATCTTGATCTTTTCTCGCATTTGCTCAACAATGTCGGGTCCCGTGTACATCTTATCTCCAATCTCGTCCCAATAGAGCGGGGACCGACATTTTCGTCCATACAATGCTTCGTAAGGTGCCATCCCAATGGATCGGTGGAAACTGTTATTGTATGAAAACTCAACAAGCTTAAGGCTTTTATCCCAGCTTCCTCCAAATCAAGGATGCAAGCGCGAAGCATATCCTCAAGGGTTTGGGTAGTTCGTTCAGATTGGCCATCAGTTTGAGGTTGGAACGCGGAATTCATTCTGATCTAGGTGCCCATTGCCTTTTGAAAGGCTGTCCAGAATCTCGACGTAATACGGGGATCACGGTCGCATACGATACTTAAGGGCACACCATGCAAACAAACAATCTGGTCGATGTACATAGAGGCCAACTTCTCCATGGATGCTTTAATCGACATGGCCAAAAAGTGAGCAGACTTAGTCAACCGGTCCATAACGACCCATATAGCATCATTTCCATACTTAGTCTTGGGTAGGTCGGTCACGAAATCCATTGTGACATGGTCCCATTTCCATTCCGGCACTTCTAAAGGTTGTAATAATCCTGCAGGTCTTTGGTGTTCTGCTTTTACTCTTTGACAGATCAAACATCGCTCAACAAATTCTGCTATTTGATTCTTCATACCGTGCCACCAAAACTTTTGCTTGAGGTCTTGATACATATTATTAGCTCCAGGATGTATAGATAATCGAGAGTTATGAGCTTCCATCAAAACTTCATCTTTAATTTCTTTGTTCTCGGGTACACATAATCGTCCTCGGTACCATAAACTGCCATCACTGCGAACTTCAAAATCATCTCGTGGCTTATCTTTCATCCTTTCCTTGATTTTTCTTAAAGCTTCATCCTTCCTTTGAGCCTCTTTGATCCTATCAATCAATGAAGGAATAAGAACTAGCTTGGCGAGAACTTCATCCACCGAATCTACTTCTTGTAAGCCAAACTCTTCCATGTCTTGTTGAAAAGGAGGTTGCCGTGGGTCGCTTGTTTTCTGACTCAATGCATCAGAAACCTTATTAGCTTTCCCAGGGTGATATTGAATTGAGAGATCAGAATCTTTAATCAACTCCATCCATCTGCGCTGCCGCATATTGAGCTCTTTCTGGGTAACGAGATACTTTAAGCTTTTGTGGTCTGTGTAGATCTCACACTTCTCGCCATACAAGTAATGTCTCCATATCTTTAATGCGAAAACCACTACGGCAAGCTCAATATCATGGACAGGGTAGTTTTGCTCAAATGGCTTCAACTGTCGGGATGCATAAGCTATTACTTTGTCTTTCTGCATAAGAACACATCCGAGACCATTCTTCGAAGCATCACTGTACACCACATACTTCTCACCAGGAGTGGGCTGAGCTAGGATAGGAGCGCATGTCAATTTCGCTTTTAGCTCCGAGAAACTCTTTTCACAGTCGACACTCTTGGTTTTCTTTTGGGTCAATCTGGTGAGGGGACAGCTATCCTCGAGAATCCTTCAACAAACTTTCGGTAGTACCCGGCTAGTCCAAGGAAACTTCTCACTTCAGTAACATTTGTTGGTCTGGGCCATTCCGTGATAGCTTCAATTTTCTTGGGATCTACCGAAATCCCATCTTCTGAAATAACATGACCAAGGAAGGATACACTTTGCAGCCAAAACTCGCATTTGCTAAACTTTGCATACAACTGTCTTGCTCTTAGAATATTCAAGACTGTCCTCAAATGGGCTGCGTGAGTCTCTTCGTCGGGTGAATAAATCAAGATGTCTTCTATGAAGACCACTACAAACTCGTCCAACTGGTCTTGAAAGATTCGATTCATGAGATTCATAAAGGCGGCAGGGGCATTGGTCAAACCAAAGGGCATGACCAAGAATTCATAGTGTCTATAACGGGTTCTCAAAGCAGTCTTAGGGACATCTTCCGCCTTAATCTTCAGTTGAAAGTATCTAGATTGCAGGTCAATCTTACTAAAGATTCGGGATCCCTGCATTAAGATACTTTAGATAGGGTTTTGAAAAGATTTAAATCTTAATCAAACTAAAGCTTATTAGTTACATACCCTGAGCTGGTCGAATAAGTCGTCAATCTGGGGCAATGGGTACTTGTTCTTTATGGTGATTTTGTTGAGCTCCCGGTAACCGATGCATAAACACATACTTCCATCTTTCTTCTTCACGAATAGCACCGGAGCACCCCAAGGTGAAACACTGGGCAAATGAGTTTATTTTCTAGTAGTTCGTGTAACTACTCCTTTAGTTCCTTCAGTTCTGCAGGCGCCATTCGGTAAGGGGCTTTCGATATGGGTTCAGCTCCTGGAACAAGGTTTATTTCGAAGGCAATCTCGCGATCAGGAGGTACTCCAGGTAAATCATCAGGAAACACATCAGGGTATTCATTAACAATTGGGACTTGTGCAAGGGTAGGACTCGCTTGCTTAGCACTTAGGACATAAATAAAGAATCCTTCATGACCTTTCCTTAACGCTCGGCTGGCTCGAGCCGCGTTAACAAAAACTTTCTTGGATGGTTTCTTAATTATAACTTGCCTACTTCGGCAGTCAATGTGAGCATGATTCTTTGAGAGCCAATCCATTCCGAGAATCTCGTCAAAATCACCCATAGATATGGGGATCAAATTGGCCTCAAACCTCTGATCATTAAACTCGAGCGCGCAATTTCTGAAGATGTGATGGGAAACAAGCACCTGGTCACCAGCTGCTTGTACTCTATAGGGTGATTCTAGTCTGACTGGATCATGATCGATATTCTTAGCAAAATTTCTTGAGATAAATGAGTGGCTGGCGCCACTGTCGAACAACACATTTGCGGGTATGCTACACACTAAGAGAGTTCCTGAACCATGCACATTGTACAAGCAATGTAATAGACATGTATAAGTAAAACGTATTGAAGACGTAAACTTGAAATCTTACCAGTTACTACATCTGCAGTCTCCTCAACATCAGCATCCGTCATGGCGTGCACCCTCGCATTTGCACGTGGCCGCTGGTTCTTGGGCTGCTGTTATTGTTGCGCTCCTCTTTCTGGGCAATCCTTAATCAGATGACCATCTTTGCCGCATCCGAAGCATTTACCCGTCTTCCATCTACACTCACCCATGTGTCTCTTCTGGCACTGTGGGCATACGGGTATAGCTGGCTGCTGAGGTGGGGCTTGATTCTTCTGTTGATTATTCTGATATTGCTGGCGGCGCTGATTCTACCCTTGGGATTGTCCCTGTCGAACTGACCCTTTGAAATTCTTCTTAGCTACCTTTCTGTACTTCTCATTTCTGGTCCCTTGTCTTTCTCGCTTTTGTCCCACATCATCTCATCATATAATGTCTCATTCAATCCGGTAGAATGCATCTAAGAGTGCTCCAAAATTGGTAGGGTTTGCATTCACTAACCACGTCCTAATTCTTGGATTCAGGCCTCTTTCGAACTTCAGTATTTTTGTTTCTTCGTCATTCATGGTAACAGGCCGAAACCTCCCTAGTGCGATGAACTTATTTGCGTACTCAGCTACCGTCATGCCCGGCTCTTGCTTCAGAGATTCAAACTCATGCCTCTTTTGTAACTTGACCGACGGAGGAATATAGAATTTGTGAAATTCTTGCAAAAATCTCTCCTAGGCAATCGGTCTGGGCAAAGGATGCAGATTCGTCTTCCACCATTGATTTGCTTCACTGATCAGAAAAGGTCTGATAGCTTGGGCTTTTAGCTCGTTTGGGGCTTGAATTAACTCAAAACAATTTTCGACTTCATCCAACCACTTTTCTGCCGTATCAGAATCTGGTTTTCCCTCAAACGGAGGTACATTTGCTCTCTTTAACTTCTCAAAGTAGTACTGATCATCTCTCACAGGCTGGTGTGGATGAGGTGGAGCATTCCTGATGAATTAGGCCTTGCTCGATCTGAGTGACAACTTCGCAAAAGGCCTGAAAGGCATTCATGTCATGGATGACCGGTGGAACAGGTGCCTGCGGTGCTTGTGGGGGATCATTCTGAACTACAGGATTTTGGTCCGGCTGTGGTGGCAGGACCTGAACGAGTGGTGAAGGAATGGGCTCCTGAGCAGTGGGTTGTGCCCTAGGAGGTCTGCCACGTGGTCTCACCATCTGCACTAAAGGATGTTAACATTTACTTAAAGGTTGGAATTAATTTGACTAGAGACCGTAATCCGAAGATCTTAAATAAGGACGATAAAGACACAATATACTTTATAAATCGGGATTTCAATATTAGGCTTAATTATTAATTTACCTCCTAAACCCGGTCTAAGTGGTCCTAATCTAAGGCCATCATTCATCTACAATCATGACTTAGGTCTAAGATCAAACTTAGATTGCTAAGATCATAACTTAGTTCTACGTTCTCCCCGAAATCTAGAGCCTGGGCTCTGATACCACCGGTATCGCCCCCGCACCCGGACCTCGTCCGAATATGATGCACCCGCCGTACTTCACTAAGGAGAGTACAAAGCGTCATGCATAACATGCGAAAATCCATAGCATAAGCCATGTACTCCCATGCTAACATTTGACATGGTAGTAAAATTTAGGCAGAATTAAAACTTTTCGAAATAAACATGCATTACGAAAATACTAATTTCCCAAAAGTAGTAATCCCACAAAATGACATAACCGAAATCCAAAGAGTTCAAACATTGTTCATAGTACAAACGTCTTGGCCGCATAAAAGTCCTTAAGCTTTGCCTCCCTTAGATTTCCTTGCCTACGAATATGGCACTTTTGGCTCATCCTCGATCCACTCAATCTTAGCATTATCTGGCTCTGGGGAAAAATAAAAGTGTGAGTGATAAAAATCACCCAGCAAGGATACAATAAACCACCATGAAATAAATAAAGAATTATATCATGAATGGAATACCCCAAGAACCTCAAATAATAATTCATGCCTGATCTTTAATCCTGAATTTGCTTGATGAAATATCCTAAGCATAATTTTAGGTAATGCTATACCAATAATATCTTATTAACCATCAACAGTAACATTCAACATGTCATCGTGCTTATGAGTTATGCAAAATGCAATGCATGATGTCATGTCGTATCAAAACATCATTTTGGTCCCATAAAATAACATGTTAGAAAAACAGAGTGTCAGATCAATTAACCCCGGATCTGAGCGGGTCCAGAACATATCAACATACCAATTAACCTTGGGTCTGGGACGGCTTCAGAACATGTATCAGATCAATTAACCTCGGATCTGAAAGGGTCCAGAACATGCATCAGATCAATTAACCCTGGATCTGAATGGGTCCAGAACATATCATGTCAACAGAACAATTAACCCCGGGTCTGGAGTCGGGTTAGTCGCATGCTTAGCCGGCAAAGGAATCATAAAGCTTTATTTAAAATATTAGACCACAAAAAACTTTCATGCATAACGTAAAACATAGTTACTTGGAAAGACTTGCTTGCATACAGAAAAATTCATAAAAATCTAATTCATATAATCATGCATGATACATGAAGTGATATGCAATGCAAGTCTTGACGTGAATAATCGTATGCATTCCTTATAACCTGTCAACATGCATGGTTTCGGAAACTAAGAATTTCCGGATTTTTCTTCATATTCATGGGGCGGCTAGCGTAACCAATCAGGCCCATTTTCATAATCTTTTATCCTACATGTGTTTAGTGGGGTCTTATTTACATGACGTAAAATTTTCATAACTCCCTAAGACGAATAAAGCCTTTAAGTCATCAAATCATTATCAAGTGTACTTGCTGAATTCTACGGTATAATAACCAACATTACCGTAGATTTTGGGGCCTTAAAGCCTTAATTATTTGGACCACAATCTGGAAATATAATAAACTCCCTAAGGATTAACACTCATGAGCCCAAACCGTGCATATAAGTCTAAATCCTTCAAATTGGGCCTTTTTTAAATTAATCGTGTTCAGCCCAATTTCCAGTTTTAGTACACCAACTTTATGTCCATAATTACCCACTAAAATGTTAATTCCAACTTGATTAATTTTCATGAGCTTACACCTCTATGTCTTAGGTTATTAACATAAAATTTCTAGATCCATCCAATAACCCTAAATGGCTCATTTAATTATTTTTCTGAATTAGGTCATGTACTGAAACTGGTCTGACACATTTTACTAAAAATTCAATTGTGGCACAACCATGATGTCTTTTTGCGAAATTCCAATTCAAACATGTCATAAACATGTGAAACAAGCATCCTACCGAAACTTAGCCCATTGTCATGTTCCTAAGGTCCACTTTTGAGCCAAGCAACACGTTACTCATTTCTTCCCTGTTCCAGTGATTTCAGCTGGAACAGTTTTACCAAATAATTCCTTAAAAATAATTCATAACTCATTTTACAAAAATTCCAACTTTCATATTTACTACACACCTAAGGTTGTCACCATACCAAAAATCAGCTTTATTGGACATCTACAAGATCCATGTTTAAGCCACTCAAAATGTTATACAATTCTGCCAAGTTCCAGAATTTCCAGCCTGAGCAGTTCTACCAAATAGTTTATTAAAAATAATCCGTAGCTTATTTTATCGAAATTCCAACTCTCATATTTGCTACACACATAAGGATAACTTTGTATCAAAAATCAGATTTATATAAGGTCTACAAGATCCGTTTTTAAGCTATTAAAGACATTGTTCAATTCTGCCCAATTCCAGTGGTTTGATATTTTGCCATCCTTTCATGTCAAATGTCCACAATTTATCTTATTCTTATGAAATAGCTTATTGGTCACCACATACACCTTTTTCCCATGAAAATTTAGATTTCATTCTTTTTATTGGGTCACCTTTGTATCATACCAAAACAGTTTGTAGTTTGAACATAACAAGTATCATAATTGCTCCAAAACAAGTGTTCTTTCTTGAAGCCAAGACTTACCATCACCTTCACCTCTATGGCCGAAAGTTATGAGGTGTCACACACAAAGTTTACAACATTTGTTTGGACATGCAACACATTCACATGCTAGTTCATCTTAAATCCTACCAAGTATATTTGTAAAATTACAACCAGCACTTGCATGTCACTTTGATGATTCTTAAATTTCATCCAAGAGCCATCCTTGCCTAGGGTCACTTAGTTGAACCTTAACTCATCCCAAAACATCCTTATTACATATTGCATGTAAGGAAAGATTCCATCTTTGAAAGAATTAATCACATGCTAAGCATTGTTCTTAAGAAATCACTAAGATACAATCTTGAACTTAATATATTCAACTAAAGATCACATCTTAGGAACTTCTAACCATTCAAGCCACTAATTTTTTAAGTAAATCATGAGAGATTAGTGTATATTTACCTCTTCAAGCTAAATCTCTTTTCTTAACTTGGTTATGGAATGAGTTGAGTTGAAATCCTCCTCCTCCTTCACCTTTGAGCATACGGTTGGTTTTGAAGGAATGGGGAAGAATGTTAGTCATCATTCTTTGATGAAAATAGAGCTATTTTGAGATTAGATTTTCTTACCAAAATGGGCTTTGAATGGAGCTTCAAGTATCACAAGATGGCACCACCTAAGAGAGTTGAAGGCTTTGCACCTATTGAACTTAAAGGCCACGGTTTTGGTGGGTATGAGAAGGAATCAAGTGAGCTTCATTACTAGACATAGAAAATTTACCTAAGATGCTTGGAAGTAGACTTACCTAGATGCTCTTTGAGCTTGAAGATGATGATTGAAGTGAACCTCCTAGCTTCAATGTGTTGGCCGAAAGTTTTGTGTGTGGTGGAGGGAGATGGAAAATTTCCTAAGTGTGGTATTGGATTTACTTGAGAGGGATTTCAAGATGAGATTGAAGTGAGGTGTTCTTGTATTATTTAAAAAATCTAGAGGGGGCAAGGGGATTGCAATTTGGCGGGCATGGGGAGAAAGGAAGGCCTAGGCTTGTAGGCTACAAGCTTTTGTCTCCATGCATGCTATTCTTGAATAGTTTATTATTTCTTTTCTTGCATGCCTCCTTTATTTTATTGTTTTATTTCTAACTAATTTGATATTTTAAATTAGATATTTCAAGTAATAGAACAATGGAGAGGATTCTAGATCCCTCCATGGCTTTGCCGAATCTTGGGGGTTTGGGGGTAGTTTAGTCTTTTCACATTTATCCTATCCCATACTTATATAATTTATAATGTTTAGTTATTTTATCAAATTATGATTTTAATCTTGCTTTTGTGAGAATCAATTAGGCTTGCATTCTTATAAAACGAAATTGTTCTACAGTTGATCAAGGCCTCTTGGCCGAAATTCATAAGGTATTACAATACCTTGTGACATCCCCTTATATAATTATTTAGTATCCATCTCAAAAATATTTAAGTAAAGAAGTGCGAAGTTGACTTAAGTAACATGCATTTGAAAGAATCATTGTTTTCATTACGTCACTTAGTCATAGTTTCGAGTACACTGTCATTGGGGTACAACAGAATATATCATACTTTCCATAAAGTTTAAGTTATTAGACCAAAAGTGACTAAAGTTAGTGGTGGATTCCCCTTGGCTCACCCCAATGGAAAAGCCGGCGGTGGAGGGGTTTATCCCCAAGCTCATTTACTCCTTAAATTGCTTTATCCCTTCTTATTCCTTAAGTTAGTTAATAATGTGGTTTAAGGAGTTACCATGGACTACCCTGTTAGTGTATGTGCCCTAGGCCATGATTTGGATATGTATGTTATACATTTATTATTAATAAAAGAGGTTTTATTATCATTATTGTTGGTTAGTATGTTACACAATTTTGATATATGTCCCTGATTCATTATTATTATAGAGATAAAATAATTTATAATCAGTATGAGTATTGATTTGATAATCATGAGATGATTATGTGTATGGTGATACGAATCAATCTCATAGATACTTGTTAGAGAACAGTGTATTAGATAGACCCATCATGAGATCACTACATGGATTAGCGTCATAAGTAAATCTCATGATAGTCATGTTTTAATCCTTTGACTTGAGATTGTCATAGTTTCCAACATAAGGACTATTATATTTTAACATGATCAAACGTTATCTGTAACTGGATAATAATAAAGGTCATGATTGAATGTGATAGAAATTATGTAGAGGATATTAAACAATCAAGATAGAATTTGTCCCTCTCTTTTGAGAGAGATATCTTTGGGCCCCTTGATTAGTGAGACTGTGAAATGCATGGCCGTGCTCAAATGAATTGATAGTGTGATCAATATCATTTGTTTTATCAGTCTCCTTAGAGATCGAGTAATCATATGTTTGAACAATATAAGTATGACGCTGACCGTGACTTATGTTCAAACTAGATATCGTGTGACAAAGAGATTAATGCATGTGCTATTATTAGGCTAGTTGGACTTTACTCGTATTAATTGGGTAGTCGTAATGTCTTGTTAGAGACCAATTACGACTTGTTGGTTTAACAGAGATTTAATCAACTACCAATTAATATGGACCCATCGGGTCACACACAAGAATGTGTATGGCTGAGATTAATAATATTAATAATATTAATATTGGATATTAATTATTATTATTATTATTATTATCTTTTTTAATATTAATAATATTAATATTGGATATTAATTATTATTATTATTAATTTCGTTTTTTTATATATATTTATATCATCGGATAATAACAGAGAATCCATATCTGATATGGATTTTGATTGGTTTTAGCTAATCATAACAGAATCCGTATCTGGTACGGATTATGATAGACGTTAATAAATCCGATCTGGAATCGGATTTTGATATCTATATATATGTATGTAGCTTGGCGTATCTCGTACACCAAGCGATCAGCAGAAAACGAAACGAAAAAACATTTTTGAGAAAAACAAAGTTCTCAGCCGCGCCGTTCAAGAGCTAGCACTCCGGGCGGAAGCGTTCGTGTGGATACCGACAGAGGGTGTTCGTGATTTCGCACCTCTTCCATCTGCAGATTTCGAATCTACGGAGGTAATTTTTGATTTCTTTTGTCGAATTAAACGAACAACATGGATCCTTGGTAGGAAATCGAAGATCAAATTTTGTTTTTCTGCTGCGCGTTTTGCAGTGATCTCGTTTGATTTCCTAACAGTGGTATCAGAGCCATTTGTTGTCTCGTTTAAATCGACTATATCATGCTTATGTGTTTACTGTTTTTCGTATGGCATGATATGTATAAAACAGTAATTCGGATTTCATATGATGAGAGAAGAATGGTGTTTTTCAATTCGTTTTCATGAGATGATTTGTATACGGCGGTAATCGTTTGTCATGTGATGATCAAAACCGATTTTGTTTATATTAGATATAATCACACGATATGTGTAAAACTTTATTCGAATCTCATCTGGTGATAGCGGATTGATGTTTTCAATTCGTTTTCATCAGATGTTATAATTTGAGATTGTTATATGTGATATAAAGTTTTCGTTTTTCATGAGATGATCAAAAACGATTATGTTTATATCGATATGAACAACCGATTGATGGTTCTGTTTTTGTGTTTCGAAAGACAGAATATCAATTCGATGATGATTCTGATTTCTGGTTTTGGATGAAGATTATCAATTTGATTGATATTCTGTTTTAAGGTTTGCGAATGACAGCAATCGATTCGATCGATGCTTCTATAAGGGTTTACACGTAATCAAAACAGTAAGATCGTTAATATGATTGACGTGTTTGTGTTAGGGTTTTGAAAAGAAAATTATCAATGCGGGACCGCCGTATGCGTACGCCCTATAGTGCGTTACCATGACATTAAGAATGTCAATATATATTCATTTGTTATAATATGTTTGTGTAAAATATATTATAATTGTTGATGTCTTTGCATGGTGATATCATGGCCTCAGGACCCATGTGATTGACTTAGTCATATTTCTGTTTTGGGTTATTATGGTCTGCGTGCCACTGTAGTTTTTGTTGTATTTAATTATACAAGTAGTTAGGTTTTTCTTTATTATTGTAATAAATGAAGAATCAAGCTACAAAAGTGGTGATGACGACACATACCAAGGACGAGTGGATTCCATGGAGATGGAGGCACGAGCTCAAAAGTAGAAGATATGTATCATTGCAAATGTTGTAATAGGAAGTCTTTCACATAGGGTTTCCTTTATGATCTTCATTTGGTCTCATGAAGCTCATATTTAGTTTGGCCATGCTATGTCACGTTTACATATTTATCATTTTGTATGAGATGCGTGGATGATATATTATATATGCATATAGGATGCTACGATATAATGATATGCAATGCAAGACATAAACTAAGTTGAACCCTCATTAATAATTTAAGTCTTGATGCCATCCATGTCTTAAACGCCTATTAAAACTGGGATTGTATTAAAGTAGGTATTGCCAAAGCAATGTGTTTTAAACATTTCTAGCTACGTAGGATGAGTAATAGTGCTACTCATATGTTTAAAATTGGTTAGACTTAATTGGACTATCAAAACAGTTTTGGGCCCAAGGCATTAGATGGAATCTAACATACAATGATATATGATGTCATTATTCCATAAATCCTAAGAGTTACATGAGATGTAATTGGTAAAGAAGTTACCTACCTAAATAACTTAATTTTAAGCGTCATGCCAAAGCTGAGTTTAGAATTAAGTCAAATATGGATCTTAGCTCACTAAAATATTTCTTTTTGAGGGTTATGTTTTAGTGGGAGTTTTATAAATTTTAACCTCATTATTAATAAAGTGTTACTTTGCATGTTTTGTAGATCATAAATGGCTGCTAATAACAATTCCACCTTATCGCTGCGATCAATCCTTGAGAAGGAAAAATTAAAAGAATTTGGGACTAATTTTGTTTATTGGTTTCGAAACTTGAGAATTGTTTACAAGCAAGAAAAGAAGTCATACGTGCTCGATGACCCTGTCCCTGAACCCCCTCCTGCTGATGCTTCTGTTGCTGCTAGAAATAAGCATAAGAAGCATGTGGAAGATTCCAACGACATAGGATGTCTTATGTTGGCAACTATGTGTCCAGGACTTCCGAAGGACCTGGAACACTTAGAAGCTTATGAGATGAGTGTGCATCTCAAACAAGCTTTCCAACAACAGGCTAGGCAGGATAGGTTCAACACCGCTGTTGCACTTTTTGACTGTAAGATGTCTGAAGTTGAATCTGTTAGCGCTCATGTTTTGAAGATGAAAGGCTATATAGATCACCTTGCAAGACTTGGATATCCCCTGAGTTTGGAACTCGCTACGGATTTGATCCTACACTCTTTGCCTAGCAGTTTTTCTCAGTTCGTTATGAACTACAATATGAATAATATGGAAAAGTCCATTCCTGAGCTACACAGTATGCTCAAAACTGCTGAGGGGAATATCAAAAAGCCTACCCAAGTATTGAGTGTCAATATAAAGCCTATGAAAAAGAAAGGTAAAGGCAATGGTAAGCCCAAAGGTGCGAAGGGTGCAAAAGGGTCCAAGGGTCAAGCTACACCAAAACCTGGTCCCAAGGAAAAAGTTCCTAAGGAAGGAACTTGTTTCCATTGCAACAAGCCTGGGCATTGGAAAAGAAATTGTGATGTTTATTTGGACGAGTTGAAGAAGATGAAGATTAGTACGACTACATCTTCAGGTATTTATGTTATAGAAATTAATTTATCTACTTCTTCTTCCTGGGTATTAGATACTGGATGTGGATCCCATATTTGTACAAATATGCAGGGGCTCAAAAGGAGTAGGATGCTGAAGAAGGGCGAAGTGGACCTACGTGTTGGCAATAGAGCAAGAGTTGCTGCTATAGCTGTAGGGACCTATGAGCTTGTCTTGCCCAATGGGCTTTTGTTAGTGTTGAACAATTGCTTTTATGTTCCTACTATGAGTAGGAATCTTATTTCAGTATCTATTTTGGATGATGAAGGTTATTCGTTTTTGATTAAAAATAAGAAGTGTTCTATTTTTGATAAAAATGACTTGCTTTATTGTATTGCAAGTAGTTATAATGGCATTTATGTCCTTAACCTTGATGATTCCAATGACAGTAATATTTATAACATATCTTCAAAGAGAACTAAGCCAAATGAATTAAACCCTGCATATTTATGGCATTGTCGCCTTAGCCATATAAATGAGAAGCGCGTATCTAAACTCCATCAAGATGGATTATTAGATTCATTTGATTTTGAATCATTTGAACATTGCGAGTCTTATTTGCTTGGAAAGATGACAAAGACCCCTTTTACTGGACATAGTGAAAGGGCTAATGACTTATTAGGCTTGGTACATACAGATGTATGCGGCCCAATCAGCATTAGTGCCAGAGGAGGATTTCAGTATTTCATTACTTTTACTGATGATTTCAGTAGGTATGGCTATGTCTACCTAATGAAACATAAGCATGAGTCTTTTGAAATGTTTAGAACTTTTCAAAATGAAGTACAAAATCAACTTGGTAAGACAATTAAAACGCTTCGATCAGATCGAGGTGGTGAATATTTGAGCCAAGAATTTGACCAACATCTAAGAAATTGTGGAATCGTTTCATAGTTGACACCTCCAGGAACTCCATAATGGAATGGTGTTTCTGAAAGGAGAAATCGAACTTTATTAGATATGGTTCGATCTATGATGGGTCGAGTAGATCTTCTTTTATCTTTTTGGGGTTATGCCTTGGAGACAGCTGCATTCATTTTGAACCGTGTACCATCTAAAGCGGTGGAAAAGACACCGTATGAGATATGGACTGGTAAGAGACCCAGTTTGTCTTTTCTTAAGATTTGGGGTTGTGAAGCTTATGTGAAAAAATTAGTGTCAGATAAGCTAGCTCCAAAGTCTATCAAATGTATTTTTGTGGGGTATTATAAGAAAACTAAAGGGTACTATTTCTATATTCCCTCAGAAAACAAAGTGTTTGTTGCTCGAAATGGAGTCTTTTTGAAAAGGAGTTTCTATCTAAGAGAACTAGTGGGAGTATAATACAACTTGAGAAAACTCAAGTTCCACAAGATATCATTGAACCGTCTTTAGAGACAATTTTAGAACCACAAACATTTGTGGAGCCTGAAAATGTAACACAAGTCCAACGCAGATCTGATAGGATACATCGTCAGCCAGAGAGATATGGATTTCTTGTGACTAATGATAGTGAAGTTATGCTCATAGATCAAGATGATCCTACTACCTATCAGGAAGCTGTGTCAGGTCCAGATTCAGATAAATGGCTTGGAGCCATGAATTCTGAGATGCAATCCATGTTTGATAACCAAGTTTGGTCTTTAATTGATCCTCTAGAGGGTATTAAGACTATTGGTTGCAAATGGGTTTTCAAGAAGAAAACTGACATGGATGGAAATGTGCAAACCTACAAAGCAAGACTTGTTGCTAAAGGTTTCAAACAAACTCATGGTATAGACTATGATGAAACCTTTTCACCAGTTACTATGCTTAAGTCTATTAGAATTCTTCTTGCCATTGCAGCATACTATGATTATGAGATATGGCAAGTGGATGTCAAAATTGCTTTCCTTAATGGAAATTTACTTGAGGATGTGTACATGACACAACTTGAGGGCTTTGTAAATCCTGAGAATTCAAAGAAGGTTTGCAAGCTTCAAAGGTCCATCTATGGATTGAAGCAAGAATCTCGAAGCTGGAATCTTAGTTTTGATGAAACAGTTAAGAACTTTGGTTTCATCAAGAATGAAGATGAACCTTGTGTTTACAAGATGGTTAGTGGGAGTGCAGTAGTGTTTTTGGTCTTATATGTGGATGACATATTGCTTATCGGGAATGATATCCCCACCTTGCAAAACGTTAAGGCTTGGTTAGGAAATTCATTCTCAATGAAAAACTTGGGTGAGGCTACCTATATCCTTGGTATCAAGATCTATAGAGATAGATCTAAAAGGATAATAGGCTTGAGTCAAAGTACATACATAGATAAAATGTTGAAGAGGTTCAACATGCAAGAGTCCAAGAAAGGATTCCTGCCTATGTCTCATGGCATTCATCTTGGCAAGAATCAATGTCCTTAGACATCTGATGAGCGAGATCGAATGAATAAAATTCCTTATGCTTCTGCTATAGGATCAATCATGTATGCCATGTTAGTACTAGACCAGATGTCTCATATCCATTGAGCACAACAAGTAGATATCAAGCTGACCCCGGTGAAAGTCACTAGACAGCTGTCAAGAATATTCTTGAGTACCTCAGAAGGACTAAAGATGTATTCTTGGTTTATGGAGGTTTGGATGACGAGTTAGTTGTAAATGGTTACACAGATGCTAGTTTCCAAACCGACATAGATGATTTCAGATCGCAGTCTGGTTTTGTATTTACAATGAATGGTGGAGCTGTTAGTTGGAAGAGTTCAAAACAAAGCACTGTGGCTGATTCTACAACAGAGGCTGAGTATATAGCAGCAACAGATGCAGCTAAAGAAGCAGTTTGGTTGAAGAAGTTCATCACTGAGCTAGGAGTAGTACCTAGCTTTGCAAATCCTGTGGATATTTATTGTGACAACAATGGTGCCATAGCACAAGCAAAAGAGCCTAGGTCTCATCAGAGATCTAAACATATACTCAGGCGGTACCATCTCATTCGAGACATCATCGATAGAGGAGATGTCAATATATGCAAAGTTGACACAAACGATAACATAGCGGATCCATTGACTAAGCCTCTCTCACGGGTCAAGCATGATCAGCACACTAGATCTATGGGTCTCAGATATTTGTAGGCCTAGTGCAAGTGGGAGATTGTTAGTGTATGTGCCCTAGGCCATGATTTGGATATTTATGTTATACATTTATTATTAATAAAAGAGGTTTTATTATCATTATTGTTGGTTAGTATGTTACACAATTTTGATATATGTCCCTGATTCATTATTGTTATAGAGATAAAATAATTTATAATCAGTATGAGTATTGATTTGATCATCATGAGATGATTATGTGTATGGTGATACGAATCAATCTCATAGATACTTGTTAGAGAACAGTGTATTAGATAGACCCATCATGAGATCACTACATGGATTAGCGTCATAAGTAAATCTCATGATAGTCATGTTTTAATCCTTTGACTTGAGATTGTCATAGTTTCCAACATAAGGACTATTATATTTTGACATGATCAAACGTTATCCGTAACTGGATAATAATAAAGGTCATGATTGAATGTGATAGAAATTATGTAGAGGATATTGAACAATCAAGATAGAATTTGTCCCTCTCTTTTGAGAGAGATATCTTTGGGCCCCTTGATTAGTGAGACTGTGAAATGCATGGCCGTGCTCAAATGAATTGATAGTGCGACCAATATCATTTGTTTTATCAGTCTCCTTAGAGATCGAGTAATCATATGTTTGAACAATATAAGTATGACGCTGACCATGACTTATGTTCAAACTAGATATCGTGTGACAAAGGGATTAATGCATGTGCTATTATTAGGCTAGTTGGACTTTACTCGTATTAATTGGGTAGTCGTAATGTCTTGCTAGAGACCAATTACGACTTGTTGGTTTAATAGAGATTTAATCAACTGCCAATTAATGTGGCCCTATCGGGTCACACACAAGAATGCGTATGGCTGAGATTAATAATATTAATAATATTAAAATTGAATATTAATTATTATTATTATTGTTTTTAATATTAATATTGGATATTAATTATTGTTATTATTAATTTCGTTTTTTATATATATTTATATCATCGGATAATAACAGAGAATCCATATCTGATATGGATTTTGATTGGTTTTATCTAATCCTAACAGAATCCGTATCTGGTACGGATTATGATAGACGTTAATAAATCTGAACTGGAATTGGATTTTGATATCTATATATATGTATGTAGCTTGGCGTATCTCGTACACCAAGCGATCAACAGAAAACGAAACGAAAAAACGTTTATGAGAAAAACAGAGTTCTCAGCCGTGCCGTTCAAGAGCCAGCACTCCAGGCGGAAGCATTTGTGTGGATACCGACAGAGGGTGTTCGTGATTTCGCACCTCTTCCATCTACAGATTTCGAATCTACAGAGGTAATTTTTGATTTCTTTTGTCGAATTAAACGAACAACATGGATCCTTGGTAGGAAATCGGAGATCAGGTTTTGTTTTTCTGCTGCACAATTTGCAGTGATCTCGTTTGATTTCCTAACATACCCATGGGTTTATATTCGGTGGCTAGGGTGTATTTAGTAGGCTCCATCATGCTTGAACACTTTTAAGAATGTTTAATGAAAAAGCTACTAGGTAGTTGGAGGAAACATTCATAGTACAATCTTGATCCCTACTTCTTCCTTCCATGTGTTTCACGGTGTCTAAGGGAAATTTTGGCGAGTTACATATCCTTATAATAACATCATATTGTGGCTACATCATGCATAACTATTTATATTGTTGCTTTAGTAAGCAATTAGGGTGTGTAGTTAGCCTTTTTAGCAAAAAGGTTGTCTCCTAATGATTCCCTCTATCCGGCGGCTTTAATGGGGAAAAGGAATACTTTTCCCCTTTTTACTATTTAAATCTCATTTAGTAGGACACTAAATGCTAGAATAACTTCCATGCTTTCTTTTGCTAATACTACAAAGGGTTTGTTGCTTGTAGTACAAGAAACACCACTTTAATGTCCCCAATACTCTAGGCCGAGATTTATGAGTAATCTTGTGAGGGAAAGCTATCAACTCACATGCTTCATAATTCATACTTGGGGTAGCATACTATTTTCCTTTAGTACGTTGGTAAAGCTTAAAATATTCTTCTTCAGAAATATCGTTCTACTGTATCACTTCATACTAGCCCCGGATACAGTACTATTTTTGGTGGGGGTAAAACATCCTCTCCCCTTATTATAAGTTTCGTCCTCAAAACTTGAAATATTATGGTACAAGCTTTCATGTTTCTTTATGTGCCTCACGTGGTTTCCTTAGTGGCGCTTTTATGAATCTTTTTATTTCCTTCTGGAATTTTCCGTGGTCGTCGTTTTCGTTACTTCCAATTCTACTCCAATCATGGCCACTTCCTCCCTCTACAATGTTTTGCAAAAGGCCAGGGTATGGGCGGATTTCATTAAATAACTACGATGGCCCTACTGGCATCTTGTTCATTTTGCCCTTGGCAGGTTGGTCGTAGCATCTATAGGGATATAATCTCCTCTCCATCCGGATTTTAGAGAGGTTTATGAAAATCTAGTAGGTCTTTGATTCTCTATCTTCACCTTTGGATGCATAAGATCAAATAAAATGTCTTTCCATCCTCTTAGGACCACTTTGTTTAGCCTTTCTTAAGGGTTACGTCTGAACTTATTCTTTATTCTCTATACACATTATCACAGCTTACCTCTTTATCTTAAGCATCTTTAATCTTGATTCCATGTTTCAATAACAATACTCACTCTAGAGTTATTAATGTATACAACCACCTTCGAATATCTTCCATATATGATGTCTCGTATATATAACTGATAATGTATCTCTATACCTTGATGAACCCAATCCTTCACCAGGTATTCCCAGTTCGTCTATCTCATAACAATCGAACTGGAATTGTTGTTCCAGTTCGAAAACTTATGTTCTTGACGTCTCAAATATTCCTCGTCCTCTATGGGATCTGTGATTTTAATTTCACGGCACGGAATGAATTAAGGTATTATTGTTCACCTTAAATTGACCAACTAACTTCTTGGTCTTAAATAGCGGTACCTATTCTTTATTGTAGTCTTATTCAGCTCTACTTTTCCAGGTATTTACCCGTCTGTTTGGGGATCCTAACATTCTGTGACGTATTCTAGTTTTCATGCATTAGTTGTGCTACTCTAGTTGTCTTCCTTGTCCACTTACCACTGATTATGTAGAAATCTTTCCTCAAGGTTCCTTATCACATCGCTCTGTGACTATTCATACTTGGGAAATAAGCAAGGTAAAACATAAGTACTTTGTATTTAAGTTGGATAGTCAGATGTACCTGCTTACGGTTTAGGTGTTTCAGAGATCTTTGGATAAACCATTCATCGGTCCAGACTGTTATTTCTGGTTGTCTCGTTGGTGGTCCTATATGAATATGGCTGCCACCTTCTTCCTCGTCTTTTGATACGATCGTTAAGTCTCTTACTTTGCTCTTCCATTATCTTATTATCTCACTCCGCTCTATAACAATCCCTCAGTAATTCATCAAAGGTCTTCGAATATGTTTTGACTAGCCGGATCTTAATCTGAGGGTTTAAACTGCACATGAATCTGATCACCTTATACTTTCCATCTTCCATAATCCAAGGAACGTACCGTCCCAATGTGGTGAACCGATGAGCGTATTCTGAGACAGTAGTGTCTGGCTCTTGTTTTAATGTGTCAAATTCCTCAATCCTCCTCATGACCAAGTCCAGAGAGAGAAAGAACTCACAAAATTCTTCTAGAAATTTCGTCCAAGTTATCGGTCTAGGAAGTGGCTGGATACTGGTCCTCCACCACTGGCTGGCCCTACCAATCAGAAATGGCCGGACAATTTGTGCCCTTATCTCATCCGGCACCCGAGTCAGCAAAAGTCTACTTTCGACTTCATTTAACCATTCTTCTGCTTCTTCCGAGCTAGACTCTCCACCAAATCTCGGAACATGTGCTTTAACTAACTGCTGATAGTAGAACCCACTGCTTCCCAGGGGTGACAGTGATGATGTCAGTTTACCGGACTGTGATGTCATCTGCACCACGTAGCGTCGGTTTTATTCGAAGTTGACATACCGAGATAAGCGACAAAATTTAATTGATAATCCAATGGAAATTCCAAGTGGGCATGCAAGCAGATACGATAAGAATTAAATTCTATAAAATGCCATCGACCAGGGCTTTATCATCGGGTCGAAACCCTAATTTCCAGTCTAAGTCATCCTAGTCTAAGGTCTACTCTCTTTCTAAGATCATGACTTATGTCTAAGATCAAACTTAGATTTCTAAAATCATAACTTAATTCTATATTCTGCCCAGATCTAGAGCCTCGGCTCTGATACCACCTGTAGCGCCCCGCACCCCGGCCTAGTCGGATACGGTGCGCCCGCCGTACTTCACTACGGAGAGTACCAGGCATCAATCCATAACATGTCTTAGTCCATAACAAAATATGTGGACCTTCATGCTTACGCATCAAGTAAGCGAAACCGGGGCAGAATAAAAACTTTTAAAATAAAAGCGTCTAAACATCCGTCATAAGTCTTACAAACATGTTCACAAAATACGGAAATCTGAAAGTCAATGTTTTCAACATAAGTTCATAAAAAGTTCATCAATCATGACTATCACGACAAAAACCCTTAAGTCATCCTCCTTTCGCTCTTCTACGGATAAGGAATCCTAGGCTCGTCCTCGATCCATTCGACCCTATTTCCTGTGGGTTCTGGGAGGAAAAATAAGGGGTGAGTGATAACGTCACCAGCAAGTAAACCATAAATCATCATGAATTAAATGAAAAGTACACACAAGAACCAAACTCCAAAAATTTTGGTTTAGAAACATACCTGACCTTCCATCCAATATCCGTAGGTAACAAGCTCATAACTTATTAAAAATCATAACTCAGGAGATATCAAGTCATAACATCTTAGCCTAAGTAACAGTGTACCAAATATTCGACTAACCATTAAATGCAACATGCATGAGTATGCACATGTGATGCATCGTGATAAATATAAGGATAAAATATTTCTTTCTTTCTTTCTTTCAAAACATCATCGTCAATAAAAACAAGATAGTGTTCAGATCTATTCTATCCGGATCTGAGGCGGTCATATTCTTTCCTTCGAATCTATTATTTTCGGATCCGAAAACGGTCATATCATCAATCATAGTCATCTGGTCTATTCTTTCCGGGCATGTACGGTCATATTCATCATAATCAGGTCTATTCTTTCTGGGCCTGTACGGTCATAATCATCATAGTCAGGTCTATTCTCTCTGAACCTGTACGGTCATAATCATCAGATCAATTAACCCCGGATCTAGAACGGGTTAAGCTGGCCAGAAATAAAAGGTACCAATGGAAAGCGTTCTTTTCAAAATCAAATCTTTTCTTTTAAAAACGCTTCTTCATCATTCTTTAACATAAAATCAATTTCATGAATCATGTAAGTGACGATGATGAAATGTATGACGTGCACTATGCAATTCGTGACAAAATGCATCGCATACATACATGTATGGACTTATTCTTTAGGCTGGAAAAAATTTCCAGAATTATTGTTCTGTTTGCGCAGCCTAGAAACCTCATATTTTTGGTCCACTTATCATGATTTCTTGACATACATATGCATAAGGGTGTCTTTTCTACTCGCCATAAAAATTTCATAACGTTTCTAGACATGTAAGACCATTAAGCTATTAAATTACTAAACAGGGTACTGCTGAATTCAGCAGTGCAGTACCCCTCTTTCACCTTTCTTTCAAGCCCAATAATTCTTATTTAATTTGGGCCAAAATCTGGAAAATACTGCAAACATACCAAGAATTAATTTTCATAAGCCCAAGTTGTTCAAAAAAGTCTAAACCGCAAGAACAAAGTCTCTCAACTGGTTCTGTAATTCTGCCCAATTTTCCAGTTTTGTAGCGGTCTCTTAATTTCAGTAGTTACCCCTTAAAATACTAATTCCAAGATAATTAATTTACATGGACATGCTCATCTATGTCCTAAGTAATTATCATAAAGTTTTCGGAGTAATATAATAACTTTTAAGGGGTCATTTACTCACTTTTCCAAAAACGGGTATATGCTGATTCTGGAGTGGCCAGTTTTACTACAAATTTTATTGTGACCAAACCGTAAGTTCTTTTTAAAAAAATTCAACTCACAGACTTAGTAAACACATAAGGCTAGCATCCTACCAAAAATCAGCCCATTTTCATAATTCTAAGGTCTATTTTCGGGTCAATCAATACATCACTTAAATCCTGTCCAGTCCAGTAATTCCAGCTTGACTAGTTTTACTAAAAATACCATTAAGGATAAACCATAACTTATTTTACCAAAATTCCAACTCTCATATTTTTAAAATACATAGGGCTAATGTCATGCCAAAAATTAGCTTAATTGATTACTTCTAAGATCCCTTTTCAGGTCATACAAGACGCCACATGAATCTGTCTTGCTCCAGTGATGTTTCCCTTTTGTTACTTTACTTACTAAAAGTGTTCCAACTTAGGTTATTCTTCAAAAATGGCTTACTAATCATCAAATACACTTTTTAGCATAAACTTTACAGGTTCTATTACATCCCAAAGGTCACCTACAAATCACTTCAAATCAGTTTTGAAGGTTACACATAGCACGCCTTGATCTTGCACTTTTTGCACATAATAATTTCTATTCATGGCACATCTAGTTTGTATGTCTCATGCTCCCAAAACAGCCGTTCATACACATGCAAAAACTTATATTTCATCTTGGTAATGAACATATTACACCTAAGTCATAAATCATCCAAACATACAACTTATACGCATCCTTCACCCCACAAGTCACATTCTTTCACAAGAATAATAATTACCCCAAACTCTTCATCCAACCGTCCCCCTTACATATTAAAGAAGAGAGCTTTACCACATTCATCTTAGACAAGCATCATATTCATATTCAAAGGGGCAAAGAATCCATCTTTAGGGGAGTTACACACATGCAAGTCACCTCCCTTAAGAAGTCCGAAACTTTCATGCTTCAAGCTTAACATTTGCCATCTAAGATTAAATCTTAGTAATAACTACACATTCAAGCATATACTTTCACACACAAGTCATTAATATTTATAGTGTACTTGCTTCTTCAAGCTCAAACCTTTCCTTAGCTTGGAATTTGGATGAAATGAAGTGAAGTCCCCCTCCTCTTCAACATATACCCCACGGTGTTGGAGGAGGAAAAAGAACAAATGTTAGTTATTATCTTAAGTGAAAGATAGAACTAAATGGAGGCTAGATTGTCTTACCAATCTTAAATCTTGAATGGAGGTGAAGAATTCCACCAAGAAGCCAATCTTCCTTAACACTTCGAAATTCTTCTCCTAGTGACTTCTTGAAGGCCACGGCTCCCACAAGAAAAGAGGATGTCTTGTGAGCTTTACTATATAAGACATAGAATTCTCTTAAGGAGTTTAGAGTGCACTTACCTAGACCAAATTTGAACTTGGATGAGTCTTAAACCTTCTTGGCTCAATTGGTCGTGGGTCTTGAGGAAAAAAGAGAGGAAAGACTCTTGCTATTTGGAAATTCCTTGGATGGTTAGTGGAGTAAAGATGGATTAAGAGGATTTTATTAAAAGGAGAAAGAGGCCTCTTGATTAGGGGCATAGACGGTGGTTTCATTATGAGGGAAGGAGAAGATTTCTCATGTGCATAAACATCATTATGAAACTCATTTAGGCTTAACCACGGTTTACTTTTTTAGGGTGCATGGAAAGTCTTGGAGCCATTATTAGCTCAAAAAGGCCTCTTGGCCGATTTAATGCAAGCTCTTATGAGTTGCATTTTATCTATTACATATCTTACCCATTTCATATCTTAATATATATATATATATTCTATACATATATGCGTTCTTAAAGTGTATGTTCAACTATTATCCTTTAAATACTCTTTCCATGGAACTAAGGTCCTTTAGGCCATTGTCACCATAGGCCGAAGTATATACACATATATGCTATATATATCTATATATTTTCCGCATATATATATATATATCATACTTTCCATAAACTTGAAGTTATTAGACCAAAAGTGACTAAAGTTAGTGGTGGAGTCCCCTTGGCTCACCCCAATGGAAAAGCCGGCGGTGGAGGGGTTTATCCCCAAGCTCATTTACTCCTTAAATTGCTTTATCCCTTCTTATTCCTTAAGTTAGTTACTAATGTGGTTTAAGGAGTTACCATGGACTACCCATGGGTTTATATTCGGTGGCTAGGGTGTATTTAGTAGGCTCCATCATGCTTGAACACTTTTAAGAATGTTTAATGAAAAAGCTACTAGGTAGTTGGAAGAAACATTCATAGTACAATCTTGATCCCTACTTCTTCCTTCCTTGTGTTTCACGGTTTCTAAGGGAAATTTTGGTGAGTTACATATCCTTATAATAACATCATATTGTGACTACATCATGCATAACTATTTATATTGTTGCTTTAGTAAGCAATTAGGGTGTGTAGTTAGCCTTTTTAGCAAAGAGGTTGTCTCCTAATTATTCCCTCTGCCCGGCGGCTTTAATGGGGGAAAGGAATATTTTTCTCCTTTTTTACTTTTTAAATCTCATTTAGTAGGACACTAAATGCTAGAATAACTTTTCATGCTTTGTTTTACCAATACTACAAAGGGTTTGTTGCTTGTAGTACAAGAAACTCCACTTTAATGTCCCCAATACTCTAGGCTGAGATTTATGAGTAATCTTGGGAGGGAAAGCTATCAACTCACATGCTTCATAATTCATACTTGGGGTAGCATACTATTTTCCTTTAATACATGGAAAAGCTTAAAATATTCTCCTTCAGAAATATCATTCTACTGTATCACTTCATACTAGCCCCGGATACAGTACTATTTATGGTGGGGTACAACAGTCTTTGTGTGTTAAGAACAATGTGCATGTGTATCATGAGTAATCATATACTATAACACACATAGTAGTTTCCACCTAGACTCCTTGTCCTACTTGGACCAAATAAGTCTAAGTGAAGCAATTCTATTACTTGACTAGTACTCACTTCGTGTTTTAGTTTTAATGTTTCTTTAATATGTTTTCCTTTAATACATGTTTTATACATTTGAAAATTATCTAAGTCTAACTTTGGTATGCCTCTAATTAAGTTCTTCTTAGGTAACTTTTCAATAGTTGAACTTTCTATATGGCCTAGTCGTCTATGCCATAAATTTACATCTAAGTCATGTGATATTAAACACCTAACCTTAGCATCTAACATGTTATCTAAGGAAAGGGTATAAATGTTAGCATCCCGATTTCCTTTTAATACAATTTCTCCCTTATTATTTATTATATCACAAGAATAAGAGAGAAAAGAAACATGATAACCGGAATCTATAAGTTGTGAAATACTAAGTAAATTATATGAAAGATTACTTACTAACAACACATTTCGTATTTGTAATGTGTTAGGGTCCTCGATTGTTCCTTTTCCAACAACTTTTCCTTTGTTGTTGCCACCGAATGTCACCTTTCCTCCATTCTCAATATGTTCAAGTTTGGTGAATAGTTTGGGGTTGCCTGTCATATGCCTTAAACATCTGCTGTCTAAAAACCATTTGTTTTTTAGATTCTTTGACTTTGCCTCCTTCTTGCATTCCTTACAATTTTCCTACAAGGGAGACAAAGTTTTAGGTACCCTTTACTTGGGTTCTTGAATGTTAGGGGCACCCTCCTTGTTTAAATATCTCTTAGGTATCCAAACTTGAATATACCTTCTAGGCACATATTTGACATTAGTTGAATAAAATAGATTAACATGTACTTGACCATTCCATTTAAAAGGTGATGCATTGTCATACATGTTATACCTTGGTTGATAATTATTATAAAGTGGTCGGTTTTGATAGTGTGTGTAAGGCATATGATTTTGTTTCTTATATGGTGCTATGTATGTATGGTCATATGTATTTTTATAAGAAGAATAAGAATGTTGCCTATACTTAGGTCTATATGCATTATAATGAGTTGGTTGTATTTTATTTCTAGTCACATTTGTATACATATAGGCATAATTTCTAGGTTGTCTAGATACAAAGTTTTGTGTAGTTGCACGTTTATATATGTGTGCTTTTGTGGGTGCATGTTGCATTTTTACCTTGGAATAAGCAGAAGGAGTAGAAGAAGATGTAGCAGGCAAAGTTGAATTTATTTTAGTTGCCTTTAAAGGTTGTTTAGTATTTGAAGAAACAAACTTAGTCTCTTTTATCTACTTTGACATTTTCTTCTTTATATCCTAATCCAGTTTTATCATCTCCATATTTTTGAGACGATATAAGTGTATCTAGCATGTTGGTTCCAGACTAAAATTGTTCCAACATTTTTTCTAAGTCTAGTTTAGATAATTCCAATTGAGAAATTTCTTTTTCACAATTATCTATCTTAGTTTTTAAAAAGCTATTTTTAGTTTTTAATGCATGTTCATTTTTCCTATATGATTCAGTTTTAATCTTAAGAGAATCAAGAGTATCAGTAGACTCTTTTTTAAAATATTCTAATTGATCGGAAAATTCCAAGTTGGACATCTTCAACTTGTCATTTTCTTCAGTTAGTTTCTTTTTCTCTTTTGATAATCGTTTACAGTGTGCATGCATTTTTTAGAAATTCTTCATACATCTCATCAAATGACATTTCATTATCAGAATCTACATGAGATGAAGAACTTACCGCGTTGGATACGAAGCAGATTTGAGCTTTCTCAGTGTCAGATTCTGAGTCGGACGAGTCGTTCCACGTGCTTGCCTTCGTCGCTCGTTTGCCTCTTCTTGACTTGAACTCCTTTGTCTTAGGCTTTTGCGCATCCTTGTCCTTGACTTGTTTATTATTATTGTTGTTATTATTATTTTTCTTTGTTGGACAATCATATGAGATATGTCCTTTTTGCCCACATTCATAGCACTTTAATTCCTTATTATACCACTTGTTGTTATTTGAGTTATTTTTCTTAGATTGAGAGGAAGAGGAAGAAGATTGTTTTTTATTTCTATTAGGACATTTAAAAAACTTTCTAAGCTTTTTAGACACTAAGATTAAGTCATCGTTTGATTCACTATCGCTATTACTTTCACTATTATTATGTGTCTTAGTTGTTTAGAAAGCAATAGACTTACCAGTATATTTTGAGGACTCGGACTTCCGTTGGTTTAGTTTTACCTCGTACACTCTAAGTGAGCCTATCAATTCATCCATTTTTGTGATTGATTTTGTTTCTTCAATTGCCGTGACTTTAGGATCCTATTAAGCAGGAAGGCTCGCAGCACCTTTTGTTCATTCTCGTTGTTGGTAAATAATTTTCCTAAATCTTCAAATGCATTGAAAATGTTAGTAATCCTCAACTCCATAGATGTTATGGATTCGTTCGGCAACATTCTGAAAGATTTAAGCTCAGACATAAGCATGTTTATTTTTTACTCTTTTACACCACTAGTACATTCATGCTTTAATTCTAGTGATTTTTACATATCGTGTGCACTTGTGCAATTTGACACATATCCTGCTTCAGAAGTCGTAAGTCCATTTAACAGTAATTGCATAGCTTTAGCATTTATGGACATTTTCTTTTTATCTTCGGTTGACCATTTACTTTTATATTTTTCTACTTCTTGCGTTACTCCACTAACTTGCACAATTTTCATTGGAATGTACAGCCCATCTTCAACTATACACATAAATCAATGCCTATAGCCATTAAGAATACCCTCATCCTAAGTTTCCAATGAACGAAATTATTACCATCGAAAAGAGGAGGGCGTTCTGTAGACATTCCTTCCAACTCACCTTTGTGAGAAACAATAGTCATTGTATGTACCTTAGACTTGAGATAAGCAAGCTACTTCGAATTGTTGTTTCTTGGCCTTGTCTTGTTCGTATGGTCTTGAATCTTTCTTCCTAGAGTGGTGTTAACCTAGCTCTGATACCAATTGTTGGACCCTTGGTTAAGATACCCTTTGAAAACAGAATCTGAGACCACCTCAGATTCATAACCCGTTGTTTTAAAAATTCAAACCTCCTTGTACACAACTCCAAAAATTATGAAAATTTCCATAACTCAACTTCAATGTCTTTACAAGACTTTGTCCAAAAATCAGATAAAAATAAGATCGTTGGCCCTTCAAACAAATACAAAGATTCAGATGGTCAATCTGGACAGAATTGGATATAATGTTGCTGAAAATGGAAAACGTGCTTCTCTTTGAATACTTAACCAAAAAGATTGATGTTTATGCCAAAACACTCCTTAGGATGGCTAGTTTATGTTTCCAAAAGGCCCTGACCTTAAACAATTCGTGGTTAAAAACAATTCCAATTTCTAAAAACTGGTTAGATTGCAGCGAGATTGGAGCATTTATCTTGCAACGACTGAAAGAATAACTTTCCCTTGCTCAAATCAAGTGATTCTTTTTGCAAATGAAAGCTAACAGTCTAAAGTATAACTCCACCAAACATCACAAATTTTGAAAGTCTTTTGCTATTTTTTCAAAAACATGTAAAGTTGTGTAAAATCTGCAGTGAAAAACAGGCAGAACAACAGAAAAGTGAAAAGAAGACAAGAACACCAAATATTTATCCTAGTTTGGTCAATATGACCTACTCCAGTCCCAAGGAACACCTTTCCTTGAATTTCACTATGGTATGAACAAAATTACAACAAGAACCAAGTTTGATCCTTGGGTTAAACACCAACCCTATTCAGAACTTGGATGAACACCTCTATGCAACTCTTGGTTGCAACACCTCTATCACCTATTGATGTAGCCTTGTTCATTTGGCTAATCAATCATACAAATGAGACACAAGAGGCTTGTAGAACTACACCAAATATCACAAGAATGCCTTGGCTACACAAGGAATGAAACAAAAATGAAGAGAAGAAGATACCAAGACAATGAACTTCAACTTTTGCTTTCAAGTGTGTGTTCTTCTCCTTCACCTTTGTCTCCTATTTATAGTGTGAAATAGGCCTTGAAGATAAGACCTCCAATGTGTCACCATCTTCATCATCAAGTCTTAGTTATCTTCACATCATTGGTTGGCCACATAATCATCTTGTACACTTGGCAACATAAAGAAGAATGATTGGTCCACCTTAAAATTCAGCATGGCAAATTTTTATGTCTTGAAAAATGACTTGGAATTACTTGAAAAATGAAGATAATACCCAGGAATAATACCACCAAGAAACCCTCAACTCCTTGGAAAGATAATAGGGCATGTGAGGCTGAATTTTGACTCAAAAAATCTGCCAACTCCAGCCTTATATCCGTTGGGTTCAACTTTGAAATTTCCTAGTTGGCAAAATTGCCAACTAGCTTGTTTTTGGTTGGTCCACTTGACATAATGTCATAAAATGAATACACCATCATTTCCACCTGTAAATACACGTTTGGAGGGCTGTATAAATGTATATCAACTCAAATTTAATGAAGAGAAATCAACAAATAATAGTTGACAAGATTATGCCCACATATAATATCAAAATTTCCACAATCTCCCCTTATATGTTATGATGAATTCCACATCAAGAACACCTTCAAATTCTATGCAAAACGATGATTGAGACTCTCCAATAACATATATAAGAAGGTCTTCAAGAAAAAAAATAGAATGTGACATCGAATACCATCACATATCCTACTAATATCGATAATGTCATCAACTAGAGAAATAAAATAGAGAACCATCAATAATCTTCAAGATGATCATAAGTGAACTTTACAATGAAGATAATAATATACTCAAGAGATTCCTTGAGCAAAAATACTGAAACTGCCCTCAGGGGTAAAATGAACAAAATACCCCTGGTGGGAGAAAACTCCAAAAATGACCCGATGGTCAGAAATGGATATAATAACACCTTTGCGATGATAAATAGGATACGAATGTGTCCTTGAAATATTTTCACCATGTCATGTACCTACAAAACTCAAAATACCAATTTTGCCCTTTTTGGTAAGCTGTATAAACTTCCAAGGCATGTCAGTCACAATACATAATATTTATCAAAATCACATAATAACTACACGATGAACATATATAAAACATGTACAAATAAAAACAACCATTTTATCATATTTTAAAAAAAATTTCTAAAAACCCTAGACGTCGATCGAAGTGCCTCAGCTTCAGAGATCGATGTCTCAAAGTGAGTTTCAGAGTTTGTCTCTGACATGCATCGATCGTTCGAAGTGAGGGTTTGATGTATACATCGATCGATTGATGTGTCTCAGGTTTAGAGATCAATGTCTCACAGTAAGGTCTTGGTTTTTCTTTGCCTTACATGGATCGATCAATGTGAGAGATCAATGTACATGGATCGATCGAAGTGCAATAACCTGAGAATTCATGTTTTATTCCATGTAATTCACAAAACTTAACTACTTCTTTGTTCTTAAATTCTCCACCTCTATCTCTCATAACTCTTTTAACATTTTCTTCGTAAAGATTTTCAAGTTGCTTGTTAAGATTTTCGATTGCTAATGGAGCATCGTCTTTGTGTGCTAAGAACAATGTCTATGTATATCGTGAGTAATCATCTACTATGACACACACATAGTAGTGTCCACCTAGACTTCTTGTCCTACTTGGACCAAATAAGTCTAAGCGAAGCAATTCTACTACATGACTAGTACTCACTTCATGTTTTGGTTTCAACGTTTCTTTTATATGTTTTCCTTTAATACATGTTTCACAAAGTTGAAAATTTTCTAAGTGTAACTTAGGCATACCTCTGATTAGTTCTTCTTAGATAACTTTTCTATGGTTGAAATCCCTGTATGGCCTAATCACCTATGCCATAAATTTACATCTAAGTCATGTGACATCAAACATTTAATCTTAGCATCTAACACATTATTTAGGGAAAGGGTGTAAATATTACCGTCCATATTTCCTTTTAATATAATTTCTCCTTTAATGTTTGTTATATCACAAGAATTGAAAAAAAAAAGAAACAATGTGTCCACAATCTATAAGCTGAGAGATACTAAGTAAATTATATGAAAGATTACTTACTAAAAACACATTTCGTATTTGAAATGTGTTAGGGTCACCAATTGTCCCTTTTCCAACAACCTTTCCTTTGTTGTTGTCACCAAATGTCACTTTTTCTCCATTCTCGATTTGCTCCAACTGGCCCAAGCTGTGCCTTGAACATCCGCTATCTAAAAACCACTTGGTTTTTAGATTCTTTGGTTTTGCCTCCTTTTTGCCTTCTGCGTGATTTACCTACAAGGGAGACAAAGCTTTAGGTACCCTTTATTTGGGTCCTTGAATGTTAGAAGCTCCATCCTTGCTTAAATACCCTTTGGGTATCCAAAGTTGGATGTACCTTTTTGATACATATTTGGCATTATCATAATTTGTAGAATACAAAGGATTAGAAAACATTTGACCATTCCATTTAAATGTAGGTGTATGCATATAAGTGTTATATCTTGGTTTAAATGTATTATATTGTGGTCGTTTTTTATAGGTAAAATGAGGCATATGATTTTGAGTTTTAAATGGCACTTTATAAGTGTAATTATATGATGTAGGCGTGTTCCTATGTGCCTTATAAGGAGGTTGCCTATAATTATGTCTATATGAATTATAACAATTGAATATTGTTTATTTTGCCTAGTCACATTTGTATACATATATGCATAATTTCTAGGTTGTCTAGAGGCAATGTTTTGCTTAGTTGTTTTTATGGGTGCATGTTGCATTTTTACCTTAGGATGGGTAGAAGAAGAAGTAGCAAGCAAACTAAAATTTATTTTAGTTGCCTTATAAGGTTTTTTAGTATTTGATTAAATAAACTTAGTCTTTTTATCTACTTTGACATTTTCTTTTTTATATCCTAACCCTATTTTATCGTTTCCATATTTTCGTGATGATATTAAAGTATCTAACATGTTGCTTCCGGATTTAAACTTTTTTAACATTTTTCTAAATCTAGTTTAGATGTTTTAAGTTTTGCTACTTCTTTTTCACAATTATCTAACTTAGTTTTTAACAATCTATTTTCGGTTTTTAATGCATGTTCCTTTTTCCGATATGACTCAATTTTAATTTCTAAAGAATCAAGAGTATTAGTAGACTCTTGTTTGAAAGATTCTAATTGATCGGAAAATTCCAAGTTGGACGTCTTCAACTTGTCATTTTCTTTAATTAGTTTCTTATTTTCTTTCGATAACATTTTACAGTGCACATGCATCTTTAAAAACTCTTCATACATTTCATCAAATGTCATTTCATTATTAGAATCTACATCTAAAGAATAAATTACCTCGCTGGACAAAGCAGACTTGAGCTTGCCCATTGTCAGATTCTGAGTCGGATGAGTCGCTCCATGTGCTCGCCTTCATTGCTCGTTTGCCTTTTCTTGCCTTTGGCTCCTTTTCCTTGGATCGTTGGGGCTCCCTGTCTTTGACTTGTTTATATTATTACTGTTGTTGCTATTCTTCTTTGTCGGACAGTCATAAGAGATATGTCCTTTTGCCTAAATTCGTAGCATTTTAATTCTTCATAATACCATTTGTCATTATTTTTATTAGGATTATTTCTTCTAAGTTGAGAAGAGGAAGAAGAAGATTGTTGCCTATTTCTATTAGGTCGTTTGAAAAATTTTCTAAGTTTTCTAGCCACTAAGATTAAGTCATCATCTAATTCACTATCGCTATTACTTTCATTATTTATATGTGTCTGAGTTGTTTTGAAAGCAATAGACTTATCGGTAGATTTTGACGACTCGAACTTCTATTGGTTTAGTTTTACCTCGTATACTCTAAGTGAGCCTATCAATTCATCCATTTTTGTGATTGATTTTGTCTCTCGATTGCTGTTACTATTGGATCTCATTTAGTGGGAAGACTTCGTAGCACTTTTTGAACCTTCTCGTTGTTGGTAAAAGATTTACCTAAAGCTTCAAGTGCATTGAAAATATTAGTGATCCTCAAATCCATAGATGTTATGGATTTGTTCGGCAACATTTTAAACGATTTAAGTTCAGTCATAAGCATGTTTTTTGACTCTTTTATACCGCTAGTACCTTCATTCTTTAATTCTAAAGATTTACACATGGCGTGTGCACTAGTACAATTTGATACATATACTGCTTCAGAGGCCGGTAGTCCGTTTAGAAGTAATTGCATAGCTTTGGCATTCATGGACATTTTCTGTTTATCATCAGTTGACAATTCACTTTTATATTTTTCTACCCCTTGTGTTACCCCATTAACTTGTGCAACTTTCATTGGAGTGTACGGTCCATCTTCAACTGTAGACCATAAATCAATGTCTATAGCCATCAAGAATAGCCTGATCCTAAATTTCCAATGAACAAAATTATTACCATCGAAAAGAGGAGGGCGTTGGGTAGACATACCTTCCAACTCACCTTTGTGAGAAACTATGGCCGTTGTATGTACCTTTGATTTGAGATGTGAAGGCTACAATAAATTCTTGCATATATGCCTTGTCTTCTTCGTATAGTGCTGGCTCTTGTTTCTTAGAGTGGTGTTGGCCTGGCACTTATACCAATTTTTTGACCGTAACACCTGCACTAACACCACTAGAGGGGGGTGAATAGTGGTTAGCGGAAATTACACTACTACCCTTGAAATAACAATCCCATTTGAAAATAGGATCTGAAAACTACTCAGATTCAGTACCCGTTTTTGAAAAATTTAAAAGTCATTGCATAAGCCTAAAAATTATGAAACTTTCCTGAAATCAACTTCAATGTCTTTAATAGATTTTATCCAAAAATGAGCAAAACACAAGATTGTTTGGACCTTCAAACAAATAACAAGATTCATATGGCCAATCTGGACAGAATTGGATAGAATAATGCTGAACTTTGAAAACATGTTTCTCTTTAATTACTCATCCAAAAAGGATGATATTTATTTCAAAATGCTCCTTAGGATGTCTAGTTTATGTTGGCCCTGACCTTAAACAATGTTGGATAAAATCAGAATGCAAGTCTCCTTGAAACTGGTCAGATTGCAGCCAGAATGGAGCAGTTATATTTCAAAGATTGAAAGACTAACATTCCTCTGCGCAAATCAAGTGATTCTTGTTGCAAATAAAAGCTAACAATATGAAGTATAACTCTACCAAAAATCACAAATTTTCAAAGTGTTTTGCTATTTTTTCAAGACGTGTGAAGTTGGGTAAAAACTGTAATGAAACAGGATAGAAAACGGAAAGGTAGAAGAAAGACAAGAACACCAAGAATTTATCCTAGTTCGGTCAATGTGACCTAGTCCAGTCCGAAGGAACACCTTTTCTTGGATTTTTCTATGAAACAAACAACAATACAACAAGAACCAAGCTTGATCCTTGGGTTATACACCAACCCTATTCAAGGCTTGGATGATCACCTCTATGCAACTTTGGTTGCAACGCCTCTACCACCTATCGACGTAGCCTTATAAATTTTGCTAATCAATTTTACAAAAATAACAAAAAGAAGCATGTATAGTGTAGCCATACAACAACTAGAAATGGAACACCTTCGCTACACAAAGAAAGAATCAAGAACAAGAGAAAAGAATAGGAAGAATGACCTTCAATTTTTGCATTCAAGTGTGTGTCTTCTCTTCTTCACCTTGCCTCCGATTTATAGTGTGAAATAGGCCTTGAAGATAAGAACTCCTATGTGTCAAAATCTTCATCATCAACTATTCACATCATTGGTTGGAAACATAATCACCTTGTACACTTGGAAACATGAAGAAACATAATTGGTCAACCTTGGAACAGTATTTGGCCGATTTTTTCCACCTCGTATATGTCTTGATTATACTTTACAAAATGAAGATAATAAGAGTAGAATATTCCACAAGAATAACTCAAATTTTTGGCATGAGAATAGGGCATGTGAGGGCTTCCATTTTGACTGAAAAAAATCCGCTCCAACAAACCTTGTAGCTGTTGTCTACAAATTTGAATTTCCAAGTTGGCAATTTTTGCCAACTAGCTTGTTTTTGGTTAGTCCACTTGTCATCATATCATAAAATGAATACACCACCTTTGCCACATCTTTGGATATTTTTAAATATACATGTGTAACTTCATATTTAATGAAGAGAAAATAACACATAAGAGTTGCCAAGATTATGTCAACATATAATATGAAATTCCCACTTTTCTCCTTTATATGTTGTGATGAATTTTGCATCAAGAACACCTTATAATATCTGAAAAGTAATGAATGAGAGCCTCCAATAACATATACATAAAATTCTTCAAGAGGAAAAATAGAATGTGCATGAAAACCGTCACATATCCCGCTACCGTCGTTAATATCATCAAAAACGAGAATAGAATATAAAACCACCAAATAATCTTCAAAAATACCATAAATGAATTCTATAATCAAGATAATAAGATACTCAAGAAATGTCCTTGAGCAAAATGACGAAACTGTCCTTGAGGGGTAAAATGACCAAAATAACCCTGGTGAGAGAACACTCCGAAAATGACCCTGATGGTCAGAAATAGATATGAAAAATCCTTCATAGTGATGAATAAGAGATAATAAAGTCTTTGTATCATTTTCACCATGTCAAGTATCTACAAGAACTCAAAATACCAATTTTGCCCTTTTTTGTAAGTTGCAGAAACTTCCAAGGCACATTAGTCACAAGACATTTATATTCATCAAAAACACATAATAACAACATAATAAACATATATGAAGCATTAAAAATGAAAACAACCAATTTATTATATTTTAGAAAAAATTTTCTAAAAACCCTAAACATCGATCAATCGAAGTGTCTCTGCTTGAGAGGTCAATGTGTCACAGTAAGGTTTAGATTGTCTCTAACATACATTGATCGATCGATGTATCCATCAATCGATCAATATGTCTCAGGTTTACAGATCGATGTCTCACAGTAAGGCCTTGGTTTTTCTCTGCCTTATATGGATCGATCGATGTAGGCATCGATGTGTCCCAACCTGAGAGATCGATGTCATTTTTCTTCACTTATTCAACTTTTGAGCATTTATAACAACATGTGTGACATTTTTAAGTATTCAACACTTAAAATCATGAATTTGAAAATTATCCAAACATATTTCTCAACATCAAGGTGGTTATACTTTGATGTCAAACACTCCCTTCGAAGAATTACAATGCATTATACATTCAGTCAAACAAAATGAATAATTTAATATAAACCATCTCAATGGGTCCACGTCTATGGATCAAATAGATCTCAACAACTTTAAATACCCATACTCAAAGTCAACAAATGTTTAGACAAAATAAGTTCAAAGTACAACAAATCAAAGCGAAATAAAGAGTCCCATATTAGTAGCATGATCCATAAAAACTTTAACTGGCAATCTTTTAGTCATAGAATCAGCAACTTTTGACTATGTACTAATGTGTTCAATTTTCTTGTTTAACATGTTCTCTGACCTTTAAATACTTTATGCCGATATGCTTATTACGACTCTGACTTTTATTATTTTCCACAAAGAACGCAGCAGCAAAATTGTCACATGAAATCTTTATAGGTCTATAAATATGTACCACAATTTTTAGACTGCTGATGAAATTTCTCATCCATAAGCTTATGAAGTAGCTCCATCGCATGCAATAAATTCTGCCTCCATTGTGGATGAAGCAATAATGGGTTGCTTCTTACTCCTCCAAGATATTATTCCTCTAGAAAGAAGAAAATTGTACCATTAAGTATATTTACTTGTATCCACACAACCAGAGTAATCAAAATCAGAATATCCAGTTACTTCAGAATTATCAAATCGTCTGTATGTGAGCTTATGATCTTTGGTTCCTCATAAATATCTCAACACCCTTTTAGCTCCTTTCCAATGAGTCATACCAAGGTTGCTTTGATATCTACTATACACCCCGATCGCAAATGCAATATCAGGTTGGTATAGACCAATGCATACATAAGGCTCAATAAGCGAGGGATACAGAATGCTTTTCATTTCATCCTGTTCCAATGCATTTTTAGGACATTAGTCCAAATTGAAATTTTCTCCTTTCACAATATGCAACACAATTGATGCACAATTCTGTATAGCAAATTTCTCCAGTACTTTGTTAATGTGGGCTTTTTGAGAAAAGATTAAGTATTTTGCTTGTTCTATCTCTGTGAATCTCTATGTCAAGGACATAAGAGGCTTCACCCATATTCTACATATCAAAGTTCAAAGTGAGAAATCACTTAGTCTCATGCAATAACCCAAGATCACTACTTACTAGCAGAATATCATCCACAAATAGGACTAAGAAAATATATTTATTCCCACTGATCTTGAGGTATATACATTGATCAACAATGTTCTCTACACAACCAAATAAAGAGATTACCTCATGAAACCTAATGCTCTATTAAAATGAAGCCTGTTTAAGTCTATATACGGATTTATTCAACTTGAAAACCAATTGATCATTGTCAGAATTGACAAATCCTTCAGTTTAACGCATATATACCTCTTCATAAAGAGCCTTTAGGACCTGTATATAACCACTAGAAGGGGGGTTGAATAGTGGGTGCAGAAAATTTGGTTCTTAAAAGCTGTTTAACCAAAAACCTCACTTCTGAAAACAGTTCCTATTTTCAGATTCAGATTTGAAACGATTAAAAGATCTAGTTGCAGACCTACAAAAATTATGGAATTTAGTGAGATTCTACTCTCAGATGTTCTGAGTATCTCATAAAAATGTCAAATTAAAATTCAACTCCTGATATTTTGAAAATAAGTTTTTGTTCAGATTGTGCAAATATGTCAGAAATAGTACTCTGATTTGAAAAACTTATTCCAATTGATTGGTTGCTCCAAATGCTCTGGAACTTTAATGACAAGACCCTTAATATATTTATTTCAATGGGTTGAAACAGTTATCAAAAATTCCTTTGGGAAGTATATTAATCACGTTGATGTTCTCAACCTTTGCAACTCTGAAAGTCAGATTGCACTAGTCTCAGAACTATTCAAGTTTGATTGACTTATACTTGTCCAAATGAGCTGCAACTTGCGCCAAATGAAAACTAAGAGGGCAGCTATGTTTCTGCAAAATTTTACGATTTTTGAAAGTCTTTTTCTATTTTTACTCTTGCAATGAAGTTGATGCAAAAAAGCTGGAAACTGTAAGTAAAAGGCTGAAAGTAAAGACACCAAGGATTTTATACTGGTTCGGTTAAATCAACCTACTCTAGCCTTCGAGGACACCTTCCTCGGTTATCACTAAACACAATATAACACCTTAACACAAAGGTTGCTGGAGTTACATACCAACTCCACTATTTTAAAACGATACAATCAAGCACACGGATCACGAACACCACCACCGAATGAGTGAAGGTTTACTCACACCTTAATCAACCTTTTACAACAAATGAAACGTGTATGGTGGTATAATCAAAGTCTATACAATATTTTGAATATATGAATAATAGGCTTGAGATAAGAAGAAGAAGAAAGAAATGTAGAAGAAGAGAGTAGAGGATCGTTTTGCACTTGAGAGAAAATAAGAGTTGTCTTTCTTTTGTTTTGCACTACTCCTTTTCCTTTTAAGCTAAAGTAGCCGCCCCCCTTAGGGTTCTTCCATCCTTGAGAATTTTCTTTAATGCCCTTGGAAGATTTCCTTGTGTAGAAATGATACCATCTTGCTTACTTGGCACACTATGATTGGAGAGATGACTTGGCCTTGCTTACTTGACACTTGATGATTGGTCCAATCTGTAAAATCTGAAAATAACTCATAAAACATGTGCCAAAAAGAGTTCAAAATGTTGCCAAATAATCATCATTTAATCCCTTCAATTTTGGGATGTCAATTAGCCAGCATTACTAGCCTAAACTCGGCCAACTCTAGTAGCACATGCTTAATTTTCAACATGTGTTACATTTTCAAAATTTTTGAATTGTTACCTTGTATAGCTCCCTCTTTTATGTCACTAACCTTGTGTGGTTGTTGAGAAATACGTTTGGATAATTTTCAAAGACATGATTTTAAGTGGTGAATACTTAAAAATGTCACACATGGTGTAATATGTGGTTAAAAGTTGAAAAAGTTGACATCGATCTCTCAGGTAGGTGCACATCGGTCGATCTATGTACATAGATCTCTCACATCGATCGACCTATGTAAGGCAGTGAAAGTTCAAGATTTTACTGTGAGACATCGATCTCTAAGCCTGAGACACATCGATCGAACAATGTACATCGAACTCTCATTTCGATCGATCGATGTAGGTCAGAGACAAAACTTGAAACTTTCTGTGAGACATCAATCTCTGAAGCTGAGGCACTTCGATCGATCGATGTGTAAGGTTTTTAGAAATATTTTTCTAAAAAGCATTAAAATGGTTTTTTTTCATTTGTGTATGAGTTATACATGTACATTATGTGATTATTATGTGTTTTTTGATGGTTATAAATGTTTTGTGACTAACGTGCCTTGGAAGTTTCTACAACTCACCAAAAAGGGCAAAATTGGTATTTTGAGTTTTGTAGGAACTTCACATGGTGAATATATATCAAGGACTTATTCTAATGCCATTTATCAAGGCAAAGGTGTTATAATATTCATTTCTGACCATCCGGGTCATTTCTGGAGTTTTCTCATGCCAGGGGCATTTTGCTCATTTCACCCCCAAGGGTATTTTTGGTATTTTCACTCAAGGAATCTCTTGGCATATTATTATCTTCATTCTGGAGCTGATTTATTATTAATTTGAAGATGACATGGTGATTCTTTATTTTATTCTCTCAAATGATGATATTGTTGACTATAGCGGGATATGTGACGACTTGAGATGTCACATTCTATTTTTTTCTTGAAAACAGTCTTTTATATGATATTGGATGTTATTAATCATCATTATTTAGAGTCGCTCAAGGTGTTAAAGGTGCGGAGATGATCTCAACATATAAGAAGAAATATTGGGAATTTCGGTGTTACACGTTGACATAATCTAGTCAACTATTATCTATTGATTTCTTCTTCAAAAATCTGAGTTGCTACACATATATGTGTGTCAAAAAACGTGATTAATCAGGTGGATATGAGGTGTTATTCATTTTATGAGTTGGAGACAAGTGGATCAATAAAAAAGGAGCTAGTTGGCAAAAATTGCCAACTAGGAAATGTTCAAATGTAGCCAACGGCTACTTGATGTTTTCAGCAGAATTTTTGTAGTCAAATGGAGCTCTCACATGTCCTATTATTGTGCTTGAAGTTGGGGATATTTTGGTGGTATTATCCTTCCTTATTATCTACATTTTACAAAGGATAAATCAAAATTATGTTTGGGAAAACAATGTTGTAGCCAACGGCTACATTGTCTTCTTGGAGCAGATTTTTAAATTTGAAAATGTCAATGCCCACATGCCTATTCTCAAGCCAAGGAGTTGAGGGAATAATGGAGTATTATCCTTCTAATTATCTTCATTTTTGGAAAAGGATAATCAAGACAATTTTAGTTGAAATTTTCGGCCATGCTGAATTGTCAAGGTGGACCAATCATTTTGTCTTATTTTGCCAAGTGTACAAGGCCAACCAATGATGAAAAGACATTTGGAATTGATGATGAAGATGGTGACACATTGGAAGTCTTATCTCCAAGGCTCAAATCACACTATAAATAGAGGCAATGGTGAAGAAGATGAAACACACTTGAAGCTCACAAGCATTTGTTGAATTGTGTAGCTATCATCTTCTTCTTGTTGTTGTTATTGTTTCATTCATTGTAGCAAAGGTGTTCTTGTTGTTTTTGGTGAGCTACAAGCCTCTTGAGCTTCATTTGTAATATTGATTAGCTATTTGTATAAGGCTACATCAATAGGTGGTAGAGGTGTTGCAACTAAGTGTTGCTTAGAAGGTGTTTATCCAAGTCTTGAATAGTGTTGGTGTATAACCCAAGATCAAGCTTGGTTCTTGTTGTAAGGTGATTCATTTGATAGTGAAATCCAAGGAAATGTGTTCCTTGGGACTGGAGTAGGTCACATTAACCGAACCAGGATAAATCCTCGGTGTTCTTGTCTTGTTTCTTCATTTTTGTTTTCTGCCCGTTTTTACTGCAGTTTTCACACAATTTCTCACGTTTTGAAAAAATAGCTAAACATTTTCAAAATTTGTGATTTTTGGTGGAGTTATACTTCAGACTGTTATCTTTCATTTTCCATAAGAATCACTTGATTTGAGCAAGGGAAAGTTAGTCTTTCAGTCTTTGTAAGATAACTTCTCCAATCTGGCTGCAATCTGACCAGTTTTGAGAAAACTTAAATTCTGTATTTATTAAGAATTGTTTAAGGTCAGGACCTTTTGGAAACTTCATCTACACATCCTAAGGAGTGGTTTGATATAAAGATCAACCTTTTTGGTTGAGTATTCAAAGAGAAACACGTTTTGCAAAATCAGCAACATTCTGTCCAATTCTTTCCAGATTGACCATCTGAATCTTTTTATTTGTTTGAAAGGTCAAACGATCTTATTTTTGTTTGATTTTGGATAGAATCTTATTAACACATTGAAGTTCAATTCTAGAAAGTTTCATTATTTTTGGAGTTGTGTACAATTATTTTTGAATTTTTCAAATACGGGTTCTGAATCTGAGGCAGCTTCAGATTCTGTTTTCAAAGGGTATTTTTACAAAGGGTTGTAGTGTAATTTCCGCTAACCACTATTCACCCCCCCTCTAGTGGTGTTTATTGCAGGTGCACGGTCCAACAATTGGTATCAGAGCGAGGTCTACACCACTCAAAGAAGCAAGATTCAACAACATACGAACAATACAAAGCCAAGAAACAACAATTCATTATATACTGCTTGTCTCAAATCCAAGGTACATACAATGGCTATTGTTTTTCACAAAGGTGAGTTGGAAGGTATGTCCACTCAACGCCCTCTTCTTTTTGATGGCAATAATTTTGTTCATTGGAAACTAAGAATGAGGCTATTCTTAATGGCTATAGACATCGATTTATGGTTTATAATTGAAGATGGACTGTACATTCCAATGAAAGTTGTACAAGTTAGTGGAGTCACTCAAGAAGTTGAAAAATGTAAAAGTGAATGGTCATCGGAAGATAAAAAGAAAATGTCCATGAATGCTAAAGATATGCAATTACTTTTGAATGGACTTACAACTTCTGAAGCAGGGTATGTGCCAAATTGCACAGTGCACACGATATGTGAAAATCACTTGTATTAAAGCATGAAGGTACTAGTGGTGTTAAAGAATCAAAAATAAACATGATTATGACTGAGTTAGAGTCTTTCAAAATGTTGGCAGACAAATCCATAACATCTATGGATTTGAGGATTACTAACATTTTTAATGCCCTTGAAGCTTTAGGCAAATCATTCACAAACAATGAAAAAGTTCAAAAGGTGCTACGAAGCCTTCCTGCTGAATAGGATCCAAAGGTGACTTCAATCGAGGAGACAAAGTCAATCACTAATATGGATGAATTGATCGGGTCTCTTATAGTCTATGAGGTAAAACTAAACCAACGGAAGTCTGAGTCATCTAAATCATCAAGTAATTCAATAGCGTTCAAAACAACTGAAACACATACGAATAATGATGATAGTAATAGTGACGCTAAATTAGATGATGACCTGATATTAATAGCGAGAAATCTTAGAAAGTTTTTCAAACGTCCTAATAGGAATAGGCAACGTTCTTCTTCTTCTTCTTCTCAACCTAGGAAAAATAACACAAACAAATGGTATAATAAAGAGTTAAAGTGTTATGAATGCGGTCAAAAAGGACATATTTCATATAATTGTCCAACAAAGAAAAATAATAATAATAACAACAATAATAAACAAGTCAAGGACAAAGAAGCACAAGCGACTAAGGCAAAGGAGTCTAAGACAAGGAAAGGGAAACGAGCAATGAAGGTAAGCACATGGAGCGACTCATCCGACTCAGAATCCAAAACTGAGGAAGCTCAAGTCTGCTTCGTATCCAACGAGGTAAGTTCTTCATCTGATAGTGATCCTGAAAATGAAATGACATTTGATGAAATGTATGAAGAATTTTTAAAAATGCATGCTCACTGTAAGAGGATCTCTAAAGAAAACAAGAAACTAATTGAAGAAAATGATAAGTTGAAGGCATCCAACTTGGAATTTTTCGATCAATTAAAATCTTTTAAACAAGAGTCTACTGATACTCTTGATTCTTTAGAGAATAAAATTGAATCACTAAGGAAAAATGAACAAAAGTTAAAAACAGAAAATAGCATGTTACAATCTAAGTTAGAAAGTTGTGACAATGAAATAATGCAACTTAAGTCTTCTAAACTTAACTTAGAAAAAATGTTAGAACAATTTAAATCAGGTGCTAATATGTTAGATACATTAATATCATCACAAAAGTATGGAAATGATAAAACCGGGTTAGGATACAAAGAAGAAAATGTAAAAGTAGATAAAAAGAATAAGTTTGTCTCATCTAGCACAAAGTTGCCATATAATACAACAAAATCAACTTTGCCTGCTACATCTTCTTCTACACCTTCTTCTACTTATATCAAGGCAAAAATACAACACACACCCACAAATATACACATGTATAAAAATACATCTAGGCCAAATTTTGCATCAAGACAACCTAGAAATTATGCCTATATATATATACGAATACAACTAGAAAGAATAAAATGCACCCAACTTATTATGAACCTAAGTATAGGCAACACTCATATAAGTCCTATAGAAATGCCTATGAACACACTTATATAGCGGCATTCAAGAAACAAAATCGCATGCTTTATACACATTATAGAAATTGGCCATCATATAATGATTATCAACCATGGCGTAACGTGTATAAAAATGCATCTTCATTTATGTGGAATGATCATCTATATGCCAATCCTTCTTATTTTCCAAATTATAATCATGCTAAAAATGTGCCTAAAAGGTATGTTCAAGTTTGGATACCTAAGGGATATCTAAACAAGAATAGTGCCCTATCATTCAAGGACCCAAATAAAAGGTACCTAAAACTTTGTCTCCATTGTAGGAAAAACGTACGGAATGCAAGAAGGAGGCAAAGTCAAAGAATGTAAAAACCAAATGGTTTTTAAATAGTGGATGTTCGAGGCATATGACGGGGAACCCCAAACTATTCATCGAATTGGAACATATCAAGAACGGAGAAAAAGTAACGTTCGGTGACAACAACAAAGGACAAGTTGTTGGAAAAGGAACAATTGGGGACCCTAACACATTTCAAATACGAAATGTGTTGTTAGTAAGCAATCTCTCTTATAATTTATTTAGTATTTCTCAACTTATAGATTGTTGTTATAATGTCTCTTTTCTTCCCAATTCTTGTGATATAATAAATGAAAAAGGAGAAATAGTTATAAAAGGAAATAGAGATGGTAATATTTATATTCTTACCTTAGATAACATGTTAGATGCTAAGGTTAAGTGTCTAGTATCACATGACTTAGATGTAAATTTATGGCATAGAAGATTAGGCCATATAGGAATTTCAACCATTAAGAAATTATCTAAGAAGAATTTAATTAGAGGAATACCTAAGTTAGACTTAGATAATTTTTAAATGTGTGAAACATGTATAAAAGGAAAACACATTAAAGAAACATTAAAACCAAAACATGAAGTGAGTACTAGTCATGTACTAGAATTGCTTCACTTACACTTATTTGGTCCAAGTAGGACAAGAAGTCTAGGTGGACACTACTATGTGTGTGTCATAGTAGATGATTACTCACGCTACACACGGACATTGTTCTTAACACACAAAGACGATGCTCCATTAGCAATCGAAACTCTTATAAAGCAACTTGAAAACATTTACGAAGAAAATGTTAAAAGGATTAGAAGTGATAGAGGTGGAGAATTTAAAAACAAAGATGTAATCAAATTTTGTGAACTACATGGAATTAAACATGAATTCTCACCACCTAGAACACCACAACTCAATAGAGTTGTTGAACGTAAAAATAGAAGAATTCAAGAAGTTGCTAGGACAATGCTTTGTGAAAATAAATTACCTAAATATTTATGGGCTGAAGCCGTTAGTTGTGCATGCTATATTATAAATAGGCTTACTATTAGAAAGAAATTAAATAAAAAGCCTTATGAATTGCTAAACAATAGACAACCTAAGGTAGATTATCTTAAAGTATTTGGATGTAAACGTTTTGTGCTGAACACTAAGGATAATATAGATAAATTTGAACAAAAGTCTATTGAATGCATATTTGTTGGGTATTCAACTAACTCAAGAGCATATATGTGTTATAATCCTACATCTAGAAAGATAATTGAATCCATACATGTAAAATTCAATGAAAACGCATGCTTTGAAGTTAGTGATAAAAATCAACATAAACAAGAAACTAATGTTGAAAATATGTTTGATGATGATGTATTACTTGAGCCTGTACTTGATCATCTAGAACCAACTCCCACTTTTGAACAAGACATGCATGAACCCTTAGATGAAATAAATGAAGAAACTTTGCAATTAGAAGATAATGCAACTAACGATCAAATTACATATGATAATGTTCACACTAATGAAACATTTGAACAAGATGATGGTGAAACTAGTCAATCTAGGAATCGGTGGCATCATAGAGAACTAATCATTGGGGATCCAAGTGTTGGGGTTAGAACTCGTAGAAACATAAGTCAACTTGAAGGACATATCTTAGTCTCACACATAGAACCTAAGAATGTTAAGGAAGCCTTAGGTGACATATCATGGATAGAAGCCATGCATGAAGAATTGAACCAATTCACAAGGAACAACGTGTGGGACTTAGTACCTAAACCTAAAGACAAGTCTATAATAGGAACTAAATCGGTCTTTAGGAATAAAATGGACGAACAAAGAAATATTACGAGGAATAAGGCTAGGCTAGTCGCACAAGGGTATAATCAACAAGAAAGAATAGATTATGAAGAAACCTTTGCACCCGTTGCATGACTAGAAGCAATTAGGTTGTTACTTGCTATTGCAAGTCTAAGTAATATTAAACTCTTCCAAATGGATGTCAAGAGTGCATTCTTGAATGGATACATTCAAGAAGAGGTGTTTGTCAAACAACCCCCTGGATTCGAAGATCCAAAGAATCCTAACCATGTTTACAAGCTTAAGAAAGCTCTATATGGTTTGAAACAAGCTCCAAGAGCTTGATATGATAGATTTGCAAACATTCTTATTGCAAATAATTATCAAAGGGAAACCACAGACAACACATTGTTCCTAAGAAGAAAAGATAATGATTTGTTAATAGTTCAAATATATGTTGGCGATATTGTCTTTGGTTCAACTAACCCTACCTTAGTAAAAGACTTCGAAGAATGTGTGAAGTCAGAATTTGAAATGTCAATAGTAGGAGAGTTGAATTATTTCTTAGGACTTCAAATCAAACAAAACCCTCAAGGAATTCACATTAGCCAATTTAAGTATGTCAATGATATGATTAGCTATTTCTATAAGGCTACATCAATAGGTGGTAGAGGTGTTCCAACTAAGTGATGCTTAGAAGGTGTTTATCCAAGTCTTGAATAGGGTTGGTGTATAACCCAAGGATCAAGCTTGGTTCTTGTTGTAAGGTGATTCATTGGATAGTGAAATCAAGGGAAAGGTGTTCCTAAGACTGGAGTAGGTCACATTGACCGAACCAGGATAAATCCTTGATGTTCTTGTCTTGTTTCTTCATTTTTGTTTTCTGCCGGTTTTTACTGCAGTTTTCACGCAAATTCTCACGTTTTGAAAACAATAGCTAAACATTTTCAAAATTCATGATTTTTGGTGGAGTTATACTTCAGACTGTTAGTTTTCATTTGCAACAAGAATCACTTGATTTGAGCAAGGGAAAGTTATTCTTTCAGTCTTTGTAAGATAACTGCTCCAATCTAGCTTCAATCTGACCAGTTTTGAGAAAACTTAAATTTTGTATTTATCAAGAATTGTTTAAGGTCAGGGCCTTTTGGAAACTTCATCTACACATCCTAAGGAGTGGTTTTATATAAAGATCAACGTTTGTGGTTAAGTATTCAAAGAGAAACACGTTTTACAAAATCGGCAACATTCTGTCCAATTCTGTCTAGATTGACCATCTGAATCTTTTTATTTGTTTGAAGGGCCAACGATCTTATTTTTGTCTGATTTGTGGAAAAAATCTTGTTAACATATTGAAGTTAAATTCTAGAAAGTTTCATAATTTTTGGAGTTGTGTACAATTATTTTTGAATTTTTCAAATACGGGTTCTAAATCTGAGGCAGTTTCAGATTCTGTTTTCAAAGAGGATTTTTACAAAGGGTTGTAGTGTAATTTCCGCTAACCACTATTCACCTCCCCTCTAGTGGTGTTTATTGCAGGTGAACGGTCCAACAATGGCATATTCTCCACCAATTAAGATGCCAGCTAAGCTCCACATAGGCTCCATCAAGGCTGTAAATGGCGTGCAAGAAGTCTTGCACATGTGATGAATTTCATTTTGGTAAACTTTGTAAAATAATGCATAATAACATATGGTAAATTTCAATCATTCCTTATTTGAATTTTCTAGAACACTTTAACATGTCTTGAATGTGTAAAAAGTGTCTAGATACATGTTACAAATTATGCCAAAAACGTTCCATGTGTTATGTTCGTAGATAACCGAATTTTCGACTTTCGTCGCTTACGCGATTTTTCTCCGATTAAATTCAAAATTTTTGCACATGTTACATATATTGTGTCACACATAATATACATAAAATAAGTTAGATATTCAGCTCTAATGGCTGACTTAAAGAGGCGCCCAATGTGCCCTAAAACTTTGAATTTAAAATCTCCACAATTTGGCCTAAATTGTGGGTGATTTGTGTGTGCCAACATGGATTGATTTCATGGCTGATTTGAACATGTGAGCCACGAAATTGTTTTCTAGTTTTAAAGTATATGGGCTGGACATCCTTATATGGCAAGTACGTGACACGTTGGTGAAGTTTCGATAGTCACCTACTATAATTTTTGGTTTATAACCTTGTAACGTGTCGTTATAATTTTGTCATCACCATGACTTATATCATATGATATAGGACCTGAATATACTCAAAAATATGAGATGTATATAGTAATGTGACGTTGTTGTACGTTTGTAATATATGTAACGTGTCGGTAGTACGTCATAATATATGTGTATTGTGCCTTTTTAAAAAATCTGAATATATATAATATAGATATATGTAGGCGTGTGAGAGGAGTAGGAGGGAGACTTTCCATTTTCAAATTTGTTGCCATAAAGCTTTGTCCAAATATATCTTCATTTAATGAACTAGTTAGTTCATTAACTTAAGCACTTCACTTAATAAACTAGTTTAGTTCATTAATGATGGCACCTGAAATTAGTTCAAAGACAACAAATGTTTGCCATATGATGTAAGCTTTAACTCTTCATGGCTTGATAGTATGGAAACAATATATATATAAACATATGAAGCATATATATCACAAAAACGTGTCACATAATCATTATGTCATGCATTCCGTAAACACGTAGTATTCAAATCATGTATTTGTAAATCACTCAAACTCTTTCTCTCAACAATCTCCCCATTTTAATGATTTACAAAATAACATTAGTTCATGATTTAAATATGATTGCTTCCCCTCTAAGTGTGCTTAAATTCGAATTTTGAATTTTGACTTTTATAACATCGTTGTCTCCCCTTTAAATTTTGCAATCATGCTCTGTCCCCCCTTAAATCACTTTCTCTCCCCCTTAAATCATGCACTCTTTCTCCCCCTTTATTTTAGAAATAATATCAAAAGTTCATGTAAAGATGGAAAGAAATTTCAATCTATAGCAAATCAGCAGAATTCATGCCTAATTTTAAGCGTAGTTTTTCGTACTTTGCTTGATTTAGTGCTTTGGTAAATATGTCGGCTACTTGTGCTTCAGTGCGTACATGTTTTATAATGATATCACCACTGTTCACATGATCACGAAGAAAGTGATATCGTACTTCTATATGTTTTGCCTTGGAGTGCAGTATGGGGTTCTTAGACAAATTAATAGTACTCATACTATCACAATAAATGGGGATGCGATTTACAATGATTCCAAAGTCAGATAGTTGTTGTTTTAGCCATAAGAGTTATGTGCAACAAAAACTAAGTGCCATGTATTCAGCTTCAGTAGTAGATAATGCCACACTTGCTTGCTTTTTCGAAAACCATGATATTAATGAATTTCCTATAAATTGACAAGTGCCACTTGTGCTTTTTCTATCTATTTTGCATCCGCCATAATCCGCATCAGTATAAGCATGCAAGTCAAATTCACAATTCTTATCATATCAAATTCCTTAAGTGGGAGTGTGCTTAATGTATCGAAAGATCCTTTTGACAGCATTATAGTGAGGCACTTTAGGTTTGCTTTGAAAATATGCACACATACAAACACCGAACATGATATCGAGTCTACTTGCAGTAAGATAAAGTAAAGAACCAATCATAGACCTATACAAACCATTGTCAAAGTCTTTTCTATTTTTATCTTTATCTAGTTTAGTGGTGACACCCATAGGAGTGGAGGATGGTTTCAAGTTCTCAAAGTTGAACTTTTTGATCATGCCATTCACATATTTGGCTTGACTTATATGGATGCCTTTACTAGTTTGTTTAATTTGCAAGCCAAGAAAATAATTCAATTCACCAACCATAGACATTTCTAATTCAGATTTCATGCAAATTTCAGATTCTTCAACAAGTTTATGAGACATAGTGTTTTACCCTGGAAATTTTCGAGTTAGCCGTTAAGGGGTAATTTAAAACTGGAGTAGTTGTTGGGTGTAACGACCCTCTAAAGTTAAATTAACCATAGCGTGACGATTATGTCTGAGTCGTTGGATAACTATATAAAATTGTCACATACGTATAGAGTAAGATAAAGTATAAGAATAAATAATATAAGATAAGGAAAAAAAGAAAAAAAGAATTGTTCTGTAGGATAGAATAAAAAAATAAAATAAAAATAAAAATAATAAATGAATAAATGCTTTGTAACTGAATATTTTAAGATAATTAAAAAAATAAAAAAAAAGACGTGAGAATGGGGGAGTAACTGACTCCCCTAAATTTAGTAAACTGAACCTTAAATTGCTAGGGGAGTTACGGTGGAAATGAAAAAAAAATCAAAAGAAAAGAGAATAGTGTACAAGGGACAGAGGAGGTCGACGGCATCAGGGAGGAAGAAGAGAGAAGGGAGAAGAGAGAAGAAGAAGAGAAAGAGAAAAG
>AP025059.1:16482639-16700139 GCA_036186865.1 Eustoma russellianum | reverse complement strand
CTACAAAAAAAACCTAGTCTCTTACAACAGTAAGGAGACATATAGACAAACAGAAGTTGTTACACCATTAATAATATAACGTAAATAAGTCGATTTAAGGAAACATACAAATAGATACACGAAACAGAACTAACTAAACGATGCTAAGTAAATAGCACAAGTATATACACAGCTATTTCAATGACACCACAATATAATACACCAAAACAGTGATAAACATCGTAATAGATAACAACAAGAAACAACACAATTACAAAGAACACAGTACCACAAATACTTCTCATACAAGACAGGAGTTGCGATATAGGCATACAATTACTTATTTTAAAACAAATCATTAACATACACAACTGAAGTAAAGCACGCTAATCACGGGTTAAGAATGACATATTATTGTATGACATCATAGTAATAGGTTAAAGTGTAAATAAATTAATAGAAAAAAATATATATATGTACATCACAGTAAAAATCCATGTATTTATGCGTTCCCTTCAGAATAATGTATGTAACGATATTATACAACAATAAGATATGCTAGTACAGAAAAATATAGAGTACATGTAATAAAATTATTAACGACTAACATAAGTATAAAAAAGAGGGATCACGATAAACAAAGACTAAAATGAACACGCATAGCGTGTGTACCCCTTAAAACTCAACTAACAAACAAAATAAACACAATACATGTGATAAACTACAGATAACGATTGTGAACTCATAAGCTACACATGCTACGTAAGTCATACATGTTGATACACAACATGCTATATGTCTATACCAAACATGTTCAAACAACTTAACCATTAAAACGACGCACATATTAAAACTCGTGTATGCCGATATATAATGGACGGAGCTACGTTGGAGCATAGTATTTCATCCTTAAACCGATGGACAGTTAGAGAAGGCGATACAGACATTGGAGGGTATGTTAAAGGCTTGCGCCATTGACAGCAATAGAAACCGGGATGGTGTGATCAAGTTGATTGAGTTCTCCTACAACAACAGCTATCGTAGAGCCATCAGAATGGCGCCATTTGAGGCACTCCATGGGCGTAAATGTAGGCTCCCTGTTCGTGGAGACGAAGTTGGAGAGCGTACTATTACTGGTCCAGAACTGGTGGAGCGGACCAAGGAGAGAATAAAGTTAATTCGGGAATAACTTAAGGTTGCCAAGACAGACGTAGAGTGGGCATGTTCGAATAGGCGTCCCCTAGAGTTTAGTATCAAAGAAAAGGTTTATCTGAGAATGTCACCTAGGAAGGGTGTGACACGTTTTGGTTAGAAAGGTAAGCGGAGGCCGCGGTACATTAAGCCTGATGAGATGCCAGGAAGGATCGGTTCGTTAGCTTACTGTCTGATGTACCTCCGGCGTTCACCCAAGTGCACAACGTATTCCAAATTTCTCAGCTGAGAAAGTACTTTTCTGATTCAAGAAATGTATTGGACGCACAACGCTTGAGAATCAAATCGGATGCGTCATATGGAGAAACTCCTGTTCGGATCAGAGACCGTAAGGAACAAGAACTCAAGAAGGAGGATAAATTCCGTATGTCAAGGTGTAATGGAGCAACCAAAAAGAAATGAAGCAACAGGGAGCGGGAAGATCAGTAACGAGAACACTACCCCTACCTCGTCGATTAAGGTATGTCAAGTTTCGAGGACGAAACTTCTTATAAGGTGGGTAGGATGTTATACCCTGGAAATTTTCGAGTTAGCCGTTAAGGGGTAATTTAAAACTGGAGTAGTTGTTGGGTGTAACGACCCTCTAAAGTTAAATTAACCATAGCGTGACGATTATGTCTGAGTCGTTGGATAACTATATAAAATTGTCACATACGTATAGAGTAAGATAAAGTATAAGAATAAATAACATAAGATAAGGAAAAAAAGAAAAAAAGAATTGTTCGGTAGGATAGAATAAAAAAATAAAATAAAAATAATAATAATAAATGAATAAATGCTTTGTAACTGAATATTTTAAGATAATTAAAAAATAAATAAAAAAATAGATGTGAGAATGGGGGAGTAACTGACTCCCCCAAATTTAGTAAACTGAACCTTAAATTGCTAGGGGAGTTACGGTGGAAATGAAAAAAAATCAAAAGAAAAGAGAATTGTGTACAAGGGACAGAGGAGGTCGACGGCATCAGGGAGGAAGAAGAGAGAATGGAGAAGAGAGAAGAAGAAGAGAAAGAGAAAAGGCAACCGGGTTTATCTCTAATCGCGTAGTTTGTCTGCAAATAGGTAGGTTCCCTTTTCCCCTCCAATTGGTACAAATTCCAGTATGCTTTGGTGATATATTATGTGTTTATTGTTTTTAATTGTTGAAATATATACTATGTTGCTTGATCTGTGAAAAGCATGAGTTTTGATTACTGTGGAATGCCTTTGATTACTGTGTTTGATGACTGTGGAATGCGTTTGATTACTGTGTTTGATGACTGTGGAATGCGTATACTGTTTTGCATGGACTGGATTTGATTTTAGGGAAACATTTGATAATCAAAATAGTAAAACTGCCTTGGTTTTGATTTTAGGGAAAAAATTGATAATCAAAATAGGAAAATTGCCTTGTTTTGATTTTAAAGAAAAATTTGATAATCAAAGTAGTATAACCGTTGCGCATGCGTTTTGAGACTGTGGAATGCTGCGGTCTATGCGATGCGTGCAAGTTAGGGATAAATTTGATATCAAAAGAATTTCTAGGATTTATTTTATTAATGTTATTTAATTGATAAAAAAATAGTAGTAAATATAGGAAAAGTATAAGTAAATATCAGGAAATCATAAATAAATTCTAGAAATTATAAAATACTGAAATTAAATGATTTTCATCAAATTTCTGTGTAGCGGGCCGATTGTGCGTAGGTCTGACTAATTTACTTAATATATATAAAATACAATAAAATAAAATAATCTACTGAGCCGACCGCGGGCCGGGCCGAATGGCCAACGGACCGGCCGAGTTGGCTGGCACAATTAAACGGGAAAAAATAATATATATATAATAAAAAATAATATAATTCTAAATTTCTGGAAATTCTATAAATGTTATTTAATTAATTTTAAATAGTAATAATTATAGGAAAAAGGTAAATAAAATCGGAAAATTATATATAAATTCCAGAAATTATAAATTGATGAAACTAGGTTATTTTCATTAAAATTCGGTAATTGTGATAATTTATCTAATTTAGATAATTAGGAAATAAATAGAAATAAATAGGAGAAAAATAAGGAGAAATATGGAAAAAGCCCGATGAATGTATACGAAAAGTGAGAAAATGGAGTTGACTCCGAACAACGCTGAATCAATACTCGATAATAAGTGAACCTAGAATTGAGTACCGGAGGATGGTGAGGATGGACCAGGGGACTCAGGCGTTTGTGTTTTTGCATTCATGGCACGTGCATTGCATGATGGCGGGTCGTGACGTACGGGTCACGGGCGCTCAGGATGGTGTACGGTGGCGGGACCACGACACAATGATGGTGACTGTGGGGTGTACGACCTGCAGCCACTCAGTAGGACCCAGGTTCATGCATTGCACGGTGGAGATATCGGCATTCTGTGTGACATGACTTTCTTGCGTGTGACATGCATAGTAGGACATGCATCATAATGTTGCGCATTCTTTATCTAGAGTGAATTACTTTCCGCAGTCTTCCATATGCTTATGTGATATCATGTTTTATGTGTTATGTGTTATATCATTTTAGTATACTAGTCTTGTACGAGTTGGAGTCAAGTGCCTACTGGGTGATTTCCTGTCACTCACCTCTACTTCCCCTCCCCCACCAGGTGAGCACGAGGAAGAGTACGATTATATCTTTGCTGAGGACGGGGCTGACACGGTAGTACGGGCAGACTGACGGTCGCACCTAGGATACGGGGAGACTTTGCGACTGTCCGTTATTAGCTCATTGGGGTTTCCATCAGACATCACCTTGCATAGTTCGATAGACTCTAGATGTTAGTACGTTGACGTTATTGTCATGTTTTATTTATTATTCTATTGAGGATTTTCTTTTATTCAAGTACTTTAATGTTATTGTAATTCGTTTCTGCGAGAAAAATTTCTATATATTTTCGGACATGTAGGAAGTTGATTCGACGCCTTGTATTCTCCTTAGTGAGATACGGCGGGTGCACCATTCCTGATGTTAGGGTTCGGGAGCGGGGCGCCACATATAGATACAAAAATAATGTCATCAACATAAATTTGAATAATAAATAAATCCAATTTATCTTGTTTCAAAAATAAAGTGCTATCTATGGTGCCTCTTTTAAATCCATTTTCTAATAGAAAAGTAGCAAAACGATCATACCAAGCCTTAGGTGCTTGTTTTAAACCATATAAGGCCTTCTTTAATTTGTACACGTGATCAGGATATTTCAAATCTTCAAAACTGGATGGTTGTTTCACATATACTTCTTCTTGTATAAAGCCATTTTAAAATGCACTTTTTACGTCCATTTGATAAAGTTAAAAATCCTTCATGCAAGCCTAGCAAGTAATAATCGTATGGCTTCTAAACATGCTACGGGTGCAAATGTTTGGTCGTAGTGTATTCCTTCTTGTTGATTATATCCTTGTGCTACAAGTCTCGCTTTGTTTCTAACAACTTTACCTTCTTCATTCATTTTATTTCTAAAGACCCACTTTGTGTCTGTTATCATTTTATCTTGTGGACGTGGCACTAAATCACATGCATCATTTCTTGTGAATTGGTTTAATTCATCATGCATAACATCAATCCAAGAAGAATCATTCAAAGTGCCAAATACATTATTGGGTTCAATTTCGGATATCATAGCATAAAATTGATTTATTTCAATCGGATTTATTCTTCTATGAGGTCGGACACCTTGAGTTATATCGCCTATAATAAGGTCGTGTGGGTGATCTCTATGCCATCTTGGTTGATTATTCTCTAAGTTTTCATGAATTTCTAAGTGATCATGAATAGTGTGTTGGGTTCATCATGTATGATATTCTCTTCTATATCATCTAACACGGGCTTTAGTTCAAAATCATCGTCATACTCTTTATCTTGTACAAACTCGCCAAATTCATTAAATTTCACATGTATAGATTCTAAAATTTGTCTAGTGATAGGATCATAACATCTATATGCCTTAGAATTCACAGAATATCCAACAAAGATGCATTCAATTGATTTAGACTCAAATTTATCTAGATTATCTTTTGTATTCAAAACAAAGCATTTACAACCAAACACACGAAAGTAATCAATTTTAGGCATGCGATCATTCACAATTTCATAAGGAGTTTTGTTTATTTTGTTTCTAATCGATGAGCGATTAATTATATAGCATGCACAATTTACGGTTTCCGTCCACAAAAATCTAGGCAACTTATTTTCACATAGAATGGTTCTAGCAATTTCTTATGATGTCCTATTCTTTCTTTCTACTACTCCATTTAATTGTGGTGTCTTAGGTGGCGAAAACTCCTGTTTAATACCTTTTTCTTCGCAAAAAGTAATCATGTCCTTATTTTTAAATTTACCGTCTCTATCGCTCCTAATGCTTTTCACATTTAAACCATATTCATTTTCAAGTTGTTTTATTAATTTAACAATCTCAATGACACTATCATCCTTATTCGCAAGAAATAAAGTCTATGTATAGCGAGAAAAAATCATCAACGATAACACATGCATAATGCGCCCACCAAGACTCCTAGTACGACTATGACCAAACAAGTCAATGTGTATTAATTCTGACACTCTAGATGTGCTAATTTCGTTTTTAGGTTTAAATGACTCGCGTGTTTGTTTGCCTTTAATACAAGATTCAAAAAACTGAAAGTTGTCTAAAACAAGTTTAGGCAATCCTCGTACTAGATTCTTTCATTGAAGTTTTTCAAGCATTGAGATGCCAATATTTCCTAATCGCCTATGCCACAAATTTACGCTAGGTTCATTTGATATAAAACATTTAACTTTAGCGTCTAACATGTCATCCATAGAAAGTGTAAAAATATTTCTTTCTCTTTTTCATTTTAATACCATTTCTCCGTTTTTTTTACTATGTTGCAATATGGGTGAGTGAAACACACATCAAAACCGTTGTCAAGAAACTGTGAGATGCTGAGCAAATTATAGGACAGATTACTTAATAAGAAGACGTTGGAGATTTGAAGAGTACTTGGGCTTCCAATTGTATCTTTTGTGATGATTCTTCCTTCATTGTTGTCTCCAAAGGTCACCGATCCACCTTTTGTAACCTTCTTCAACTTTGAGAACAAGCTCGGGTCACCTGTCATGTGCGAGCAACCACTGCTAAGGAACCACTTGATTGATGTACCTTTAGATGTATGTGTTCACTGCAATGTGCAACAACGATTTAGGTACCCTTTTATTTTGGGTCCTTACGAGTTAGTTCTTCACTCATTTGTAAGAGTAACTTTTGGTATCCATACTTGGGTGACCTTTCTAGGTCTTATAAATGGTGAGAATATAGATGAATAAGCAATATAATACACATTAGGTGGGAATACACTTGGCCTTTGGCCGAGAATTCCATTGTGAACATTGTATGGTTGTTGTTTTTGATATGTTCTTGTGTTAGTGTGGATAGTGCATGATCTAGATGCGTTTATGTTGAATGAATGTCGTGTATGCATCAATGGTTTCTTTTCATATTTATACGGCACATAATTATATCTTGTATGATATGAAGAAGAAGCACTATGAGATGAAGTAGGGGAAGTCTAGGCGTCTTCTTATGTGCCACATTTATCTTGAAAGCATCGGTTTTCTTAGATGAAGATGGAATGGATTTGGTTGATTTATTTAGTGTCTTGTTTCTCTCGATGTATCCTAATCCGATTTTGTTGCTATCGTGCTTTTGTGAAGAGATAATGCGGTCTAGCATATTTGTATCCGTGTCAAACTATTTCACCATTTTTTCTAAATCCGCGTTCCTTGATTTCAAATTTGAAATCTCGGATTTTATTTCATTATTTTGTGTCGTTAATGATGTTATCTCTGATTTCAATGCATTGTTTACGCAAGACGACTCTTCTTTTGAATCGTTTAATTGAGAAACATGGTTCGTGTTAGAAGATTCTAACAACTTCTTGTCTTCAATTAATCGTTTCTTTTCTTTTGGAAGAGTCTTTGTGAATGTATGTAGTTCAAGATATTGACAAAACAAATCATCATAGGAAGGTTCAGAATCAGAAGATACCTCGTTTGATGCTTTGGATGCAAAGCATACTTGTGCCGTCTCTTCTTCAGTATCATCAGTCTCAGAGTCAGATGAATCACTCCAAGTGGAGGCCTTGAGAGCTCTTCTTGAATTCCTTTGTTTAGGTTCTGAGACGGGTCTATTTTTGTTCGAGTCCTTGTCATGCTTTTTGTTCGTTTGTTTGTCCTTATTTGGGCAGTCATATGACAAGTGTCCAAGTTTCCCACATTCGTAGCACTTTATGTCCTTATCATTATTTTTATTTTTATTTCTTTTAGTGAAAACAGCCTTAGGTTTGTTCTTAAATGACTTCTCATAAATTTTCTCAAACCTTTAGCCAATAATATTACATCATCATTGTCCGATTCAGTATCACTATCATCTACGTGATCGGAAGAAGTAGAGACGTATTCATTTGATTTAAAAGCAATAGTCTTACCTTGTTTTGACGTTGATTCCGATTTCCTTAATGTAAGTTTGTTTTTTATACCTTTAGAGATCCCATTAGTTCCTCCATTTTTATTGATCTTGTTTCTTTACTTTCCTCGATTGTTGTAACTTTGGGGTCCCATTCTGATGGGAGACTTCTTAGCACATTTTGTACTTTTTCCTGTGTAGAAAAAGCTTTTCTAAGAGACTCAAGAGAATTATAGATGTTAAGTCCATATCAACAACGGATTCATTTGGCAATAATTTAAAAGACTCAAGAGTGGGCATAAGCATATTTATTTTAGGCTTTTTGACTTGACTAGTCCCTTCGTGTTTCATTTCTAGAATTCTCCACATCTCTTGAACACTAGAGCAATTAGACACGTAACTTGATTCACTTTTACTCAGCCCATTTAAAAGTAGTTGCATGGCTCTAGCACTCATACTCAATTTCTTTTTGTCATAACGAGTATATTCTTGTTTCGGTTTTACAACCTCTAGTGTGACACCATAACAGTAAATAACTTAGAAGGACAAAAGGACCATCTTCTATAATTGACCAAAAGTCTATGTCAATAGCCATAAGAAAAAGTTTCATTCTAAGTTTCCATTGTACGAAAGACTCACCGTCAAAAAGAGGAGGCCTTTGACTCGACATACCTTCTTGTTCGGTCTTGTGACTAGCGGTTGCCATCTCACAAAGATCGTTGAATATCCTTGTCGTGAGTGTGCCTACTCTCTGATACCACTTGTAGGACCTGTATAGCACCACTAGAAGCGGGGTTGAATAGTGGGTGCGGAAAATTTGGCTTTTAAAAACATTTAACCAAAAACCTTGTAGCGCCTCGGCCCGATACCATCATCGGAACCAGTGCACTCGCCGTAGCCTACTAGGAGATCTACGAAGCGTCAAGCAGATCAAACGTACATCCTTCATAATGTAAGATAAAAGAACCAGCGGAAACGTCATAAAATTTAAACCTTCATCGTAAATCATACAACCAGAAACTGTAGCGGAAATAAAAGGTGTTTGTTCATCTAACCAACATAAGTTCTAGATCAACATAATAACAACGAGTTTCCAAACTTAAAGAAAGTAGTCCAGCATCTATCTATTCCCCTGTCCGTCATCCCATTGAGCCCACTCGCCATCGTCCTCGATGAATATCAACTCATATTTAGGCTCACCTGAAAAAGGAATAGAGTAACTGTTCTTAGCGAAATTATCGCCAGCAAGTAACCCGTCTATACACCTTACTGAATCACACACGTCGAGTCACCAGTGTATAGAACATTGCCCAAAAATAAGGTGCTCGGGTTAGCAAATAACATTTTAATAAGAATTCCTCAAACAGATAAAGCACATATATGTACACAGATACGAGAACCAACATGTATTAAAACAACGTATCACATAAGCAAGTCATAGACTAACCACGTTTCTTGCATGTCAAGTCTTATGCTTCGTGTATCATGATGCATGTACATCTTTAAAATCACACACAACACCCATGCATATGTCTTCTTTCATAAACATGTCATGCATGTCATTTCACAAAACATTTCATCACTTTACATATCATATTCTTCGTGTAGCAGAACTTTATACCATGTGGGTGATCAGTCCACAGCAAACATAACTTTATACCCCGTGCTGAAAGGTCCACGGCCCCATAACATATAACTTTATACCCTGTGCTGAAAGGTCCACGGCCCCATTACATATATCATATATCCGTGCTGAAAGGTCCACGGCCCCATTACATATATCATGTATCCGTGCTGAAAGGTCCACGGCCCCATAAAATAACTTTATTTTCCGTGCTGATAGGTCCACGGCCCCATAAAATACTTTATACCCTGCTGTTGATTCACAGATCACGCTTTTATACCCTGCTTTCGCAGGCGTGACTTTTATACCCTGCGATCAACCAGCAGCCATTTTGTCTTTCGAAAACTTTAAACCTTTCTTGTAATCACATGTTCTTTTCCAAAGCAAATCTCAAATCAAATGCAAGTGCCCATGTCATGATGCAGGATGCACAAGTAGCTTCAAATCAACATGTAACACACACACATACATCTTGCATATCAAGTATACGGTCTTGCACCTCAAACACTCCCTGTTCGTATTTTGTCAAGTCTGTTCGTCTCACTTATTCACTTGTAATTCAATCTTATGCTTACTTAATCAAACTTACCATCTACACCTCAATTGCACCTCAAATACCCTTGCATTTTATGTTCAAAAGAAGTGTATAAAGTTACTACACATACATAGGGCGCCTAAAGGGTCAAAAAGACTTCCAGTACAGTTGGAACGCTACATGAAGCGCCTATAGTGACTTAAAGCGCCTATACTAGGCGTTCGAAGTGTTCGGGGATGATTCAGGACACATTGAACGCTACATTAGGCGCCTAATGTGACATAAAGCGCCTAATGTAGGTGTTCGAAGTGTTCTGACGGTTCTAAATTGCAGTTTTTCTGTACGGGAAAGCTTCAGGACACATTGAACGCTACATTAGGCGCCTAATGTGACATAGAGCGCCTAATGTAGGCGTTCGAAGTGTTCTGACGATGCCAAACTGCAGTTTTTCTGCAGTAACTTCCTCTCCAACACCCTCCTTCTTCAACCCTTCCATTTTCAACACTTAAAGATCCATCTTAACATCTAGATTCATCTTACTTAACACACATCTAAACATGAATTGATGCCTAGTCATGCCTAGCAATATCCACTCTAGGCTTCAATCATTCACAACCTTCAAAAGATCTCATCAACTTTCCCAACAAAACAAGACTACAGCAATGTCATCACTCATCTCTCAATTTCCTGCACTTACTCCCAACGTCTAAGTGTAGACAATCAACATAAGAGTAGAGCAAGACAATAAGCACGTCAAAATATACACTTTTATGGGCATGCTTGACAAACAATAAAGCACCACACAACTGTTTTCAGAAATATGGCCCAAAGAGCAAGACTTTACACAATTAGCAACAAGATTTACATATAGCAAAGCATTTAAGATAGACAAGACAAGAATACTAATGTGTGATTCATGTTTTCTCTTTGTAAGAACATAGGGCCTTAAGTATCAAAATTTACGTAAAGCGTATAGAAAGATTACTTACCTTGGTTTCTAGTTAACCTTACGGATTTACTACAGAACCTTGATAAGAATTGAACCTAGAATGGCCTTTTCCTTCCTTTCCTTCTTCTCTTCTTCTTCTTCCTTTCCTTTTCTCTTCTCTCTCTTTTTCTTGCGGTTTTCCCTCTCCTCTTTGGTGTGGAAAACGTCCCCTTATGCTGAGATGGGGAGTTATACTAAATTTCTATAACTCCCCCTATCTCCTAGTAGGGACCTTTTAGGTAATTTCTATTAATTACCTTTAATTCTATTTTGAACCCTTCTTTCTTATTCTTCTATGTTTTAGGTGACTAAGTCTCATAACCTACAAAATTAATTAAGTTGTATTTAAGGTTGACCTCTAAGTATTGAAAATCGTGCTTAAAAGTCACGGGGTGTAACATTCCACCCCCCTTACAAAAAGTTTCGTCCTCGAAACTTACGTACCTTAGTCGAAGAGCTGAGGATACTTCTCCCGCATTTGTTCTTCGAGCTCCCAAGTGGCTTCACGTTCCGTGTGATTGCTCCACTGGACCTTTACATAAGGGATCACTCGCTTCCTCAACACTTGATCCTTTCGGTCCACAATTTTCACGGGTACCTCCTCATATGTAACATCGTCCTTGAGTTCCAAAGGTTGAGCTTCAAGTACATGACTTGGATCCGCCACGTACTTTCTTAATTGTGACACGTGGAATACATCGTGAACTTGCGCCAACACTGGAGGCAATGCCAACCTATAAGCCAAGGCTCCCACTTTCTCAAGTACTTCATAAGGACCAATAAAGCGAGGGCTTAGCTTGCTTTTTACTCCGAACCGCATGACACCCTTGGTAGGTGATACCTTCAAATAAACTTTTTCACCCACGTCAAAATCCAATGGTCGTCGTTTGGAATCTGCCCAACTCTTGCTGCGATCCTGAGCCGTCTTGAGTCTTTCCCGGATGATTTTCACCTTATCTAGCATTTTCTCTAATAGCTCAGGTCCCGTGATGGTCCTCATGCCCACTTCGTCCCAAGAAACCGGGGACCTACATTTCCTTCCGTACAACGCTTCAAAAGGAGCCATGTCAATTGCACTGTGGTAACTATTGTTATAAGAAAACTCCATCAGTTTCACCATTCTGTCCCAACTCCCTTTGAAATCCAACACGCAAGCCCTTAGCATATCTTCCAAGGTTTGAATAGTCCGCTCGGACTGTCCATCGGTTTGGGGATGATACGCCGTACTCAACCTTAACTCTGTACCCATGGCTTCTTGGAATGCTGTCCAAAACTTAGAAGTGAACCGTGCATCTCGGTCGGACACTATACTTACTGGGACTCCATGCAAACTAACAATACTGTCCATATATAAACTCACTAACTTGTCAAGAGGTGCTTTACTTGAAACGGGTAGGAAATGGGCAGACTTTGTTAAACGATCCACGATGACCCAAATCATGTCACATCCACTTCTTGTCTTTGGTAAACCCGCTACAAAATCCATTGTGACATGTTCCCATTTCCATTCCTGGATTTCCAACGGCATCAACAATCCACCGGGTCGTTGGTGTTCCGCTTTGACTTGTTGACACACCAAACACCTCTCTATGAATTCCGCAATATGTCTTTTCATCCCAGACCACCAATAGTATCGCTTGAGATCTCTATACATCTTGGTGCTACCGGGATGTATTGATAACCTCGAATTATGAGCTTCCTGTAAAACTTCCTTCCTAAGTTCGTCAACATCCGGCACACATAATCTTTCCCTAAACCATAAGCTCCCATCCTCCTTGATCCGAAATCCTTCAACTTGACTATGTTTCACCCTTTCCGTTATCTCACTTAAAGCCTCATCTTTCTTCTGTGCCTCCTTTATCCGATCAATCAAACTCGGGGTGATAGTCAAGGCTGTCAGGACGATCACCGTGGATTCAATCAAATCTAAACCAAACTCCTCCATCTCTCTTTCCAATGGTGATTGTCGTGCATAGCTGGACTTCCTACTTAAGGCGTCGGCTACCTTGTTAGCCTTTCCCGGGTGATAATGAATAGTTAGGTCATAGACTTTTAGCAATTCCAACCATCTCCGCTGCCTCATATTCAATTCCTTCTGCGAGAACAAATACTTTAGGCTCTTATGATCCGTGAATACCGCGCACTTCTCTCCATACAAATAATGCCACCAGATCTTCAAGGCGAACACAACCGCGGCAAGTTCAAGATCATGTGTGAGATAGTTTTGCTCATAAGGCTTTAGCTGTCTTGAGGCATATGCGATGACTCGTTCGTTTTGCATTAAGACACAACCTACAAACAAAGTATTAGTCTAGGCTTAATGAGTATACAAGATCATAACCTCATGCTATAATTTACGTACCTAACCCGTTCTTTGACGCATCACTATAAATCACAAACCCATCAGTTCCTGAAGGTTGAGCCAATACTGGAGCTGTCGTTAATCTCTTCTTAAGCTCTGTGAAACTTTGTTCGCATTCCGCCGTCCACTCAAACTTGGACTTCTTTTGAGTAAGGCGACTGAGAGGTACAGCAATCCTTGAGAATCCCTCAACAAATTTTCTGTAATAACCCGCTAGACCCAAGAAACTTCGCACTTCGGTGACATTGGTAGGTCTAGGCCATTCAGTTATAGCTTCCACTTTCTTCGGGTCAACAACAATCCCCTCTTCTGATATCACGTGACCCAGGAAAGCCACACTTCTTAACCAAAACTCACACTTGCTAAACTTAGCATATAGTTTTTTCTGCCTCAGAATACCTAGAACGGTTCTCAAATGATCAGCGTGAGTTTGTTCGTCAGGGGAATACACCAGAATATCATCTATGAATACCACAACAAATTTGTCCAACTGTTCTCGAAAGACGGTATTCATAAGATCCATAAAAGCTGCGGGGGGCATTTGTTAATCCAAACGGCATCACCAAAAACTCATAGTGGCCATATCTTGTGCGGAAGGCTGTCTTCGCGATGTCTTCGGCCTTCACTCTCAACTGATGATACCCTGATCGGAGATCAATTTTAGAGAAAATCTTGGCGCCCTTGAGTTGATCAAACAAATCCTCAATTCGTGGAAGGGGATACTTATTCTTGATGGTAACTTTATTCAACTCTCTATAATCGATACAAAGCCTCATGCTACCATCTTTCTTCTTTACAAACAAAACAGGTGCTCCCCAGGGCGATACATTAGGGCGGATAAACTTCTTGTCCAATAACTCCTGCAGTTGTTCCTTCAACTCTCTCAATTCTGCCGGAGCCATTCTATAAGGAGCTTTAGAAATAGGTTCTGTCCCTGGAATCAAGTTGATCTCAAATTCGACTTCTCTCCGGGGTGGTACTCCTGGTAAATCTTCCGGAAACACATCAGGAAATTCGTTGACTACTGGAATTTGCTCAATAGGCGATACCTCCTTGGTAACATCCATGGCATACACTAGAAATCCCTCAGCACCTTTCCTTAATGCCTTGCGCACTTGTGCAACCGACACGTACACCTTTTTGGGTACCTTCTTTCGTTCCGCATCTCCTTGAAATATTACCTCGTCCATCTTAGCATTCTTGATTGTCACTTGCTTCAACCGACAATCAATATTAGCGTGATTCTTGGCTAACCAGTCCATTCCTAATATGACGTCAAAGTCATACATCTGAATAGGGATCAGTGTGGCGTGGAATGTTTGTCCTTCAAACTCCAATTCGCAATCTCGATACTGTTGGTATGAAACCATAATCTGATCACCGGCCGCTTGAACGCGGTACGGAGTTTCTAACCATTCAGGCAAACTGCCAAGGTTCTTAGTAAATCTCTTTGCTACAAAGGAGTGGCTCGCGCCGCTATCAAAGAGCACATTGGCAGGTACCTTATTTACTAAAATCGCACCTCAGGCCATATGAAGTTTTACACAAGAGTTAAGCACGAAAACACTTAATTCAATATGAATTCAAACTTAGTTTAAATGATACCTGCTACTACATCGGTAGCCTCCTGCACATCCGTGTCCGTCATTAAATGTACACGAGCATTTGCTCGAGGCTTCACTCTTGGCTGTTGGGCCGCCTCTCCAGGATTATTCTTCTTCATCTCCGGACAGTCTCTAATCATATGGCCCACTTGACCGCATCGAAAACATGCTCCAGCCACTTTCCTACACTCTCCGACGTGGTTCCTGTTACAGTGTGGACATACTCCTATAGTCTGCTGGGCCACCGGGTTCTGGGGTGGGGTTCTCTGAAAGTTTCCAACCGGGCCTCTCTTCGGAATCTTGACCCAACGTCCGGGTCTTCCACCAACTCGCACATCATCTCTTGGCCTCTTGCCTTTATCCGACCCTCCAGCGCTAGCTGCTCTTGCCGCTACTCGGCGGAAATCACTCTCCACACGAAAAACACGCATCTAGCATATCCTCATAAGTTTTCATCCCTACATTCACTATCGCCGATTGTATCCTCGAGTCCAAACCCCTCTCAAACTTCGTCATCTTAAGACGATTATCAGACATGATCGCAGGGGCAAACTTACCCAAAGCATGAAAACGATCTGCATACTCCGACACCGTCATCCTTCCTTGCTCCAATCTGTCAAATGCTCTTATCTTATCCAATATCACAGTCTCCGGAACATAGTACTTCAGGAAAACATCACAAAACTATGTCCAAGAGATTGGTGGGGTCATTCTCAACACCATTCCTTCCCACCATTTGCCAGCCTTGCCACTTAGAAGGGGTGTGGCCACCTCAACCTTTATCTCATTCGGTACTTGCACTAGCCGAAAACATTTCTCCACCTCAGCCAACCAGTGCTGAGCCTCCTCAGGATCCGTACATCCTCCAAACTCCGGCACCCTCATCTTTCTCATCTCTCCATAAAAGAACCTGATGTTATGCTGTGGCAGTGGTGGAGGCGGAGGCTGATGCTGCTGCACATATCCTTGTGCAATCACCGTTAGTGCGTCAGTGAGCACCTGGGGTAACACAACTTGTGGTGGCTGGTTCTCCTGTCCATTGCCAGAGTTGCCTGTGTTATCTCTTCTTGGAGGCATATTTCGCTGAAAGGTTAACATTTCATTAGCATTCAGTAAATACAAAAAGGTTACTGAAGGCTCGAATGTGTACTAATAGGTGAGGTGTGTAGTACAACTATTAATACAAAGTTAGATAATAAGACGCGCTCGCACACACCCAACCCATATCATACTTAACCACTAAAGAGATCAACACTTATAACTAAAGATCAACCTTAAAGGAGAATCATAGCTTAGGTGTCTAAAAGATCATGAACCTAAGTTTCCGAGATAGATCTGAAGCCTAGGCTCTGATACCACCTGTAGCGCCCCGGCCCGATACCGTCATCGGAACCAGTGCACTCGCCGTAGCCTACTAGGAGATCTACGAAGCGTCAAGCAGATCAAACGTACATCCTTCATAATGTAAGATAAAAGAACCAGCGGAAACGTCATAAAATTTAAACCTTCATCGTAAATCATACAACCAGAAACTGTAGCGGAAATAAAAGGTGTTTGTTCATCTAACCAACATAAGTTCTAGATCAACATAATAACAACGAGTTTCCAAACTTAAAGAAAGTAGTCCAGCATCTATCTATTCCCCTATCCGTCATCCCATTGAGCCCACTCGCCATCGTCCTCGATGAATATCAACTCATATTCAGGCTCACCTGAAAAAGGAATAGAGTAACTGTTCTTAGCGAAATTATCGCCAGCAAGTAACCCGTCTATACACCTTACGGAATCACACACGTCGAGTCACCAGTGTATAGAACATTGCCCAAAAATAAGGTGCTCGGGTTAGCAAATAACATTTTAATAAGAATTCCTCAAACAGATAAAGCACATATATGTACACAGATACGAGAACCAACATGTATTAAAACAACGTATCACATAAACAAGTCATAGACTAACCACGTTTCTTGCATGTCAAGTCTTATGCTTCGTGTATCATGATGCATGTACATCTTTAAAATCACACACAACACCCATGCATATGTCTTCTTTCATAAACATGTCATGCATGTCATTTCACAAAACATTTCATCACTTTACATATCATATTCTTCGCGTAGCAAAACTTTATACCCCGTGGGTGATCAGTCCACAGCAAACATAACTTTATACCGCGTGCTGAAAGGTCCACGGCCCCATAACATATAACTTTATACCCTGTGCTGAAAGGTCCACGGCCCCATTACATATATCATATATCCGTGCTGAAAGGTCCACGGCCCCATTACATATATCATGTATCCGTGCTGAAAGGTCCACGACCCCATAAAATAACTTTATTTTCCGTGCTGATAGGTCCACGGCCCCATAAAATACTTCATACCCTGCTGTTGATTCACAGATCATGCTTTTATACCCTGCTTTGGCAGGCGTGACTTTTATACCCTGCGATCAACCAGCAGCCATTTTGTCTTTCGAAAACTTTAAACCTTTCTTGTAATCACATGTTCTTTTGCAAAGCAAATCTCAAATCAAATGCAAGTGCCCATGTCATGATGCAGGATGCACAAGTAGCTTCAAATCAACATGTAACACACACACATACATCTTGCATATCAAGTATACGGTCTTGCACCTCAAACACTCCCTGTTCGTATTTTGTCAAGTCTGTTCGTCTCACTTATTCACTTGTAATTCAATCTTATGCTTACTTAATCAAACTTACCATCTACACCTCAATTGCACCTCAAATACCCTTGCATTTTATGTTCAAAAGAAGTGTATAAAGTTACTACACATACATAGGGCGCCTAAAGGGTCAAAAAGACTTCCAGTACAGTTGGAATGCTACATGAAGCGCCTATAGTGACTTAAAGCGCCTATACTAGGCGTTCGAAGTATTCGGGGATGATTCAGGACACATTGAACGCTACATTAGGCGCCTAATGTGACATAAAGCGCCTAATGTAGGTGTTCGAAGTGTTCTGACGGTTCTAAATTGCAGTTTTTCTGTACGGGAAAGCTTCAGGACACATTGAACGCTACATTAGGCGCCTAATGTGACATAGAGCGCCTAATGTAGGCGTTCGAAGTGTTCTGACGATGCCAAACTGCAGTTTTTCTGCAGTAACTTCCTCTCCAACACCCTCCTTCTTCAACCCTTCCATTTTCAACACTTAAAGATCCATCTTAACATCTAGATTCATCTTACTTAACACACATCTAAACATGAATTGATGCCTAGTCATGCCTAGCAATATCCACTCTAGCCTTCAATCATTCACAACCTTCAAAAGATCTCATCAACTTTCCCAACAAAACAAGACTACAGCAATGTCATCACTCATCTCTCAATTTCCTGCACTTACTCCCAACGTCTAAGTGTAGACAATCAACATAAGAGTAGAGCAAGACAATAAGCACGTCAAAATATACACTTTTATGGGCATGCTTGACAAACAATAAAGCACCACACAACTGTTTTCAGAAATATGGCCCAAAGAGCAAGACTTTACACAATTAGCAACAAGACTTACATATAGCAAAGCATTTAAGATAGACAAGACAAGAATACTAATGTGTGATTCATGTTTTCTCTTTGTAAGAACATAGGGCCTTAAGTATCAAAATTTACGTAAAGCGTATAGAAAGATTACTTGCCTTGGTTTCTAGTTAACCTTACGGATTTACTACAGAACCTTGATAAGAATTGAACCTAGAATGGCCTTTTCCTTCCTTTCCTTCTTCTCTTCTTCTTCTTCCTTTCCTTTTCTCTTCTCTCTCTTTTTCTTGCGGTTTTCCCTCTCCTCTTTGGTGTGGAAAACGTCCCCTTATGCTGAGATGGGGAGTTATACTAAATTTCTATAACTCCCCCTATCTCCTAGTAGGGACCTTTTAGGTAATTTCTATTAATTACCTTTAATTCTATTTTGAACCCTTCTTTCTTATTCTTCTATGTTTTAGGTGACTAAGTCTCATAACCTACAAAGTTAATTAAGTTGTATTTAAGGTTGACCTCTAAGTATTGAAAATCGTGCTTAAAAGTCACGGGGTGTAACAAACCTCACTTCTAAAAACCGTTCCTATTTTCAGATTTTGATTTGAAAAGATTTAAAGACCTAGTTATAGACCTCAAAAATTATGAAATTTGGTGATATTCTACTCTCAGATGTTCTGAGTATCCTATAAAAATTTCAAATTAAAATTCAACTCCTAACCCTTTGAAAATACTTTTTTTCAGATTGCTCAAATCTGCCAGAAACAGTACTCCGATTTGAAAATTTTATTCCAATTGATTGGTGGCTCCAAATGGTCTGAAAATCTAATGAAAAGACCCTTAATATATTTATTTCAATGGGATGAAACAGTTTTCAAAAACTCATTTGGGAAGTATATCAATCACGTTGATGTTCTCAACATTTGCAACTCTGAAAGTCAGATTGCACTAGTCTCAGAACTATTCAAGTTTGATTGATTTATGCTTGTCCAAAATGAGTTGAAATTTGCGCCAAATGAAAACTAAGAGGTGTGGCTATGTTTTGCAAAATTTTACGATTTTTGAAAGTCGTTTGCTATTTTTACTCTTGCAATGAAGTTGATGCAAAAACATGGAAACTGTAAGTAAAGTGATGAAAGTAAAGACATCAAGGATTTTATACTGGTTCGGTTAAATCAACCTACTCCAGGCTTCGAGGACACCTTCCTCGGTTATCACTAAATACAATATAACACCTTACCACAAGGGTTGCTGGAGTTACACATCAACTCCATCCTTTTACAAACGATACAATCAAGCACACGGATCATGAACACCACCACCGAACGAGTGATGTTTGATCACACCTTGATCAAGCTTTTACAATAAATGAAACGTGTATGGTGGTATAATCAAAGCCTATACAATATTTTGAGTATATGAACAATAGGCTTCAGAGAAGAAGAAGAAAGAAATGAAGAAGAAGAGAGTAGAGGAATGTTTTGCACTTGAGAGAAAATGAGAGTTGTCTTTCTCTACTCCTCTTCTTTTTAAGCTGAAGTGGCTGCCCCTCAGGGTTCTTCCATCCTTGAGAATTTTCTTTAATGCCCTTGGAAGATTTCCTTGTGTAGAAATGACACCATCTTGCTTACTTGACACACTATGATTGGAGAGATGACTTGGCCTTGCTTACTTGGCACTTGATGATTGGTCCAATATGTCATCATTTGATGAGCTGTAAAATCTGAAAATAACTCATAAAACATGCGCCAAAAGGAGTTCAAAATGTTGCCAAATAATAATCATTTAATCCCTTCAATTTTGGGATGCCAATTAGCCACCATTACTAGCCTAAAATTGTCCAGCACTAGTAGCACATGCTGAATTTTTAACATGTGTTACATTTTAAAAATTTTGGAATTGTTACCTTGTGTAGCTCCCTCTTTTTTGTCACTAACCTTGTGTGGCATATTGTCTACCAATTAAGATGCCAACTAAGCTCCACATAGGTTCCATCAAGGCTGCAAATGGCGTGTAAGAAGTCTTGCACATGTGCTCAATTTCATTTTGGTAAACTTTGTAAAATAATGCACAATAATTACACATATATGATAAATTTCAATCAAAACTAATTTAAATTTTCTAGAACACTTTACCATGTCTTGAATGTGTAAAAAATGTCTAGATACATGTTACAAGTCATGCCAAAAACGTTCTATGTGTTATGTTGGTAGAAAACCGAATTTTCGACTTTCGTCCATTACGCGATTTTTCTCCAATTAAATTCAAACTTTTTGCACATGTTATATATATTATGTCACACATAATATACATAAAATAAATTAGATATTCAGCTCTAATGGCTGACTTAAAGAGGCGCCCAATGTGCCATAAAACTTTTAATTTGAAATCTCCACAATTTGGAATAAATTGTGGGTGATTTGTGTGTGCCAACATGGAATGATTTCATGACTGATTTGAACATGTGAGCCACGAAAATGTTTGCTATTTTTAAATTATATGGGCTGGACATCCTTATATGGCAAGTACGTGACACGTTGGTGAAGTTTCGGTAGTCACATACTACAATTTTTGGTTGATAACCTTGTAACGTGTCGTTATAATTTTGTCATCACCATGACTTATATCATATGATATAGGACCTGAAGATACTCACAAATATGAGGTGTATATAGTGATGTGACGTTGATGTACGTTTATAATATATGTAATGTGTCAGTAGTACGTCGGAATATATGTTTATTGTGCCTTTTTAAAAAAAATCTGAATATATATATATATAGGCGTGTAAGAGGAGTAGGAGGGAGACTTTCCATTTCCAAATTTGTTGCCATAAAGCTTTGTCCAAATATATCTCAATTTAATGAACTAGTTAGTTCATTATCTTAGGTACTTCACTTAATGAACTAATTTAGTTCATTAATGATGGCACCTGAAATTAGTTCAAAGATAACAAATGTTTGTCATATGATGTAAAGTTTAACGCTTCATGTCTTGTTAGTACGACAACAATATATATAAACATATGAACCATATATACACAAAAACATGTCACATAATCATTTTGTCATGCATTTCGTAAACACCTAGTATTTAAATCATGTATTTGTAAATCACTCAAATTCTTTTTCTCAACAGAGCCTTATTAAGAAACGCAGTTTACACATTCATTTGATGTAGCTCGAGATCAAAATGAGCTACTAATGCCATGATTATTTGAAATAAATCTTTCTTTGAGACTTGAGAGAAGGTTTCATGGCAATCAGTCTTTTTGAGCGAAACCTTTGGCTGCAAGTGTGGCTTTATTGTTGGACTGTGCACCTGCAATAAACACCACTAGAAGGGAGGTGAATAGTGGTTTGCGGAAATTACACTACTACCCTTGATTAAAAATGGCATCTGCCTTCCTGAGGCAACAGTGGCACGTCGCAAGCTACAGAACAGCATTACGCAAAACATTGACCCCAAACAGCCCTCGAAGTCCACACGAAGCACATCAGCCCACACACAGCCACGCTTAACATGCTTAGCATCACGCGGGCATCCGCCTCCAGTGGGGCGGTGGCGTATGGTGGAGGGCGTTGGCGGTGGGTTGGCACGTGGTGGCGGGGAAGTAGCAGGGTGGTGGCGCGCTGTGGAGGGCGTCGGCAGGTGGTGGCACGAGGTGGCGGGCGGCGGGCATAGTGGCAGGGCGGTGGCACAGCACCACACGGGCATCGTCTAGCCCTAGGGAGCCCGCAAAGGCAACCCAATGCATCAGCCTGCCCGAATAAGCCCACAGTGGCATTATCACAAAGATAACTTGAGGCAGTACGTACCTTAGTCGCCTCGTCACGAAGGTGAATTCCGTCGAAATAAAACTCCATTTGATGGGCCTGTCGGTCCGTCTCTGGTGTGCACCGATCGTCTCGTCCCTTCTGCCAACAATGCGCTCCTGGCCTTAACTGGCCGGGTCATGCCTCCGTCAGGCGGGACTATCCGCTGAGTTTAAGCATATCAATAAGCGGAGGAAAAGAAACTAATAAGGATTCCCCTAGTAACGGCGAGCGAACCAGGAACAACCCAAGCTTAAAATCAGTTGACTCCGTTGTCTGAATTGTAGCCTAGAGAAGAGTCCTCGGCGTCAAACAGTCGACTCAGAACTGGTACAGACAAGGGGAATCCGACTATTTAATTAAAACAAAGCATTGCGATAGTCCCAGCGGCCCTTTGAAAACAAAATTTGAGATCACCTCAGATTCAGAACCCATTTTTGAAAGATTCAAAAATCCTTGTACACAACTCAAAACATTATGATGTCTTGACAAGACTCTGTTCAAAAATCAGATAAAAATAAGATCGTTTGACCCTTCAAACAAATAAAAAGATTCAGATGGTCAATCTGGACAGAATTAGATAGAATGTTGCTGAAATTGGAAAATGTGTTTCTATTTGAATACTCCACCAAAAAGGTTGATATTTATGTCAAAACACAGTTTATGTTTCCAAAAAGCTCTGACCTTAAACAATTCTTGGTTAAAGCAGAATTCAAGTTTTCTCAAAAGTGGTCAGATTGCAGCCAGATTGGATTAGTTATCTTGCAATGACCGAAAGACTAACTTTTCCTTGCTCAAATCAAGTGATTCTTGTTGAAAATGAAATCTAATAACATAAGAACATCTTGGCTACATATAATGAAACAAGAATGGAGAGAAGAAGATAACAAGACAATTCAACTATTGCTTTTCAAGTGTGTGTTCTTCTTCTTCACCTTTACCTTCTATTTATAGTGTGAAATGAGCCTTGGAGATAAGAACTCCAATGTGTCACCATCTTCATCATCAATGCTTAAGTGTCTTCACATCATTGATTGGCCACCTAATCACCTTACACATATGGCAAAATGAAGCAACATAATTGGTCCACCTTGGAATTACACTTGGCCGAAATTTTTACTACATTTTGTCTTGAACATGTTGAAGATAATGTAGCAGGATAAAAGGGCATACCTACTCCACTATCCCCTCAACTTTTTTCCATGATAATAGGCATGTGGGAGCTGAATAGTACCCAAAAAATCTGCTCCAAAACAGCTTGTAGCCGTTGGCTACAATTTGAATTGTCCTAGTTGGCAACTTTTGTCAACTAGCTTTTTTTGGTTGGTCCACTTGGCATAAAGTCATAAAATGAGTACACCATCATTTCCGTCTGTATATACATGTTTTTCAACCCATATATATGTATATCAACTCAGATTTTTGAAGGAGAAATCAACAAATAATTGTTGATAAGATTATGTCAACATATAACACCATAATTCCCAATTTTTCTTCTTTTATGTTGTGATCATTTTCACACCTTTAAAACCTTAAGTACCTTAAGGGCCAAGGTAAACTGAACAAAAGGCATGCAAAATCGGTTGAATACATTGAGCAATTCCCATATGTAATCAAGTATAAGCAAGGAAAAGATAATATTGTTGCTGATGCTCTATCTCGTTGATATACTTTAATTACTACGCTGACTTGTAATATGTTTGGTTTTAAAACTATCAAAGACTTGTATGTCTCTGATCATGACTTTAGTTCCATTTACGAAGCATGTCTTGAATCCCCTTTTGGTAAGTTCTATCTGCATGAAGGATTCTTGTTTAAGGAACAAAAGTTATGTATACTAATGTGTTCAATGAGGGAACTTCTGATCAGGGAGGTTCATGGAGGAGGCTTGATGGGTCACTTTGGCTCATTCAAGATGCTAGAGATGCTAAAAGAGCATTTCTTCTGGCCACACATGCGTGTGAACGTTGAAAAGGTATGTGCTAGTTGTATTATATGTAAGCAAGCTAAATCTAGAACACGACTTCAAGGATTATACACTCCTTTACATGTTCAAAATTCACCTTGGACTGATCTTTCAATGGACTTCGTGTTAGGATTGCCTAGGTCCAAAACCGGTAATGATAGCATCTTTGTTGTTGTTGATAGATTTTCTAAGATGGCACATTTTATTGCATGCAAAACGATGGATGATGCCACACATGTTTCTGACCTATTCTTTAAGGAAATTATAAGAATGCATGGCATGCCCCATACCATTGTAAGCGATAGAGATACAAAGCTTCTAAGCCACTTCTGGCGTGTTCTGTGGAGTAGACTTGGTACTAAACTTCTAATCTCAACAACTGCTCACCCACAAAATGATGGAAAAACGGAGGTAGTTAATAGAACTTTGTCACAATTGTTGTGTGTCATAATTCAAAAGAACTTAAAGAATTGGGAAGATTGTTTAGCTTTCATTGAGTTTGCATACAATAGGAATGTTTATAGCGGTACCTTGCATTCTCCTTTTGAAGTTGTTTATGGCTTTAACCCTTTATCCCCACTTGACTTAGTCCCCATTCCTATACAAAAACGTGTTAGTCTTGATGGAGAGCGTAAGGCTAAATTTGTCAAAGATTTACATGAAAAGGTTAATCACAACTTGAAGCTAAAAATAAAGTGTATGCCAAAAGAGCTAACAAGAACCGAAAGGCTGTTACATTTGAACCTGAAGATCTCGTTTGGTTACACTTAAGGAAGGAAAGGTTTCCTAAGGAAAGGAAATCAAAGTTGATGCCGAGAGGCGATGGGCTATCCAAAGTTGTCCAAAGAATTAGAGATAATGCATATGTTCCTGACATCCCTGAAGAAAGGTATGGTTCTATATCTAAAACGTTTAATGTTGCAGATCTTACTCTATTTAGTGTTGATCCATATTCGAGATCGAATCCTTTTCAAGAGGGGGGAATGATAAGCCTCAGCCAAACCAAGAAGAACCAACCACAGCGGGAGGTACACCCATGCAAGACAAGGGGCCTATAACAAGGAGCAAGGCCAAGAAATTGATTCATGAAGTGGGAACCTTCCTTTTCAAGCATGTTGAGGACGAACCAAGTCAAGATAATCTACATTGGATTCACTTGTTACAAGCTTTAACTTAGTTTTGAATCATGTTTAATATATTAGGTAATCTTGTGTGTATTGTCCATATTGTTGAGTGCTTAGCTTTGTTTCCTTTATAAACTGTTGTAAAATAACCAAGACATGTCCTAGTACATTGCATATGTTGTTTGGTGTATGTTTGAACTGATTTTAGGCCAAGTAAGCTTGATGGAGTTCATGTTACACGTTATACACCAAGTTGAATTAAAAGGGCAAGCTGGCAGCATGACACACTCTTAGAATTTCCGCAATATCTCATCAACCAAAACTTCAATTGATGTGATTCCGGTTGGAGCAGAAAGATAAGACATTAAGATACAACTTTTGTGCTTTGTACATTCTCAGATTCGTCCGTTATCAAGCATAAAGAATGCCATAAATGTGAAGATGCTGATTTTCAAATGTAGTAAGCTGGAAGTAACTATAACTTCAACGCGTGATATCTCTTTCATCCCAATTCGAAATCAGATGCTTCAAAGGCCTAAATTCAAGGACCTTTTGTTTTCTACAACTTTTATGAAGACCATTTTTTGGTCCAATCAGAGGAAGGTCTTCCAAATCCACTTGCAACAGTAACTGCACCAATTCTGCCAAAATTTGAGGGATGAAGACTTTTGCTTCCAACAATAATTTACTTCTACTTTTGAGTCATTTCTTTCATTGGCTGATAGTTAGGCTATTATGTAGTTATTTAATGTATCTTAGGCCTATAAATAGAGGAGTTAGTCATTTGTAAGAAACACACATATATGAGAACGAATTTCAGCCAAAGGCTTTTTGCACCAATGTGTTCTTGTTTATCCTTGAATCTAGGCTAGGTTCCCTTCAAGAAACTTGAACAAATTATTGATTGTATTGCTTCATATGCTTGGGATGGATATTGTTTGAGAGGGTTTGAGGTTTGCTCAATCAAGTTGAAGTCATTTGCGAAGTGTTCATCTAACTTTGTTGAAATCCAAATGGTTTAAGTGTTGGGTGTTCTTGGAATGTTTTGCACCTTCATCCTTGGCTCCAGATGATTCCTTTGAGTTGAAGAAAAGTCCTACAATAGCTGAGTGTTTGTGCATCAAGTGGTATCAGAGCGAAGGTTACATTTTAACTCACCTATCTTTATATTCTGTTAAATTTTTGTTCGTTCTTCGTTTTCTCATCTCTAGTGTCATTCAATCTACCCTTAAGGAGATTGAATACATTTGTTGTGTCTTTATTTCAATTTTTCTTTTCCACTAAAATCAGAAAATTATATTAAAAAAATCCATTTCTCTTTGAAATTCAGTTGTGTGCCTTTCCTAAGATTCAAAGTTGTTAAACCTTATCAAAGTTAAAAGCTTACCGTGCAACTTGGAGAAATAAGGTTGGTGGACAAATGCTTCAAGGTTGGCTGAACCTTTGACATAACTTGATGGTATAAGGTTGGAGGACTATTGGACAATTGAGACATAATAAAAAAAACCTTGGAATTAAAGGGAAATTCTACGGTTAAAAGGCTAATACAACATGCTTCAACGTTGGCTGAACGTTACACTTACTTTGGTTGTATTTCAATTGTTTAAATGCTTTCTTGGACTTAAGTTCTTAGTTTAAAAGCTATTTGTGCTTTATTTATATTGAGTCCAAATCTTACATTGCTACCAAAGTCTTTTATTCATCTTGTTGTAATCGAAGCTCTTACCTTGCATTAAGACTTTGTGTATACTTGATTGTTTGTAATTGTGAACTTACATTTCATATTAAGTGTTCAAAGCTTCTTAGACATATTCTACCAGAAGGAAAGATAAACCTTATTTACTTTGAGCCAAAGAAGCGACGGTGACAAACAAAAGAGGCTAAACAAAGAAAATCATATATATACATTGGCCTAGCTGAAATTACAACAAGTTGTATCCAAAAAAACCAAAAGAAAAGAAAGATCATTCCTTCCTAAACCAGATTCTGAAAGGAAAAGAAAGGTTGCTTACCCATTACATGTACATTTGCTCTAAGAAAACCGCAGGTATACTTTGAACACTTGGTTGCTGTAATATTCACTTCTTACATTCATTTGAGTTGTATAAGGCTTAAGGTAAGTTAAGGATTGCCCAGAGCAACCCCTTAGCTTTTCTTGACTCAGCCTACAACATCATTATTGGTTTCTATCGTTCTTTAATCTTAGATAGTCCAAGTTTGGTGTTTATTCAATTGGTACTGTGTGAAAGTGGAAAGCTGGGTGGAAGTGTTTGTGGGAACCATTGAAGACTTGTTTGGATATATATTCATTGGTTGCTTGTTGTGAGTGGCTCTAACCTAAGATTCTACCAAGAACACAAAGCAAAGATTGAGTGAACATACACACGAGAGAAAGAGAGCAAAACAGTTATTTGAACTAACATAACAAACTCTCTTTCGTTTTTGTGTTCATTTTTCTTTTCTTGTTGTTCTCAAGAAAACATGGCTGAATCACATGGAAACGAACATACTCCTCCTACTACCCCTGCCATGCCACAAGGTCCTATGACCATGGAATCGTTACACCAAATGATGTCCAGCCTGGTCCATGCGTTTGGTTGCATGAAAAGTGACATTGAGGATCTGAAAAATAACGCTAGCCAATAAACTAGAGGAGAAAGTGCAACTCATGATAGTAGAGAACTATCAAGCATACATTTAAACGCAGGAACATCTTATGGTGGTGAAACATGGCATGAAAGCCGAGGAAATATGCCTCAAAGAGGGCGTGGAAGAGGACGTGGACAGAATGGTGGCCGAAGGCCCGTGTCGTTTCATGAAAGATTTGAGGATCCACACGAATACAATGAATACTATCGTGAAGAAAGGTATCCTAACCAAAGGTATGATAGAAATGAACCCCCTGAAGAGGAGTTTATTACAACTAAACTGAATATACCTCCCTTCCAAGGGAAAAGTGATGCTGAAGCATACTTACAATGGGAACTTAAGGTAGATCATATGTATTCTTATACTAATTATTCTGAACTGGCCAAAGTTTGGTATGCTACTTTTGAGTTTGTAGATTATGCTTTACTTTGGTGGGAGCATCTGCAAAATGCAAGAAGAAGAGCAAGACAACCTCCTATTGTCACATGGACAGAACTCAAACAAGAGATGAGGAAGAGATTCATATCTCAATCCTATGAAAGGGGTGTTTACCAAAAGCTGCAACAACTCTCTCAAGGTAACAAATCTGTTGATGAATATTACAAAGAGTTAGAACATTTGCTTACCAGGACAAACATAGAAGAAGCTGAGGCCACAATGGCAAGGTTCTTAGCTAGCCTTAACAAGGAAATTGCAGTCAAAGTGGAACTCACACCTTACTCAGATCTTGCTTCTATGGTTCACATTGCTGAGAAAGTTGAAAGACAACTTAAGGTATGAACCTCTGTCCCTTCTTTTCGGCCTAATCCTTCAAACTTTTCCAAGGTACAGCCTAGGCCAAGTTTCAGACCACCACAAACTCAAGGTCATGGATTTCACAGAAAGAATCAGCAAGGTTTTCAAAAGTGTCCACAGGACAACTCTCCAATCATGGACAAAGGCAAAGCAAAGGTGGAAGGTACTAATTCTAATACTAGATTCCATGATATTCAATATTATAAATGCTTAGGTAAAGGTCATTTTGCAAATCAATGCCCCAATCCTAGACGTATTATGTTCATTGAGGAGTCTAATGAGTACTATTCGGAGGAAGAATTGAAAGAGAATGAGGAAGTTGACAAAACGTGTGAGGAAGAAGAAGAAATCGTTGATGAGGGTAATGAATGTGAAAGCAAAGAGTTCTTAATTGTAAGACGTGCTTTAAATGTTCAAGTCAAAACAGAAGAACAAGACTTACAAAGAGAAAACATTTTTCACATCCATTGCATAGTTAGAGGCAAAGTGTGTACACTCATCATTGATTCTGGAGCATGTACAAATGTTGCAAGCATTGAAATTGTTAGGAAACTTGACTTACCCTTAATCAATCACCCACATCCTTATAGACTTACCTGGCTTAATAATTGTGGAGAAGTTAAGGTTAATAAACAAGTCTTGATTCCTTTGTCAATTGGTGGCTATTCTGATGAAATATTATGTGATGTAGCACCTAAGCATTCAAATCATATCTTATTAGGTAGGCCATGGCAATTTGATAACAAAGTGACATATGATGGCTGCTTAAATAGGTATTCCTTTAGGCATCACGACAAATTGTTTAAGCTACATGCATTACCCCCACAAAAGGTGTTTGAGGATCAGAAGAGAATGACCAAAAGTCGAAATGATCCAAAAGAAAAAGAATTAGAAAGGATCTTCCTTAAAAACATTCGTTCTAACAAAACTGAATTAAAGGGTAAAGAACTTGTCAATTACTTTGCCCAGCGAAGTCACATCCCTACTGCAAGAGTTTTCAAATTTGTTCCCTGAAAGAGATCCCAAAGGTTTACCACCTCTAAGAGGCATTGAGCATCAAATAGATTTCATTCCAGGAGCTGTCCTACCCAATAGGCCTGCTTATAGAGCCAATCCAGAGGAAACTAAGGAGATCCAAAGACAAGTTGAGGGGCTCTTAGAGCAAGGTAAAGTGAGAGAAAGTATGAGCCCTTGTGTCGTACCGGTGATAGTTGTCCCTAAGAAAGATGGAACTTGGAGGATGTGCACAGTTTGTAGAGCAATCAATATGATTACTGTGAAGTATAGATACCCTATTCCTAGGTTTGATGATATGCTGGATATGTTACATGGGTCTAGATACTTTACCAAAGTAGATCTTAAGCAAGTATACTTCCAAGTACAAATTAGGGAAGGAGATGAATGGAAACAGCATTCAAGAATAAGTTTGGATTGTATGAGTGGTTAGTCATGACCTTTGGCCTAACTAACGCCCCTAGCACCTTTATGAGGTTGATGAATGAGGTCTTGAGGAAGTTCATTGGAAAATTTGTGGTAGTGTACTTTGATGACATCCTTATCTACTCTAAATCAATCAGTGAACACCTTATCCATTTAAGAGCTGTGTTTGAAACGTTGCAAAAGGAACAAATATATGCCAATTTTAAGAAATGTTCATTCTGTTTAAAGAAAGTAGTGTTCCTAGGATTTGTGATCAGTGCTGAAGGGATTGAAATGGATTAAGAGAAGGTCAAGTCCATCACCGAATGGCCAATGCCTAAGTCTACAAGAGACATTAGGAGTTTTCATGGACTAGGCAGCTTTTATAGGCGATTTGTCAAAGATTTCTCTACCATTGTTGCACCTCTATATGAGTTGGTTCAGAAAGATGTCAATTTTCAATGAGAACCTCACAACAACAAGCCTTTGATGAACTTAAGAAACGCATAACCTCAGCACCTATCCTAAGATTTCCAAATTTTGAAGAGACGTTTGAAGTTGAGTGTGATGCCAGCGGGGTTGGCATTGGAGCTGTACTAAATCAAGCTAAGGAACCCATAGCTTATTTCAGTGAGAAGTTAAGAGGAGCAGCCTTGAACTATTCAACCTATGACAAAGAACTTTTTGCCTTAGTTAGATCTTTACAAACTTGGCAACATTATTTGCAGCCTAAAAAGTTTATGATCTATACTGATCATGAAAGCCTTAAGTACCTTAAGGGCGAAGGTAAACTGAACAAAAGACATGCAAAATGGGTTGAATATATTGAGCAATTCCCATATGTAATCAAGTATAAGCAAGGAAAAGATAATATTGTTGTTGATACTCTATCTCATCGATATAGTTTGATTACTACGCTGACTTGTAACATGTTTGGTTTTGAAACTATCAAAGACTTGTATGTATCTGATCATGACTTTAGTTCCATTTACGAAGCATGTCTTGAATCCCCTTTTGGTAAGTTCTATCTGCATGAAGGATTCTTGTTTAAGGAACAAAAGTTATGTATACAAATGTGTTCAATGAGGGAACTTCTGATCAAGGAGGTTCATGGAGGAGGCTTGATGGGTCACTTTGGCTCATTCAAGACGCTAGAGATGCTAAAAGAGCATTTCTTCTGTTCACACATGCGTGTGAACGTTGAAAAGGTATGTGCTAGTTGTATTATATGCAAGCAAGCTAAATCTAGAACACGACTTCAAGGATTATACACTCTTTTACCTGTTCCAAATTCACCTTGGAGTGCTTTCAATGGACTTCGTGTTAGGATTGCTTAGGTCCAAAACCGGTAATGATAGCATCTTTGTTGTTGTTGATAGATTTTCTAAGATGGCACATTTTATTGCATGCAAAAAGGTGGATGATGCCACACATGTTTCTGACCTATTCTTCAAGGAAATTGTAAGATTACATGGCATGCCCCATACCATTGTAAGCGATAGAGATACAAAGTTTCTAAGCCACTTCTGGCGTGTTCTATGGAGTAGACTTGGTACCAAACTTCTTTTCTCAACAACTGCTCACCCACAAACTGATGGACAAACGGAGGTAGTTAATAGAACTTTATCACAATAGTTGCGTGTCATAATTCAAAAGAACTTAAAGAATTGGGAAGATTGTTTAGCTTTCATTGAGTTTGCATACAATAAGAATGTTCATACTGGTACCTCGCATTCTCCTTTTGAAGTTGTTTATGGCTTTAACCCTTTATCCTCACTTGACTTAGTCCCCATTCCTATACATGAACGTGTTAGTCTTGATGGAGAACGTAAGGCTAAATTTGTCAAAGATTTACATGAAAAGGTTAAGTCACAACTTAAAGCTAAAAATAAAGTGTATGCCAAAAAAGCTAACAAGAACAGAAAGACTGTTACATTTGAACCTGGAGATCTCGTTTGGTTACACTTAAGGAAGGAAAGGTAACCTAAGGAAAGGAAATCAAAGTTGTTGCCGAGAGGCGATGGGCCATTCAAAGTTGTCCAAAGAATTAGAGATAATGCGTATGTCTTTGACATCCCTGAAGAAAGGTATGGTTCTGTATCTAAAACTTTTAATGTTGCTGATCTTACTCCATTTAGTGTTGATCCAGATTCGAGGTCGAATCCTTTTCAAGTGGGGGGAATAATAAGCCCCAGCTACACCAAGAAGAACCAACCACAGCGGTAGGTACACCCATGCAAGACAAGGGGCCTATAACAAGGAGCAAGGCCAAGAAATTGATTCATGAAGTGGGAACCTTCCTTTTCAAGCATGTTTAGGATGAACCAAGTCAAGATAATCTACATTGGATTCATTTGTTACAAGCTTTAACTTAGTTTTGAATCATGTTTAATATATTAGGTAATCTTGTGTGTATTGTCCATATTATTGAGTGCTTAGCTTTCTTTCCTTTATAAACTGTTGTAAACTAACCAAGACATGTCTTAGTATATTGCATATGTTGTTTGGTGTATGTTTGAACTGATTTTAGGCCAAGGAAGCTTGATGGAGTTCATGTTACACGTTATACACCAAGTTGAATTAAAAGGGCAAGGTGGCAGCATGACACACTCTTAGTATATCCGTAATATCTCATCAAAACAAACTCTAATTGATGTGATTCCAGTTGGAGATGAAAGTTAAGACATTAAGCTATAACTTTGGTGTTTCGCACATTCTCATATTCGTCCATTATTAAGCATAAAGAATGCCATAAATTTGAAGCTGCTGATTTTCAAATGTACACAGTTGGAAGCAACTACAATTTCAACGCATGATATCTCTGTCATCCCAATTCCAAATCAGATGATTCAAAAGCCTAAATTCAAGGACTTTTGTTGTCTACAAGACCATTTTTCGGTCCAATCAGATGAAGGTCTTCAAAATCCACTTGCAACAGTAACTGCGCCAATTCTGCCGAAATTTGAGGGATGAAGACTTTTGCTTCCAACAATAATTTACTTCTAGTTTTGAGTCATTTCTTTAATTGGCTGATAGTTAGGTTATTATGTAATTATTTAATGTATCTTAGGCCTATAAATAGAGGAGTTAGTCATTTATAAGAAACACACATATATGAAAACAAATTTCAGCCAAAGGCTTTTTGCACCATTGTGTTCTTGTTTTTCCTAGAATCTAGGCTAGGTTCCTTCAAGAAACATGAACAAATTCTTGATTGTATTGCTTCATATGCTTGGGATGGATATTGTTTGAGAGGGTTTGTTACACCCCGTGACTTTTAAGCACGACTTTCAACACGTTAGGTGAACCTTAAATACAATTTAAGTAATGATGTAGGATGTGTTAGTTAGTTACTTAAAATATAGGAAAAATAAGAAAAGGGGTTAGAAGTAGAATTAGAGGTAATTAAGGGTAATTACATAAAAAGCCCCTACTAAAGAAAGGGGAGTTACACCACACTTTGGTATAACTCCCCATTCACCTAATTGGGGACGGTTAAACAGTGCCAAAAAGGGGAGAGAAACCGCAGGTGAAAAGAGAAGGAGAAAAGGAGAGGAAGAAGAAGAAGAGAAGAAGGAAAAAGGGAAGAAAGAAGGCCAATCTAAGTGCAATCTTTACCGAAATTCTGCAGTAAATCCGTAAGCCAACTAGAAACAAAGGCAAGTAATCTTTCTATACGCTTTACGTAAATTTTGATACTTTAGGCCCTATGTTCTTACAAAGAGAAAACATGAATCACACATTAGTATTCTTGTCTTGTCTATCTTAAATGCTTTGTTATACGTAAGTCTTGTTGCTAATTGTGTAAAGTCTTGTTCTTTGGGCCATATTTATGAAAATAGTTGTGTGGTGCTTTATTGTTTGTCAAGAATGCCCATAAAAGTGTATATTTTGACGTGCTTATTGTCTTGCTCTACTCTTATGTTGATTGTCTACACTTAGACGTTGAGAGTAAGTGCAGGAAATTGAGAGATGAGTGATGACATTGCTGTAATCTTGTTTTGTTGGGAAAGTTGATGAGATCTTTTGAAGGTTGTGAATGATTGAAGGCTAGAGTGGATATTGCTAGGCATGACTAGGCATCAATTCATGTTTAGATTTGTGTTAAGTAAGATGAATCTAGATGTTAAGATGGATCTTTAAGTGTTGAAAATGGAAGGGTTGAAGAAGGAGGGTGTTGGAGAGGAAGTTACTGCAGAAAAACTGCAGTTTGGCATCGTCAGAACACTTCGAACGCCTACATTAGGCGCTTTATGTCACATTAGGCGCCTAATGTAGCGTTCAATGTGTCCTAAAGCTTTCCCGTACAGAAAAACTGCAATTTAGAACCGTCAGAACACTTCGAACACCTACATTATGCGCTTCATGTCACATTAGGCGCCTAATGTAGCGTTCAATGTCGCATTAGGCGCTTCATGTAGGCGTTCAATGTCTACGGCACATCCCTGAACACTTCGAACGCCTAGTATAGGCGCTCTATGTCACTATAGGCGCCTCATGTGGCGTTCCAAGTATACTGGAAGTCTTTTTGACCCTTTAGGTGCCCTATGTAAGTGTAGCAACTTTATACACTTTCTTTGAACATAAAATGCAAGGGTATTTGAGGTGTAAATGAGGAATAGATGGTAAGATTGACTAAGTAAGAATAAGATTGAATCCCAAGTGAATTAGTGAGACGAACGGACTTGGGAAGATACAAACAGGGAGTGTTTGAGATGCAAGACCGTATACTTGATATGTAAGATGAGTGTGCGGGATACCTTTATTATCTACCATTGTTCATGAATTACAAAGTGTTTGAAAGTGTGCTAGAGTTGTAAACATTAAGTGTGAATGAGTAGGGTTAAGTATGAATTCGAACAGGATTCGTGATATGAAAGGGCATGAAGTGGTATGAATGAGGTGTATTTGAGTAGTAAACATTAAGTGTGAATGAGTAAAGTTAGGTATGAATCCAAAGTGAGTTAGCAATATGAAAGAGCACAAAATGGTACGAAAAGGGTGTGTCTGAGGAAGCATGAACGAGCAAGGTTAAGTGTGAACTCGAGACGATTTCGTAATACGAAGGGACATGAAATGATACGAGCAGAATGTGATAGGGGTTCATGACTTTGTACTTGATATGTAAAGTGTGTGTGCATGTTTATACGTTTGATATGATGTTACATGAGCATTCTGCATCATGACATGGGCACTTGCATTTGATTTGAGAATTGCTTTGCGAAAGAACATGTGTTTACAAGAAAAGTTTGAAGTTTTCGAAAGACAAGATGGCTGCTGGTTGATCGCAGGGTATAAAAGTCACGCCTGCGAAAGCAGGGTATAAAAACGTGATCTGTGAATCAACAGCAGGGTATAAAGTATTTTATGGGGCCGTGGACCTATCAGCACGGAAAATAAAGTTATTTTATGGGGCCGTGGACCTTTCAGCATGGATACATGATATATGTAATGGGGCCGTGGACCTTTCAGCACGGATATATGATATATGTAATGGGGCCGTGGACCTTTCAGCACGGGGTATAAAGTTATATGTTATGGGGCCGTGGACCTTTCAGCACGGGGTATAAAGTTATGTTTGCTGTGGACTGATCACCCACAGGGTATAAAGTTCTGCTACGCGAAGAATATGATATGTAAAGTGATGAAATGTTTTGTGAAATGACATGCATGACATGTTTATGAAAGAAGACATATGCATGGGTGTTGTGTGTGATTTTAAAGATGTACATGCATCATGATACACGAAGCATAAGACTTGACATACAAGAAACGTGGTTAGTCTATGACTTGCTTATGTGATACGTTGTTTTAATACATGTTGGTTCTCGTATCTGTGTACATATATGTGCTTTATCTGTTTGAGGAATTCTTATTAAAATGTTATTTGTTAACCCGAGCACCTTATTTTTGGGCAATGTTTTGTACACTGGTGACTCGTCGTGTGTGATTCCGTAAGGTGTATAGACGGGTTACTTGCTGGCGATAATTTCACTAAGAACAGTTACTCTATTCCTTTTCAGGTGAGCCTGAATATGAGTTGATATTTATCGAGGACGATGGCGAGTGGGCTCAGTGGGATGACGGACATGGGAATAGATAGATGCTGGTTTATTTTCTCGAGATTGGAAACTCCATTTCATTATGTTGTCCTGACACTTGTGTTAGCTAGATAACAAACACCTTTTAATTCCGCTGCATTTTATGGTTGTTTTAATGACGATGAAGTTTTAAATTTATCAACGTTTTCGTTGATTTATCTTACGTCATAGATGATGTATGTTTGATCCGCTTTGACGCTTCGTAGTTCTCATAGTAGACTACGGCGGGTGCACTGGTTCCGATGACGGTATCGGGCCGGGGCGCTACAGGTGGTATCAGAGCCTAGGCTTCAGATCTATCTCGGAAACTTAGGTTCATGATCTTATAGCAAATTAAGATGTGATTTTCCCTTAAGTTTGATCCTTAGGTATAAGTGATGATTTTCTAGAGCCTAAGTATGATCTGGGTTGGGTGTGTGCGAGCGCGTATATCATTTAACTTTCTATAATAATTTTAATTTTGGACCCACCGATCTCTTGGATACAACTTTGTGATGCCTTTCTGAAGTATTACGTGCCTAAGACAGCGATCTTAGACAAAATAAAGGCGTTCGACGGGCTAAAACAGAGTCGGATGATAATGTCGGAGTATGCCGACCATGTTCATGCTTTGGGTAAGTTCGCTCCAGCGATTATGCCTGATAATCGCTTAAAGATGACAAAGTTCGAGCGAGGTTTGGACTCAAGAATTCAGTCAGCAATCGTAAGCGCATGGATGAGAACCAACGAGGACATGATGGATACACGCCTCTGCGTCGAGAGTGATTTTCGTAGAGTGGTGGCAAGAGAGGCCGATGCAGGATACTCTGACAAAGGTAAGAGGGTAAGAGAAGAGATTTGAGTTGGTAGCAGGCCAGGATGTTTGGATCAAGATTCAGAAGAGATGTCCAGTCGGGAAAATTGTAAAGACCCCCAACCTAGAACCCAGATGTAAATTAGCTGTAGGAGTTTTCCGCATTGTAATAAGAGCCATGATGGCGAATGTGGGAAGTTGGCAAGAGTGTGTTATCGATGCGGACAGGTAGGTCATCTCGTTAGAGATTGTCCAGAGATGAGAAAGAATGCCCTGGGGGAAAGCGGCCCAGCAGCCGAAGACGAATGTTCGCGTCAATGTCATGATTGCCATGGATATTTGGAAAGTCGCCGATGTGGTATGAGGTACAATTTTAGTGAACAAGATATTCACCAATGTTCTTTTAATAGCGGTGTGAACCCCTCTTTTGTGGCAAAGGGATTTGTTAAGCGCCTTTGTGGTTCACCAGAATAGTTGGAGATTCCATACTGTGTCCAAGCGTCCAAGATCAAATTACGATTTCACATCAACATTGACTATCGATTAAAACAAGTGACAGTTAAGAATTCTGTGATGGAAGGTATAACCTTTCAAGGGAATTGCTGTTGATTGAAGGAAGTTGAACTTATTACCAAGTGGTCTAGATCTACGAATGACACCGAAGTCAGCGTTTCTTGGGTCTAGCTAGTTATTATAGGAAGTTTGTCGAGGGATTCTCGACAATAGCGATGTTTCTCAATTGCCTTACTCAAAAGAAGTCCAAGTTTGAGTGGACGGCATAATGCGAGAAAAGCTTCACGGAGCGTGAGAGGAGGTTAACCATAGCTCCAGTATTGGCTCAACCTTCTGGTACTGATGGGTTTGTGATATGTAGTGATGTGTCGAAAAACAGTCTAGGTACGTAAACTATAGCGTAAGTTATGAATTTCCATCCAAATTGAGTTGAGATGATACTCCACTTGTAGACTGTGTTTTGATGCAATACGAACGAGATATCGCGTATGCCTCAGGACAGCTAAACATGAGACAGCTAAGATGGTTGGAACTATAAAAGGACTACGACTTGACCATTAATTACCATCCAGGGAAAGCTAATAGAGTGGCCAATGTATTAAGCAGAAAATCTAACTATGCGCGATAGTCACCACTTGAGTGGGAAATAGAAGAATTTAGCTTGGATTTGGTTGATTCTATAGTTAATGTTTTCACAACATTGACCGTTACCTTGAGTTTGATGGATTGTGTGAAAGAAGCGCAAAAGAGAAAAATAAGACTGTGGGTGATATTGCTGGGAAACTGAGGTATAGTTAGGTTGATGGATTTCAAACCAATGAGGATGGGAGCTTATGTTTAGAGGAAAAATGTGTGTATCTGATTTGGATGTGTTAAGGAAAGAAAATTTTTGCAAGGGCTCGCAGCTCCAGGTTATCGATATATTCTGGTAGCACCAGAATGTGTAGGGATCTCTGACAATATTATTGATGGTGTGAGATGAAGAGGCATATTGTGGACTTTATTGAGAGATATGTGGTGTGTCAGCAAGTTGAGTGTGAACACCAGCAACTTGGTGGATTAGTGATGTCGTTGGAGAGTCCAGAGTAGAAATAAGAACGTATTAGGATGGACTTTGTGGCTGCTTTACCAAAAAAAATGGATATAACATGATTGTGGGGATTGTGGATTGGTTAACCAAGGTTGCACATTTTATACCTATCTTAAGGGATATATCTCTTGATAAGTTGATTAATTTAGATATAGGTAACATTGTCAACTTGCATGGTGTTCCAATGAACATATCGTCTGACCGAGGTCAATAGTTTATTCCCAAGCTCTGGATGATATTTTGGAGTTTAACAAAATTAAGGATGAGTACACCCTATCACCTCAGACAGATGGATAATATGAAGGGACTATTCAGACCATCGAGGACTTGTTAAGAGATTGCATCCTAATTTCAAAAGGAGTTGAGATGGAATGGTGAAGTTAATGGGGTTATCTAATAATAACAGTCACCACAGTGCAATCGATATGACTCCCTTCGAAGCGCTGTATGGACGGAGTGCGGGTCCCCGGTTTATTAGGGTGAAGCCGATGTGAGGACCATCACCGAACCTGGACTATTGGAGAAAACATTAGGAAGGGTGAGAATCACTCGAGACTCAAGTTGGCTCAGGGCCGCAACAAAAGTTGGGTGGATTATAAACAAAGGCCTTTGGAGTTTAACGTAGGTGAAAAGGTTTATTTAAAAGTATCACCTACGAAGGGTATTGTGAGATTTGGAATCAAAGGCAAGTTAAGCCGTTTTATTAATCCTTACGAGATACATGAGGAAGTGGGAGATTTTGCATTACCTCTGGTATTGCCACAAGTCCATAACGTATTCCACGTATCATAGTTAAGAAAGTACATGACGAATCCAAGACATGTGCTTGAAGCACGACCTTTGAAACTCAACGACGATGTTACTTACGAAGAGATACCCATGAAAACGTAAATTGAAAGGACCCAGTGTTGAGGAAGCAGGTGATCCCTTATGTGAATGTCAAGTGGAGCAAACACACGGAATGTGAGGCCACTTATGAACTCGAAGAACAAATGCGGGAGAAGTACCCTCAAATCTTCAGCTAAGGTACGTAAGTTTCGAGGACGAAACTTTTTGTAAGGGGGGTGGAATGTTACACCCCGTGACTTTTAAGCACGACTTTCAACACGTTAGGTGAACCTTAAATACAATTTAAGTAATGATGTAGGATGTGTTAGTTAGTTACTTAAAATATAGGAAAAATAAGAAAAGGGGTTAGAAGTAGAATTAGAGGTAATTAAGGGTAATTACATAAAAAGCCCCTACTAAAGAAAGGGGAGTTACACCACACTTTGGTATAACTCCCCATTCACCTAATTGGGGACGGTTAAACAGTGCCAAAAAGGGGAGAGAAACCGCAGGTGAAAAGAGAAGGAGAAAAGGAGAGGAAGAAGAAGAAGAGAAGAAGGAAAAAGGGAAGAAAGAAGGCCAATCTAAGTGCAATCTTTACCGAAATTCTGCAGTAAATCCGTAAGCCAACTAGAAACAAAGGCAAGTAATCTTTCTATACGCTTTACGTAAATTTTGATACTTTAGGCCCTATGTTCTTACAAAGAGAAAACATGAATCACACATTAGTATTCTTGTCTTGTCTATCTTCAATGCTTTGTTATACGTAAGTCTTGTTGCTAATTGTGTAAAGTCTTGTTCTTTGGGCCATATTTATGAAAATAGTTGTGTGGTGCTTTATTGTTTGTCAAGCATGCCCATAAAAGTGTATATTTTGACGTGCTTATTGTCTTGCTCTACTCTTATGTTGATTGTCTACACTTAGACGTTGAGAGTAAGTGCAGGAAATTGAGAGATGAGTGATGACATTGCTGTAATCTTGTTTTGTTGGGAAAGTTGATGAGATCTTTTGAAGGTTGTGAATGATTGAAGGCTAGAGTGGATATTGCTAGGCATGACTAGGCATCAATTCATGTTTAGATGTGTGTTAAGTAAGATGAATCTAGATGTTAAGATGGATCTTTAAGTGTTGAAAATGGAAGGGTTGAAGAAGGAGGGTGCTGGAGAGGAAGTTACTGCAGAAAAACTACAGTTTGGCATCGTCAGAACACTTCGAACGCCTACATTAGGCGCTTTATGTCACATTAGGCGCCTAATGTAGCGTTCAATGTGTCCTGAAGCTTTCCCGTACAGAAAAACTGCAATTTAGAACCGTCAGAACACTTCGAACACCTACATTAGGCGCTTCATGTCACATTAGGCGCCTAATGTAGCGTTCAATGTCGCATTAGGCGCTTCATGTAGGCGTTCAATGTCTACGGCACATCCCCGAACACTTCGAACGCCTAGTATAGGCGCTCTATGTCACTATAGGCGCCTCATGTGGCGTTCCAAGTATACTGGAAGTCTTTTTGACCCTTTAGGTGCCCTATGTAAGTGTAGCAACTTTATACACTTTCTTTGAACATAAAATGCAAGGGTATTTGAGGTGTAAATGAGGAATAGATGGTAAGATTGACTAAGTAAGAATATGATTGAATCCCAAGTGAATTAGTGAGACGAACGGACTTGGGAAGATACAAACAGGGAGTGTTTGAGGTGCAAGACCGTATACTTGATATGTATGATGAATGTGCGGGATACCTTTATTATCTACCATTGTTCATGAACTACAAAGTGTTTGAAAGTGTGCTAGAGTTGTAAACATTAAGTGTGAATGAGTAGGGTTAAGTATGAATTCGAAGAGGATTCGTGATATGAAAGGGCATGAAGTGGTATGAATGAGGTGTATTTGAGTAGTAAACATTAAGTGTGAATGAGTAAAGTTAGGTATGAATCCAAAGTGAGTTAGCAATATGAAAGAGCACAAAATGGTACGAAAAGGGTGTGTCTGAGAAAGCATGAACGAGCAAGGTTAAGTGTGAACTCGAGATGATTTCGTAATACGAAGGGACATGAAATGATACGAGCAGAATGTGATAGGGGTTCATGACTTTGTACTTGATATGTAAAGTGTGTGTGCATGTTTATACGTTTGATATGATGTTACATGAGCATTCTGCATCATGACATGGGCACTTGCATTTGATTTGAGAATTGCTTTGCGAAAGAACATGTGTTTACAAGAAAAGTTTGAAGTTTTCGAAAGACAAGATGGCTGCTGGTTGATCGCAGGGTATAAAAGTCACGCCTGCGAAAGCAGGGTATAAAAGCGTGATCTTTGAATCAACAACAGGGTATAAAGTATTTTATGGGGCCGTGGACCTATCAGCACGGAAAATAAAGTTATTTTATGGGGCCGTGGACCTATCAGCATGGAAAATAAAGTTATTTTATAGGGACGTGGACCTTTCAGCACGGATACATGATATATGTAACGGGGCCGTGGACCTTTCAGCACGGATATATGATATATGTAATGGGGCCGTGGACCTTTCAGCACGGGGTATAAAGTTATATGTTATGGGGCCGTGGACCTTTCAGCACGGGGTATAAAGTTATGTTTGCTGTGGACTGATCACCCACAGGGTATAAAGTTCTGCTACGCGAAGAATATGATATGTAAAGTGATGAAATGTTTTGTGAAATGACATGCATGACATGTTTATGAAATAAGACATATGCATGGGTGTTGTGTGTGATTTTAAAGATGTACATGCATCATGATACACGAAGCATAAGACTTGACATACAAGAAACGTGGTTAGTCTATGACTTGCTTATGTGATACGTTGTTTTAATACATGTTGGTTCTCGTATCTGTGTACATATATGTGCTTTATCTGTTTGAGGAATTCTTATTAAAATGTTATTTGTTAACCCGAGCACCTTATTTTTGGGCAATGTTTTGTACACTGGTGACTCGTCGTGTGTGATTCCGTAAGGTGTATAGACGGGTTACTTGCTGGCGATAATTTCGCTAAGAACAGTTACTCTATTCCTTTTCAGGTGAGCCTGAATATGAGTTGATATTTATCGAGGATGATGGCGAGTGGGCTCAGTGGGATGACGGACATGGGAATAGATAGATGCTGGTTTATTTTCTCGAGATTGGAAACTCCATTTCATTATGTTGTCCTGACACTTGTGTTAGCTAGATGAACAAACACCTTTTAATTCCGCTGCATTTTATGGTTGTTTTAATGACGATGAAGTTTTAAATTTATCAACGTTTCCGTTGATTTATCTTACGCCATAGATGATGTATGTTTGATCCGCTTTGACTTCAGGTGAGCCTGAATATGAGTTGATATTTATCGAGGACGATGGCGAGTGGGCTCAGTGGGATGACAGACATGGGAATAGATAGATGCTGGTTTATTTTCTCGAGATTGGAAACTCCATTTCATTATGTTGTCCTGACACTTGTGTTAGCTAGATGAACAAACACCTTTTAATTCCGCTGCATTTTATGGTTGTTTTAATGACGATGAAGTTTTAAATTTATCAACATTTCCGTTGATTTATCTTACGTCATAGATGATGTATGTTTGATCCGCTTTGACGCTTCGTAGTTCTCATAGTAGACTACGGCGGGTGCACTGGTTCCGATGACGGTATCGGGCCGGGGCGCTACAGGGTTTAAGGCTTGTTCAATCAAGTTGAAGTCATTTGCGAAGTGTTCATCTAACTTTGCTAAAATCTATATGGTTTAAGTGTTGGGTGTTCTTGGAATGTTTTGCACCTTCATCCTTGGCTCCAGATGATTCCTTTGAGTTGAAGAAAGGTTCTACAATAGCTGATTGTTTGTGCATCAGGCTTCTTTAACATTCTTCGGTTCTAAGTGTGAGATTAATCTATGTTCTTCAGGTTGACTTTTGTTTTTACGCGTTCTAACCCCAACACTTGGATCCCCAATGATTAACTCTTTAGGGTGTTTATGTTTATCTTTTATAAGCCACCAATTACTAGGTTGACTATGTTCACCGTCATTTTGTTCAAATGTTTCATTAGTGTGAACATTGTCGTATACAATTGAATCATCTTACAAGTTAGTTGTATTATCTTCCAATTGCAAAATCTCTTCGTTCATTTCATCTTAGGGTTCATGCATGTCTTGCTCAGGGGGAGTTGGTTTAAGATGATCAGGTACATGCTCAAGTAATATATCATCATCATCAAACATATTTTCAACATTATTTTCTTGTTTATGTTGAGTTTTATCACTAACTTCAAAACATGCATTTTCATTGAATTTCACATGTATAGATTCAATTATTTTTCTAGATGCAGGATCATAAAACTATATGCTCTTGAATTAGTTGAATAACCAAGAAATATGTGTTGAGAAATATGTTTGGATAATTTTCAAAGTCATGATTTTAATAGGTGAATGCATAAAAATATCATACATGGTGTTATATGTGATTAAAAGTTGAAAAAGTTGAAAAGTTGACATCGATCTCTCAGGTTGTTGCACTTCGATCAATTGATGTACCTCGAACCCTCACTTCGATCGATCAATGTAGGTCAGAGACAAACTCTGAAACTTACGGTGAGATGTCGATCTCTCAACCTGAGCCACTTCAATCGATCGATGTCTAGGGTTTTTAGAAATAATTTTCTAAAATGTGATAAAATGGTTGTTTTCATTTGTATATGATTTATACATGTTCATTATGTGAATATTATGTGTTTTTGGTGATTTTAAATATACTGTGACTAGTGTGCCTTGGAAGTTTCCACAACTTACCAAAAAGGTCAAAAGTGGTATTTTTTGTTTTGCAGGAACATGATATAGTGGATATACTTCAATGACATATTTTTTATCTTACTCATCATGACAAAGGTGTTATAATATTCATTTTTGACCATCGGGGTCATTTCTGGAGTTTTTTCTCACCAGGGGCATTTTGGTCATTTCATCCCTGAGGGCATTTTTGGTATTTTCACTCAAGGAATCTCTTGAGCATATTATTATCTTCATTCTGGAGTTGAGTTATTATCTTGAAGATTATTTGGTGGTTCTTTATCTTATTCTCTCAAAATAATATCATTAACTATAGTGGGATATGTGGCGGGTTGCAATGTCACATTCTATCTTTTTCTTGAAGACTTTATTTTATATGTTATTGGAGGATATTATTCATCATATTTCAGAGAATATAAAGGTGTTCAAGGTGTGCAAAGGATCACAACATACAAGAAGAAATTATGGGAATCTTGGTGTTACATGTTGACATAATCTTGTCAATTATTATTTGGTGATTTCTTCTTCAAAAATCTGAGTTGATATACTTCTATATATGTCCAAAAACATGTATAAACAAGTGGAGGTGATATATTATTCATTTTATAGCTTGGTGACAAATGGACCAATCAAAAAGAAGCTAGTTGGCAAAAGTTGCCAACTAGGAAAGTTTAAATGTAGCCAACGGCTACTAAGGCATTTTGGGAGCTGATTTTGGAGTTTGAAATTGTCAATGCCCACATGCCTATTTTCAAGCCAAGAAGTTGAGGTATTTTGGCAAAGGATAATCAAGACTATCCAAAGTGTAATTTTCGGCCAACAAAGTGATGCAAAGGTGGACCAATTATGTTGCCTCATTTTGCCAAGTGTACAAAGCCAACGAATGATGTGAAGACACTTGGACTTGATGATGAAGATGGTGACACATGTGCATTCTTATCTCCAAGGCTCAATTCACCCTATAAATTGGAGGCGATGGTGAAGAAGATGAAACACACTTGAAGCTCACTTGAAAGCATTTGTTGATTTGTCTAGCTATCATCTTCTTGTTGTTGTTCTTGTTTCATTCTTTGTAGCAAAAGTGTTCTTGTTGTATTTGTTGAGCTACAAGCCTCTTGGGCTTCATTTGTAATATTGATTAGCCAATTCTATAAGGCTACATCAATAGGTGGTAGTGGTGTTGCAACTAAGTGTTGCACTGAAGGTGTTTATCCAAGTCTTGAATAGGGTTGGTGTATAACCCAAGGATCAAGCTTGGTTCTTGTTGTAAGGTGATTCATATCATAGTGAAATCCAAGGAAAGGTGTTCCTTGGGACTAGAGTAGGTCGCATTGACCGAACCAGGATAAGTTCTCGATGTTCTTGTCTTGTTTCTACCTTTCTGTTTTCTGTCCATTTTTACTGCAGTTTTCACACAACTTCTCACGATTTGAAAAAATAGCTAAACACTTTCAAAATTCGTGATGATGGAGTTATACTTCAGACTGTTAGCTTCCATTTGCAATAAGAATCACTTGATTTGAGCTAGGAAAATTTAGTCTTTCAGTCTTTGCAAGATAACTGCTCCATTCTGGCTGCAATCTGACCAGTTTTGAGAAAACTTAAATTATGTATTAATAGAGAATTGTTTAAGGTCAGGGCCTTTTAGAAACATCAACTACATATCCTAAGGAGTGTTTTGATATAAACATCAACCTTTTGGTTGAGTATTTAAAGAGAAACACGTTTTTCAAAATCAGCAACATTCTGTCCAATTCTGTCCAGATTGACCATCTGAATCTTTTTATTTGTTTGAAGGGTCAAACGATCTTATTTTTGTCTGATTTTCAGACAGAGTCTTGCTAACACATTGAAGTTAAGATCTGGAAATTTTCATAATTTTTGGAGTTGTGTACAAGGACTTTTAAAAATTTTTCAAAAACGGGTTCTGAATCTGAGGTAGTCTCAGATTCTGTTTTCAAAGGTGTTTTTAATTAAGGGAGTAGTGTAATTTCCGCTAACCACTATTCATCGCCCCTCTAGTGTTGTTTATTGCAGGTGCACGGTCCAACAATTGGTATCATAGTGAGGTTCACACCACTCAAAGAATCATACAAACAACACAAGGCCAAGAAACAATATTTCAAAGTATCCTGCTAGTCTCAAATCAAAGGTACTTACAATGGCAATAGTTTCTCACAAAGGTGAGTTGGAAGGTATGTCCACACAACGTCCTCTTTTTTTCGATGGTAATAATTTGGTTCATTGGAAACTAAGGATGAGGTTATTCTTAATGGCTATAGACATCGATTTATGGTCTATAGTTGAAGATAGGCCATACATTCCAATAAAAGTTTTACAAGTTATCGGAGTCACACAAGAGGTTGAAAAATATAAAAGTGAATGGTCATCGGAAGATAAAAAGAAAATGTCCATGAATGCAAAAGCTATGCAATTACTTTTGAATGGACTTACAACTTCTGAAGCATGATATGTTTCAAATTGCACAAGCACACACGACATGTGGAAATCACTTGTATTAAAGCATAAAGGTACAAGTGGTGTAAAAGAATCAAAAATAAACATGCTTATGACTGAATTAGAATCTTTCAAAATGTTGCCGAATGAATCCATAACATCTATGGATTTGAGATATACTAATATTTTCAAGGCCCTTGAAGCTTTAGGAAAATCATTCACCAACAACGAGAAGGTGCAAAATGTGTTGCGAAGCCTTCCTGCTGAATGGTATCCAAATGTCACTGCGATTGAAGAAACCAAATCGATCGCAAAAATAGACAAATTATAGGCTCACTAAGAGTATACGAGGTAAAACTAAACCAGCGGAAGTCCGAGCCATCTAAATCATCCGGTAAGTCAATAGCTTTCAAAACGACTAAAATACCTTATGAATTGTTAAATAATAGACAACCTAAAATAGATTATCTTAAAGTTTTTGGTTGTAAATGTTTTGTGTTACACACTAAGGATAATCTAGACAAGTTTGAACAAAAGTCTATTGAATGCATATTTGTTGGTTATTCAACTAATTCAAGAGCATATAGGTGTTATAATCCTGCATCTAGAAAAATAATTGAATCTATACATGTGAAATTCAATGAAAATGCATGCTTTGAGGTTAGTGATAAAACTCAACATGAACATGAGAATAATGTTGAAAATATGTTTGATGATGATGTATTATTTGAGCCTGTACTTGATCATCTAGAACCAACTCCCCCTGAACAAGACATGCATGAACCTTGAATAAATGAAGAGATTTTGCAATTGGAAGATAATACAACTAACTTACAAGATGATTCAATTGTATACGACAATGTTCACACTAATGAAACATTTGAACAAGATGAGGGTGAACCTAGTCAATCTAGGAATTGGTGGCATCCTAAAGAATTAATCGTTGGGGATCCAAGTGTTGGGGTTAGAACACGTAGAAACATAAGTCAACTTGAAGGACATAGCTTAGTCTCACACATAGAACCTAAGAATGTTAAGAAAGCCTTAGGTGACATATCATGGATAGATGCCATGCATGAGGAATTAAATCAATTTACAAGGAATAACGTGTGGGATTTAGTACCTAAACCCGAAAATAAGTCCATAATATGTCAACATATAACACCAAAATTTCCACTTTTTCTTCTTGTATGTTGTGATCATTTTCACACCTTTAACACCATTAAACTCTCAGTAAAATGATGATTGATATCCTCCAATAAAATATAGAAGAGGGTCTTCAAGAAAGAAATAGAATGTGACATCACAACTCGTCACATATACCGCTACTGTCGATAATACCATCATTTGAGAAAAATAATAGAAAACCGCCAAATAATCTCCAAGTTAATTAAAAAGAAACTTCTGAATGAAGATAATAATATACTCAAGAGATTGCTTGAGTGAAAATAATGAAACTGCCCTCAGGGAAAATGACTAAAATGCCTCTGGTGTGAGAAAACTCCTGAAATGACCCGATGGTCAGATATAGATATAGTAACATATTTGTTATGATAAATAAGATGAGAATAAGTCCTTGAAATATTTTCACCATTTCATGTTCCTAAAAAACTCAAAATACCAATTTTGTCCTTTTTTGGTAAGTTGTAGAAACCTCCAAGGCACATTAGTCATAAGACATTTATAATCATCAAAAACACATAACATCAACATAATGAACATATATAAATCATGTACAAATGAAAACAACCACTTTCTCACATTTTAGAAAAATATTTCTAAAAACCCTAGACATTGAACGATCGAAGTGCCTCAGCTTCAGAGATCAATGTCTCACAGTGAGTTTCAGAGTTTGTCTCTGACCTACATTGATCGATCAAAGTGAGGGTTCGATATATACATTGATCGATCGATGTGTCTCATGTTTAGGGATCGATGTCTCACAGTAAGATCTTGAATTTTCTCTACCTTACATTGATCGATCGATGTGAGGGATCGAAGTACATTGATCGATAGAAGTGCAACAAGCTGAGAGATCGATGTATTTTTCTCAAATTTTTCAACTTTTAATCACTTATAACACCATATGTGACATTTTTAAGTATTTACCACTTAAATTCATGACCTTGAAAATTATCCAAACTTATTTCTCAACATTTATAAAGTGCAACGTTACCAAATGAGTCTCTTTTGGTCTTAAAGACCCATTTACATCCCAGTAGAGAAGCTCTGTTTGGTAACAGAACAAGCTCACAGACAATGTTTTTAGCCACTGATTACATCTCTTCTTTCATGGCATCGTACCATCGTGACGACTTGTCACTACTCATGGCTTGTGAAAATGAGATAGGGTCATGGTACAATCCAATGCCATAATTAGAGTCTTGAAGATATACAACATAATCACTAGGAATTGCTGACCTTTTAGTCCTTGAGGATCTATGGACTCCCACTGAATGTGAGATTACTGGGCTCATATTGTTCTTGATGTGATTCTTCAATTTCAAGTTGCATAACTGGTGGCTCTTTATTATGTTAAATATCAACTGGACTGTCCACATATAAAGGTATAACATGTGTATCCCTTTCTTCCCCAAAATTGAATTGCCGATTCAAATCACTCTCATTAATTTCATGATACTCTAGAAATTTAACATTTCTAGCTTCAACCACTTTTGGAGTATGTGAGTGGCAATAAAATCAATATCCTTTGGAGTTAACTGCATATCTAGTAAAGTAACCACTTTTCATTCGTTCACCAGTTTCTTTAAGCTTAGGTTGTATACCCTAGCTTCAACTGGACGACCCCATATGTGTAAATGTTTCAAACTTGGTTTTCAACTATTCCACAACTCAAAATGTCTTTAAGAACAGTCTTAGATGGAACCCTATTTGAGACATACACAGCTGCTTTTAAAGCTTCTTTCTAAAAAGATACAAACAAATTTGTGGTGCTAATCATGCTCATGACCATGTCCATAAGAGTCCTATTTCTTTTTTCAGCAACACCATTTTGTTGTGGTATGCCATGCATAGTGTATTGAGCAATAATACCCTCCCTTTCAAGAAATTTGCAAATGGAGTAATCATTTGTCTTTTTTCTGTACAACGTCTATAGGATTCACCGTCTCTGTCAGATCAGACAGTTTTAATCGTCTTCTCTTTTTGTTTCTGTACTCCTAATTTGAATTTTTTGAACACATCAAGTGTTTCAGATTTATCAAATAGAAGATAGAGATACATGAATCTTGAATAGTCATCGATAAATGAAATGAAGTATTTCTGACCATTCAAGCATGGTGTGTAAAACGGTCTACAGGTATCCGTATGTATGATTTCAAGAGGCTGAGAACTTCTTTTGGCACCCTTCATGGTTTGTTGGTTTTCTTGCCTTTTATGCATTTCACATAAGTACCTAAATCGGTGAAATCTAGAGTTTGCAAAACTCCTTCATTCACCAATGTTTTCATTCTGTTAATTGAGATATGTCCCAATTTCTTATCTCAAAGTCTTGATGAGTTCTCATTGATAATACAACGCTTTATACCAGTTTATGTTAAAAGAGTATGCTCACAAATGGGATCTAACTCAGGGTGAAGCCAAAAACCATTCAATTTGGCAGAGCAATGATTTTAATATCTTTCAAAAGGTTTTTGACAAAAAGATGAGAATTAGAGTGATATCCAATAATCGGAAGTGTTGAAAGAGAAACTAAATTTCTTGAAAAAGATAGAATATAAAATATTGTCTAAATCTAATTGAAAACTGGTATTCAAAATGAGCCTAGAAGATCTCACTCCTTCAATAGTAGAGCGCATCTGGTTTCAGAATAGATGCATTGTTCACTTTTCTTTGCCTTCCTCAGGTTTAGAAAGCCCTGCAAGATTTTCGCAATTTGAAATATATAACCACAATCAATCCACTATGTATTATTAGAAACCTTAGTAAAATTAGATTCATGACACACATAGAAAGAATAACTTTTCTTCTCCCACCATTCTTCATATTTCAGGAAACCTTTCTTCTAGTGCCCCTTTTCCTTGCAAAATCGGCATTTGTCTTTATCACCAGTTTTCTTCAGTGGAACACTTTCGCCCTTTTCACGTTTCTTTTAAAATGAGTCGTAAGATGCATAGTTTTTATTGGCTCATTCTTCAACTCTGCTCCTCTTGAATACAAATGGTCAAAAGTTAAGTTCATTAATTGACCATTTTTCTTTATGTATGCTATATAAGATCTTGAATGGAGTATACTCCAAAGGGAGAAAGTTTAGTACAAAATGCACCAGGAATGGCTCTGAGATTTCAACCTTAAGGGAGCTTAGTTTAGCAGTAACATGCCTCATCTCCATGATATGCTCACACGCACCACAGCTTCTGTCATGGGTCATATTTGATAGCCTCTTCATAAGTTGCTTGACATAGCCTTGTCAGAGTTAACAAATTGTTCTTCAATTGCCTTCGTGTAAGTTTTGACATTATCAAAATTACAGATAGAACCCCTAATTCTGGACTTATGTGAGACTTGATGAGCATTATGCTGAGGCGATTAGATCGCTCCCAGCGCTCATAAATTTGACCTCTCAAATGGCGCACTTGATTCTGTGGGATTTGGCGGTTTCTCCTCGGAATGACAGGTATAAGTGTATGCACACTGATGCCAAAAGGATGACATCCTTCCATCCACTGTAATGGTCACTAGTCAACATTGGAGTACTAACACAATCAAATAAAGCAGTAGAAGGAATAACTGCATAACCAAAGCAATACAGATCATTCTATGAACATATATAATCAGAATGAAATCAAGTTCATTCACATAGTATATTCTAAACCTTCATGTGCGTAGATGTTGCGCTCAAGCATAGAATATAATTAGAACGATATGAAAATTACACAAGAAAAAATATTTCCGTACATGTGGACATAGGAAATGTTCATGTTTAATTTTTTTGATTAATAAAACAACCACTTCCTTATTGGGTAGAGTGATTATTTTAATAATCAAAACCATAGGTTTGATGACATTTTATTTTCTTTATACCATACAATGTTAAAATGTTGTGGCTAATCTTAAATTTAAAAAATAATGCTTTATATGTCATCAATAAAAGGGTTCAAACAAAGTAAAATCGTGTTGACAGAAATATAGACAACTGAAAAAAATAATAATTTTTTGGGGACAACGGTCAGCAGTCAACATTTGACTGGATCAGCCAGTTGGCTCGAATTGCGGGCCGATCTGAAATGGGCCAAGAACTAGATTGAATCATAAATTCGTGCCGAATTGTGGGCTAGCCAAAAGGCTAAGCCCAAACCCAAATACACCATTTTCTTGTTTTAAATATATCATTGATGCCCTGCTGTCTAGTTCAAGCGCAGGACAAAGCTTTTTTTTTGAATTTCTTGAATGGCGCGTAAGTGACACGCGTCTAACCTGACATCCACCGCCTTTGCGCCTGCCTTTGACCACCGCAACCTTTTCTTTCTGCCTCCAAGTTATTTTTTTACAAAACAATTTCGGTAGAATAACGGTACGCATAATTGAATGCTGCAAGCCTCGAAAACTATAATCACGTAATCTTTGAACGCTTAAATTGAATTAAAAGATACAGAAGTAAGTTTTCTACATACAAACTATATGGCCAGATGTGACTCTCATACCAAATATAAGGCCAAAAATAAAACAGCAGAAGAATCAAAATTACATCCGGCCATAATCGCTTGGTCGACGCCTGTAGACGAACTTTGGGGAATAGAGTCTTCTCGCCTATGTCTATTGTAATGCTTGATTACTTGGATGGATGTAATATCACAGGCTTTGTATTTATATGTTAGGGACCCCTTTTCATATTTAACCGATAATTAATTCCTTCCATCAAGGAATTATACTAATTGTCAGTCCATAAGAATCAAATCTTATAATAAATGCAGATTGCGGTGTATCTAGCCAACAAAATATACGAGTACGTTTAGCCATATGATCCACATTAGTAATTTATAAATAGAGATTCTTGCAATCAATCTTATAACTAATGCATTCAATAATTACAACATATGTAGCTAACAAAACATATGAATACGTTTATCCATATGATCCACATTAGTAATCTATAAATAAATTACGAGATTCTTTGCATCTGATTCTTAAAAAAGGAACACAGAGAGACATATCGTTACGGGATCGAGTCAAGTTTACTTACTACGCAAGATTGCGAGTACCCAATCAGCCTCCGCAACAGAACTTGTAAAATAAACTCTTACACATTAACAGGAAACAGAACACAACTAATAGCACTGCTGGAAATAAATGATATTCTCCCATGGTAGAATCATTATAACATCAATTTTCTTGTTTGTTATCAATACCCATGCATTCCCATTCAGTGATATCCCAGAGGAGCAGGAGCCTCCTTCAACTCTCGCCCCTGATAACGGATGTTCTGCAAAATTTTCACAATCCCACATTAAGAATCACACAAAATAAAACGTTACACCAAGAATTTTGATGCTTAAGAGTGATTTATCCTCACAGTTCTAATCACCATCACTACGTTGCGGAGAGTGGAATCAGGAGGCATACGATAGTAGCCGATGGCAATGGCGGGAGCTGGCACATTTTGGATATTACCTTTGCCCAATTCCTTGAGGAATTCAGTGTATGAGGGAATTGCTTCCTCTTCGAGGTATCCAACTATCCGGTGAGCCAATATTGGGGCGGCAAGATATGTCAAGAAGCAGGCGTTGAAGAAGACGCCTTGCACCGTGACGAGGGCGCGCTCATATCACCTTGGCTGGGAGACCTCCATGAATGTCATCAAATGCATTCATTCATTTTCTGCTTCGTCTAACAATGCTTTGATCCAACCTCCACCATGTTCAAATCTCCTCAATGGTTTGCAATGCGGAAGCATCCTTCCCACCATGTCAGGCGTAGAAATAAGTCTAGACGAGGTGTACTGAACTCAGTCGAGGTGCGTCAGCCAGAGTATAGAAGTGGGCTGTGCTGGGGAGGTTAGAAAGACAAGTGGCCGAAGTGATGCTATTGTTGAAATACGAATGTTTTGATGAAGTTCAAAATATGTTTGAAAAAGGATTGAAAAGTCATTTCATACTTGGAAATTAACAAAGGCTTGAACAAATAAGAAAGTAACATCATACCCTGATATAGATCTCTAACAGAGATCAATGTATACATCAAACCCAAACATAGATCTCTAATAGAGATCGATGCATACATAATACCTTGACATAGATCTCTAACAGAGATCGATGTATACATCATACCCTAACATAGATCGATCGATATGACATCATACTCTCACATAAATCGATCTATTGCATCCTGGTTCAAATTAAAACCACACTGGCCAACATCATACCTTTACATAGATCGATCGATGTACATCATACCCTCACATAGATCGGTTGATGTACATCATACCCTCACATAGACCGGTCGATGTCATCCTGAATTCAAATTGAAACCACACTGTCTAACATCATACCCTCACATAGATTGATTGATGTACATCATATCATCACATAGATCGATCGATGTCATCCTGAATTCAAATTTTTACAGCCGTTGCAAACAAATCCAAGGAAGATTTAAAGTGTTTTCTCACTCCAATCTTATTCAAAGTTCTTGTGGAGTTTTCCCTTATATTAATCATGCTTTCTTGACTATTATGAACATGCCTAAGATATTCTAGGGTGGCTATGGAGCATCATTTCCATCTATAGGATAGCTAAAGACTATTTAGACATTATCAAGACTTTTGATTGAGTTGAAGACTTGAGGGAGGCTGCGAAAACGTGGTTCACATCCTCTATATATTAAAGAAGCTCAGATAAGGCATTCACACACTTTCATCCTCTTCAAGCTTCATTTGTCATTGTTGTAAATTTCTCTCATTTGTGTAAAAGTGCTTAAAGCTTGTTAAGCTCTTATTGCTTGTTCTTCATTATTGTAATTTGAGAGATTGTGATCTAACACAAGAGGAACCATACATAGTTGATCTCATGCTTGTGTTTAGACTAGTGAGAAAGTATAGTCCCCACTACTTCCCAAAATCCACTATGAGAAAGTTGTTTTGTGCAAGAAGTTGTGGTTGTGATTGCTTACACTAAATTGTTAGTGTAAGTATTGCTGTTGTTGTTTTTATTAATAGTAATAAGAAGAGTAGTTGTTGAAAATCCACTTTAGAAACAAAGTGGTTGTGGAATAGAATCATTTACGATTCGAACCACTCTATGCCGAGTGTTTTCATTCATTATTTCTCATCTCCCTTCTTTACTTTGATTTAGAGTTCATTTGAGTTGGAGATAGCCAAAAACAAGAAAATTTCGCAAAATCACCCAACACTCTATTCACCCCTCCTCCTCTAGAGTGATTGTCACTAACCTAAAAATGGTATCAGAGTCTAACCTTGATTTCTTGGTCAATCTTTGCAAGTAACAAGGTTAAAGATCATGGCAAGGACAACCTATTCATCCTACACCTCAACTTCCAAACCAACTGCATTATTCTCAGCCTCAAACATCAAAGCTCCTATATTTGATGCCCAAAAGTATTCCTTGTGGAAATTTTGAACGATAAATCATTTGAAAGGTTGCAGATTTGATATATAGAGAATTGTTGTCAAATGAATTGAAGTTCCTATGATCACCAACTCAAAATAAGAGTCAATATTCAAAGATGAGGATGACTACACCGGCAAACAAAAGTTAAACTTCGTCATAAATGGAAAAGCATTCGATATTCTATCAAGTGTTCTAACAAACACTGAGCTCATATGACTTAAAGGTCTTGAAACAATCCATGAAGCATGGAAAAGGTTGGAAATGATACATGAAGGGACTAAGCAAGTAAGAATGGCTAAAAGATTTATGCTCATGAAGGAATATGAAATGTTCGGTATAAAGAGCGATGAAAAGATTGAGGAGACAATCGACCGATACACTCGAATAGTGAATCAACTCTCCATGGTTGACAAGAAAATCTCAAATGAAGATCTTGTATCAAAACTTCTCAACTCATTACCAAGAGAATGGACAACCAAAATGACCACCATCACCGAATCCAAAAATATCAAGACTCTTACCCTTGATGAGCTGCTTGGTAATCTACTTACTCATGAAATTCTTATTGATGAGCAAAATAGGATGAATCCTATTAAGCCCGCACATTCATCGGACAAAGGATTAGTGGTAGAGTCCGATGAATTGGATAAGGAAGTTGCTCTACTAGTTAGAAAATTTAGAAGAGTAGCTACAAGAAACAAGACTCAAGCAAGAAAGTTTTTCAAGAAACCACCTAAGCACAAAGAATCAAACAAAAATTGTTATAGGTGTAGTCGACCTAGTCATTTCATCGCCGATTGCCATGTTGAGCCGTAAAAGCAAGAAAAGAAAGTCTTTCCTCAAAAGAAGAAAGCTTTAAATGCAAAAGTAACCACATGAAGTGATCTTCTTTTCGAATCGGAAAGAGAAGAAAGTGAAGACAAGGAAGTTGGACTTGTTGCAATAGTTGAAAATCCAAAGGCACAACATACTTGTCTCATGGCAATTGAGAATGATCTTGAGGTAAACTCTAACTCTTCTAATGTTAATTTACAAGATGACATAGGGAATTTACAAGATGATTTTAAAAAACTAAATTTAAAATATAAACATTTCAAGAAAGAATATAAAAAGTATATATTAGAAAACAAGAGCCTGCATGATAAGAATATTTTGATCTATCAAGAGCATCATATCATACTTATCATGCATAAGACTATAGCTCTAGAAAATATGGAGATTAGGAAGGAATGTGAAAACTTAAGAATAAATTTAAAAAATTAACCAATGGTAAAAGTAATTTAGATAAATTGTTTGGTAACCAAATGATAAGAAATGATAAATTTGGCTTAGGATTTAAGTCATCATACTCTACTATTGAATCCAATGTATTAAGCTAAAAGAAAACGTCAAATAATAGAAAAACTCAAAATGGTTGATCATATCATAAACATAAAAACACACAACTAAGGCATCTGCCTACTTGTTTTCATTGTAACAAGGTGGGACATATAAAAACTGCATGTAGAGCTAGATTTGGTAATATGTATGTTTGGAAGCCTAAGGGTCGACAAGCTAAACCGAAAGGACCCAACCATCAAAGGATACCAATGTATAAACCTCTTTGTTTTGTAGGCTCTCAAGATAAATGGAGTAGCCAAAGAAGAAGCATCCAAATGGCTTATAGACAGCGGATGTTCCACACAAATGACTGGAGACAAAACTTTGTTCACCAAGCTCAAGATTCAAGATGGTGGAACGGTGCATTTTGAAAACAAGAGAGCCAAAATCCTTGGACATGGAGAAATTGGTAACTCATCTTTTACTATTAATAATTTATTATATGTAGAAGGGCTTAAGTATAATTTGATAAGTGTTAACCAACTAGGTGATGCTAATTTTCAAGTGGAATTTGCAAAAAGAAAGTGCATGGTGAAAAAGGATGGTAAAATGGTTTTTGAGGCTATAAGCGAAAATGATGTTTATAAATTTAGCACACATGATTTGATATCACAAAAAGTTTCATGTCTAGTTGATAAAAATGATTTGACACAATTATGACGTAGACGACTTGGAAATATTAGTTTTAAAAATTTCAAAGAGATTTGCAAAAATGAAAAGGTCCAAGGTCTTCCAAAGTTAAATTTCGAAAATCATGGCTTATGTGACGCTTCCAAAGGTAAAATCTCAATCACCAAACCTCTACAATTGCTTCATATGGATTCTGTATGGGGATATTGGTACGGCAAATCCAGGTGGAAAACATTACACTTTTGTAGTGGTAGATAACTTTTTTGGATACACTTGGGTCATGTTCCCAGCTAAAAAGAATGATGCATGCCAAGAGTTTATAAAACTTTGTAGGAGACTATAAAATCAAAAAGAAGACACCATCAAAGAAATTAGAAGTTTTAGAGGTGGTTGTTTGATGATGAGTTCTAAGAATTTTGTGTATCCAAAGGGTACGGACACAACTTCTCAGCTCCTAGAACTCCTCAACAAAATGGTGTTGCGGAAAGGAAGAATAGAACACTTCAAGAAATGAGTAGAGTCATGCTAAATGAAGTTGAGCTACCTAAGTATTTTTAAGCTGAAGCGGTAAATACAGCTTGTCATGTAATAAATAGAGTTTATTTGAGACCATATCTCAAAAAGACTCCTTATGAGCTTTGGAAAGGAAGAGTACCCAACGTTGTGTATTTCAAGGTATTTAGGTGTTAGTGTTTTATACTTCACACCAAAGATAACTTGGATAAATCCGATTTCAAAGCGGATGAAGGAATCTTTATGGGTTATGCTCAAAATAGCAAGGCATTTAGGGTATACAATAAAAGAAATATGAAAGTTGAAGAATCAATTCATGTTAAGTTTAGTGAATTCCTTGATGATGAATCAAGTATAAATGATGATGATGAAGAAAGAATTGGAGTAAGTCATATAGAAAAATTTGAGAATCTAAAAAGAAATATCATTATCGATCTTAGGATTAATCCACTTAAAAGTGGACCTAAGGTAGAAGAAGAAGAAGTGAGAGATGGCACTTTGAATTTACCGGAATCATATAAATATAAGAAAGATCACCCAAAAGAGTTGATATTAGGAGAAATAAGTCAAGACATATTGACTAGGAGAAAATTTAATGAAAATGCTTTTATTTCACAAGTTGAGCCTAAGAATATAAAAGAGGCTATAATTGATGAAGACTGGATAGTAGCCATGCAAGAAGAGCTAAATCAATTTGAAAGAAGTGATGTTTGGGAGTTAGTGGCTAAACCCAGTGATCACCCTATAATTGGCACTAAATGGGTATTTAGAAAAAAAATGGATGATAAAGAGAACATAATTAGAAACAAAGCTAGGTACTAAAGCTCAAGGGTATGTGCAAGAAGAAGGTATAGATTATGATGAAACTTTTGCCCCTGTAGCTAATTAGAAGCCATTAGAATGCTACTAGCATATGCATGTTATAAGGATTTTAAGATATATCAAATGAATGTAAAATCAGCCTTCTTGAATGGATGGATAACCTTCTAACATATCATCTTGTAGAGTTTTTCAAGTTTAACACATTTATAATTATTCTCTATGTTTTCTAGAGCTAAAGATTTACACGTCTCTAAGGTGACATCATGCTCTAGATGAAGCAAAACAAGACACTCATGTAAATTTTCTTTTGCTAATTTGTATAATGATGCGATTCAAGGAGCCCTAAACATACAAGCTTCACAAACAAGGGCCTTGAACATACAAACTCCACAAACAAGAAGTTTTTGCACAAATAGAAGATGTAAACTAAAGAGTTTCTTATTCAAACATGTGCAAGATGAGCCAAGGAATGTAGATGCATGATTTTTCTATGTTTATTGAGGTCATGATTTGATTGTCCTCGTGTTTAATGCATATCATAGGATGTAAATAATGGTGGGAGGGCAGGATGGTCATTTCATGCGTTGTCGTTGTAATATCGAGTCTAGTTGTTTACGTTGTCTTTATTTTAGGTCTAGGCTATTTTATAGAGTCTTTTAATATGTGTTTATAGTACTAAATATCGTTTTTGAGTGTTTTCTAAGGTGACAAGGCTAAACAAGGAAAGTGGCTTGGAGAGTCCCTATTTTTCAGGAAGGCAGCCAGACACTAGTCGGTATTTTTGACGCCTAGGTCGGAGTACTGATTCAAACGGGTTCAAACCACTTGGAAGTTTCAGATAACTCAATTTGTGACGATTTTCATGTTTTACACTTTGTCTAATTCGGGCTACAAGGTGGACCGAAATCAGGTGCAAGTTGGGAGTCCAGAATAGAAAGTACTGAAGTTCACTGGGTGGATACCTAATCTTTGGAGGCCCGTATCTATATCAAGAAGAGTCCAAATGAGGTGATTCAAAAGCCCAAATTCAAGGGAATTTCATGAGCTACACCTTTTCTGAAGAGTGCAAACCCTAATTCGGCGCGTAGAAGCGGGTGGAAGCCAATAACCGACAGGGTGTAATTCCAGTGCGAGATTTTAGGGATTTGAATTATGTAATCTTCCTTGATTAGCTTTGACTTATCTTTTATGTAAATTTGATTTAGATTGATAGGTAGTATTCTTAGGAATTTGATTGATTAGTTAATTTTTAAGATTAGAAAAATTATAGCCTTATAGGAGAGTCAAGAAAAACGGCAGCCTAGTTTCAGTTTTTCAGAATTTTCATTCTCAGAATTGAGACAGAATTTTCGGCAGCTTTGTGCTACCTTTATTCTTTGTGTTTTTCCTTTGGTTTTCACAAAGTAAAATCAAGGCTAGATCCAATCAAGGTTTGAGCAAACCTAGTTGGTGAATCACAATCCAAGGATACAGAACGACGTGTTGGATTGGGAGATTCGAATTGCTCGACGTAGACGTTGTTGATTTCTCTTGTCCAAGAAGGTGGTGTTGGCGCCATTGTCCCACGCAAGGGTGATCAAAGGTGTCTTTTGGAGTTGAAAGAAGCGATCGTCATTTCCATACGATCTAAGATCGTATCAAAGTGGTATCAGAGCAAATGTTTCTTCTTTACAACTAGCATATCCTTTACTTTCTTGTATTTTTCTCACTGTTTCCTTCCTCGTACCTAAGCATCCGTTCCCCATCTTTGTTCCTTTTTTTTCTCCTCAATTACAATTGTCGTCTTAATTCAAAAAAAGTTCACATCTTTTGGATTCGTATCACATTCAGTATCAAGAGTTACGAACTCCTATTGTTACATTTCGTTCTTATAGTTTGGTCGGGGATTGTTTGCTGGCATATTAAATGGTGCTTATCTTCTCCAGTGACTTGTGGGAAATTTGTCCAAATCTTATGGTCTGTAAAGAGAAAGATGCAATTCTAAAATACTTGTTTCTGAACATAGATTTGAAAGTGATCTTTTTGGAGTATGGCTGTAATTGAGGTTTTTACGTTGCATTATTAAAAAAAAGTCTGAAAAAAAAGCTACCTCCTTTTCTTTTGTCAAAGCAGCACATTTGCACTCCAAACCAAACAAGAAAACGGTTGGCTTTTTTTTGTCTCGGCAGGTTGTGCAAACCAATAGGAAAGTTGTCCGTGCACCCATATTTTCTCTCCTAACCATTCAAAATCAAATCTTCACACACTTGACAATAGGGTTCATTGTGTTAGGGTTTATATTCAGCCATAACATATAAATCTAGCCCATTGCTTAAAAGTGTTACCTAGTCACACGTAAATCTTGTTGCTAACGAAGCTTTTAATTGATCATAGACTTGTGTGACATTGATTACATTGTTTGCTTGATTTATATTGCATATATCTTGTATCCAAGGACGTTTTATAACCCTTGAATCACACAGACCCTTCACATATATGAACTTAGGCATTCAAGTCAAACAAACCACAAAGAAGCCCAAGTTTGGAAAAACACCAAACTGATTTTTTTTTTAGACCTTGCGTGATATGCTTAAATTGTTGATAAGCAAATGTAAATTGTGATCCTGAAGCAAAGGTCAAAAAAACAAAAAAAAAAGATAAACTGCAGCACACAAAAAACCGAGACCCCAAAAAAACACAAAAAAAAGGGGGTTCAAAGATAACAAAAGAGCAAGAACCAAACTTCGGTGGAAATTGCTATAGAAGTGCACCAAAATTGTTGTTAGATTGTTCCCCATCAAGCTCCAAAAAAAAAGGCTGTACCTTTTTAAGCCTAAAAAATACATCACCTTTTCATTGCCTTATACTTGGATACTTGATTGTTGTAATTGAATCAACAACTTGTGATTAATTTGCATAAGGCTAAGGTTAACTAAAGATTGCCCAGGGCAACCCTTAGTTTTCTTTGGCTCAGCCTTTGACATAATTTTTGGTCTCTTTTTTCTTTGATTCTTAGAAGGTTAAGTGTGTTAAATTGTCTTGTTCTTGGCTTATACCTTTGCTTGATAGTTGCTGAAATTTGGGTGACACATTGGAGAAAAGGGCGCAATTGATCATCGGATTGTGTTAGCCACTTGAGGAGCTTGCTTTGGTTGTATCTAGCCCATGATTGGCCGGGGAAAGCACAAACTTGAGTGACTATACAAGAGCGAGAAAGGAACATACACTTGGATTTTGATTTTACTAACGTAACGAAATCTCTTTTGTCTGTGTGTTAGTTTTTCTTTTCTTGTCTTCTTTATTTCATTTCAGTGAAAACATGTCGTCGACCAATGCTGTAGATGAGGAGACAAAGGCTGAACTGTCACTTGAAAAGGTGTTGGAGAAATTGCAAGAAATCTCCAACAAGGTGGAAGAATTGGATTGGAGAACCTTGAATCAACAAAGTTCACAAGTTGAAGAGTTGGTTGGCACCATTTGGGGAGTCATGTGTTATGAGCATGACTACAACGAGGTTGAAAAATGCATGATTACCTTTGAAAAATCAAATGGTATTTGGGTAAGAAATTGGCGTTGCAAAGTGCCTAAGTTTCAAAATTATCCACAACATGATAAAGATATTAAAGCATATTACAATGAATTGCTAGATGACTTATATTATGCTTACATTGAAGAGATTGAGGAATTAACCATGATTAGATTCATTGCTGGGTTAAATAAAGAGATTGCATATGAAATGATGCATTGTAGATATGAATCACTTGAAGCTATGTATGAGCATGCAACCAACATTGAGAATAGGATAAAATTTAAGAAAGACATGGATGATTTTTTGGCTAAAATGCATAAGCGTGACAAAGCTGAAATTGTTTCTAAAAGGAGCACAAAGCTGAAATTGTACCTAAAGTTGATGCTAACACAAAACCGAAAGTTGATTTGTTCCCACATGACCTGAATGAGGTCAAAGTTAATGCATCTAATGAGCATGAATTGCATGATATGAGTGACGATTCTATTGTTGACATTAAGCATGATTCTTATGATGATGATGCTGAAATTTCAGTTGATACACATGTTGAAGTAGCATCGCCTATTTGTCTTGATTTGTGTGAACCAAATGCATTTTGTGATCTTGAATTGAAACCTGAACTTGACCTTGTGTCACATGAATTAGATGACGATTTAAATGATGAATCAGATGCATCTAAGTTTGATGAACCTGAGTTGATAGTTAAGAGTGTTGGATCGATTGTTGCTAAATCTTTTAAAGTGTGTGTTGAACTGCCTAGTCTACATTGTTTTCATGACCCTTTTCATATGCATTATACACACACGGCCTTTAGCATGATCCATTCCCACAGTATGCTTGTTCATAGGATGATTCATGCCATGTTTGCTCATGAGAGATGTCATATCACATTGTCTTGTTTCTCTTTCCAAATCATGGTGACTTATGACTTTGTTTGCCATGATAAATTGTTGGTCTATGTATTGATTGAGTTTGAATGTTCCTTGCATGATGGATTTTGGTTGCATCCTACACATTCATGTTTGATTAAGAGAAGCATGACTATACACCCTAAACACATCAAGAAGAGGTTTGTATTGACGTGGAGTCGTGTTCTAGTGTGTGATAAGTCTTTCTTTTGGAAGCTTCATAAGTGTCTCACTTGTTCTTTGTTAATGCATCCTGAGCATGTGAAAATGAAGATACAAAAGAGGTATGACTATACTCCTTATTTATCTCTTTGCCATCATCTTTTACTTGATCGTGGTTCTAGATATGCATTAATTGAGTTAGAGTTTCAGGTGTATGTCTTTGTGCACCCTAAACATGTTAGGAAGAGGGGTTTATTGATGTCTAGATGTGTCATCATTGGAGTACGTGGTCATCCTAAGCATGTTAGACTTAAATTATGCATGATCATTACACTTGGTTTGTTTGTACTTGTATCATACGTAGTTTATGAGTCATTTATGGAGTATCCCTCTTATCCATTTGAGTGTTTAGATTCGAGGTCGAATCTTTTTGAGGAGGGAGGGAATGATGCGATTTAAGGAGCCCTAAACATACAAGCTTCACAAACAAGGGCCGTGAACATACAAACTCCACAAACAAGAAGTTTTTGCACAAATAGAAGATGTAAACTAAAGAGTTTCTTATTCAAACATGTGCAAGATGAGCCAAGAAATGTAGATGCATGATTTTTCTATGTTTATTGAGGTCATGATTTGATTGTCCTCGTGTTTAATGCATATCATAGGATGTAAATAATGGTGGGAGGGCAGGATGGTCATTTCATGCGTTGTCGTTGTAATATCGAGTCTAGTTGTTTACGTTGTCTTTATTTTAGGTCTAGGCTATTTTATAGAGTCTTTTAATATGTGTTTATAGTACTAAATATCGTTTTTGAGTGTTTTCTAAGGTGACAAGGCTAAACAAGGAAAGTGGCTTGGAGAGTCCCTATTTTTCAGGAAGGCAGCCAGACACTAGTCGGTATTTTTGACGCCTAGGTCGGAGTACTGATTCAAACGGGTTCAAACCACTTGGAAGTTTCAGATAACTCAATTTGTGACGATTTGCATGTTTTACACTTTGTCTAATTCGGGCTACAAGGTGGACCGAAATCAGGTGCAAGTTGGGAGTCCAGAATAGAAAGTACTGAAGTTCACTGGGTGGATACCTAATCTTTGGAGGCCCGTATCTATATCAAGAAGAGTCCAAATGAGGTGATTAAAAAGCCCAAATTCAAGGGAATTTCATGAGCTACAACTTTGCTGAAGAGTACAAACCCTAATTCGGCGCGTAGAAGCGGGTGGAAGCCAATAACCGACAGGGTGTAATTCCAGTGCGAGATTTTAGGGATTTGAATTATGTAATCTTCCTTGATTAGCTTTGACTTATCTTTTATGTAAATTTGATTTAGATTGATAGGTAGTATTCTTAGGAATTTGATTGATTAGTTAATTTTTAAGATTAGAAAAATTATAGCCTTATAGGAGAGTCAAGAAAAACGGCAGTCTAGTTTCAGTTTTTCAGAATTTTCATTCTCAGAATTGAGACAGAATTTTCGGCAGCTTTGTGCTACCTTTATTCTTTGTGTTTTTCTTTTGGTTTTCACAAAGTAAAATCAAGGCTAGATCCAATCAAGGTTTGAGCAAACCTTGTTGGTGAATCACAATCCAAGGATACGGAACGACGTGTTGGATTGGGAGATTCGAATTGCTCGACGTAGACGTTGTTGATTTCTCTTGTCCAAGAAGGTGGTGTTGGCGCCATTGTCCCACGCAAGGGTGATCAAAGATGTCTTTTGGAGTTGAAAGAAGCGATCGTCATTTCCATACGATCTAAGATCGTATCACATAACTAAATTCCTTTTTAGCATAATTGTACTTTAGTGTAAGATTTTTAAATTTCTCATGTAAGGTAATATATTCATCTTGTAATTACCCAAATGAGGAAGTTGAAAGAGATACCTCTTTGTCACCTTCAAAAGCTATGAGACATCTTGCTTTTCTATCATCGTGATCATCTTCTTCTATGTTTGATTGATGACCATCACTTGCTAAATCCTTAAGCTTCTTCCATGTCTCATGTGGAGAGAAGATGATTTGAACATTTATTAGCTCCTTGTGTGAGAGGGAGAGATAGAGGATTTCAAGATCTTTTACTTCTAGCTCGAAATTTTTCTTATCATTATCATTGTAGTCATTCAACTCCTTCATGACTACTCTCCCATTTTCATCCAACCTAGTTGGTAGAGGTATTTCCTCTATAACCACTCTCCATATGTCATAACCACATCTATAAGAATATGCATTCATCCTATATTTCCATAGGGAATAGTCTTGAGCATTAAACATGGGAACCTTAGTGTTTGATGCTGTGAATATAGTAGATGGTTTAAGATTTGAGCTATATGAGGTAGAAGTTGTCATTTCCATATTTTCCAATGATTTTTAATCTTGCTACTTGCAAATATTGGCTAAGCAATTAAGATTAGGCTCTAATACCAATAGTTAGGTCCGTGACTATCACTCTAGAGGGAGGATAAATATAGTGTTAGGAAACTTTTGAAATTTTCTTGGTTTAACTCGCCCCAACTCAAATGCTCTCCAAAATAAAAAAAGAAAAAGATGAGAGATAATGAGTTTGTGACACACAACTTAGAGTGGTTTGAATCTTCTTGATTCTACCCAACCATTACTTTGTTTCCAAAGTGGAGTTTCAAAAACTTTCCTATTACCTTTAACAAGGAACAAGAAAAACAAGAACAACACTTACACTAACAATTAGTACAAGCGATAATTACAGCAGCAACAACTTATTGCACAAACACTTTGTACAACATAAATTGTAGCTTATTGCACAAACTCTTTTTGCAACATCAACAATAGCACTACAAGCAAGAATAACTTCTTAGTTCTTCACAACTTCAACAAAGTTCTACCAAAGACCTTCTACCAATTGGGTTTTGGGAAGTAGTAAAAATACACTTTTTATTAATTCTAAATCAAAAGCAAGAGATCAAATATATATAGTTCTTCTTGTGTTAGACTTCTACTCTCACAATAAAACAATGAAAACAAACAACAAGAGCTTAATGAGCTTTAAACACTTCTACATATTTGAGGGTTTTTTACAACAATGGGATGAAGATTAAAGAGGATAAAAGTGTGTAAATACCTCATCTGAGTTTATTCAATATATAGATGGTATGGGCCACGTCGTTGCAGCCTCCATAAAATTATCAACTCAATCAAGAGTCTTGAATATGCCCAAATAGTTTTTGGCCACCCTATGGTTAGATTTGACGCTCTATAGCCACCCTAAAATATCTTAGACATGTTTACAATAGTCAAAAAAATATTATAGATATATGGGGAAGTCTACAAGAGATTTAAGTAAGATTGGAGAGAGAAAACACTTTAAATCTTCCTTGGTTTTTGTCCCAATGGCTATAAAAATTTGAATTCTGTGCTACATTAATCGATCTATGTCTCCTGCTTTAGAGATTAATGTCACATCGATCGATCGATGTCTTCAAGTTGAGAGATCAATGTCTTACAGTACAGTTTCAAGTTTGGTAACTTACCTACATCGATCAATCAATGTCTCTTCCTTGAGAGACTAATGTATACATTGATCGATCGATGTCTTCAGCCTGAGAGATTGACGTTGGGCAGTTTGGTTTCAATGTTGAACCTTAACTACATTGATCGATCTATGTCTCTATCTTTAAAAACTAATGTCTCATCGATCTATCGATATGGTTCAACCTGAGCGATCAATGTTGGACAGTATGGTTTCAATTTTGAACCTCAACTACATCGATCAATCGATGTCTCTTTTCAGAGGCTGATGTCACATCTATCGATCGCAATTTTTTTTAACATGAGAGATCGATGTTGGACAGTGTGTTTTCATTTTTGTATAGTCCTTACATAGATCGAACTATGCCTCATTTTAGAGACTGATGTATACATAGATCGATCTATGTGAGAGATCTATGTCTCACAGTGTGTTTATCTCATTTTGTCTTATTGCCAAAGTATAAAATACGTTTTAACTCTTTTTTAAACATATGTTAAGTTAATCAAAAAAATTCATATTCCAACACTTTCTGCTAACTTGGAGAGAAATCTATTCAGCGCCGCGATCCTTCGAGTTAGCCTTTGCACATCATTAATGATGCAAGGTGGGTGCACAGCTCGAAAAGCTTCAATTTTGCAAAGGTTAGCCTGAATACCATGTACCCCAAGAATTTTGGACTTCGAATCCTAAACGTACATTTTTTCGGGTTCAATTTCATTCTGGAGTCTCTAGGATGATGAACACCTCTCTTAAGTTCTGGATGTATATTGATGATCATATCATTGATGTAGAATTCTATTATACGGCCAGTCTTGCCCTTAAACAAAGAATCAGTCAACCTTTGATAGGTGGTTTCGGCATTTGTCAATCCAAACCGCATGATGACGTACCAATAAGTGCTTTCCTCATTAATGAAGAAGGTTTAAAGGCTTTTAGTCCCATCAGAGTGTGTATAGTGATTCGACAACATAAAAATAGAGTAGATAACTCTGGATCACAACCAACATGGTGAATGGGTAGGGATCACTTCTAAATGTAATTTGTCATCATCTAGGTCAGGCCAATGTTTATACCATGAACACATGTTACGCAATTATATAGAAGACCAGATAGAAGATAACATCAACCTATACATGCCAGTTGACATCTCAAGCTGGATGAGAGATATATATTACGCACCTCACCCAAACCGCTCTCACCTCCAGACAAAGATATTTTTTAAAGAAAGCATATGTGCTCAATCTCCAGTCCAAACAAGACATATATGACCGAATATTTTATCCTACAGAAGGACAAAAAACTTCAACACGCTTGGTATGTTCATGGAATATTGGACTTGAAGCTACATCTATGGCAGGTTAATATCGCGTTCTCCTTTCACCAGAGATAAACTTTTAGAAAATCTTCAAGTAACTACTTAATCCATTACAACTCACATGTGTTTTGGTCACAGCTCTATACAAAATTTCAACACTAGACCTAGAAACTCCTCTTTTTTCCTCACTGATCGACCTGATGCCATCACTTGCATCACCATTGATAGTTATCATTGCTAACGTGCATCTCCCATGTTATTTAATTCCACAGATGTCCATTCAAATCATAATTGTCAATTCAGTCTCAGTGATGGTACAGATAAGCTCATTGGTATGTTATGGTACCGGCATCGGTATTGTGTCGGGTATCAGAAGAAAATAAGATTAATACACAATAAATATAAAATTACAAGAAACTAAAAATATTTAGTGTACATAAATATTGTGTATATATATCTCTGTGTGTCAATATCAACATATTTTTCTCAATTGTTAATTATATTTTGTCTTGTTTTATTAGTATTCTATCCATTTGAGAAATTTATCAAGGCGTCTTCTTTTTTTAATTTAAAAGAAGTGATGCCACTTGCTAACCCGTTTAAATATATAAAATAACAACATTACCACAATGGCAGGCTTCCACCTATATCAGTGCTAGAAGAGATAGGATGCACAAAACCTTAATCATGTGTCGGGAACACGAAGAAATTGTTTCTAGATGATTCTTACTAAAATTGTGTGTCATTGACTCAATTAAAAATAGAAAACACTTATAAATATATAAAAATTTAAAAACAAAAGATAGAAACACCACATAGTTTGTTGAAGGGGAAAAAACAACACCACAGCGTTAACTTGTTTCCTCTTCTACAAAACCCTACTGAGTAGTAAACCTTACATCATCCGCCCCCACACCCAAATATCCTTGCTTTCTTCATCACTTCTGCTTCATTTATTTTTGTTCATTGCTTTCCATTTTTACTACACATCTCTGATCTCTCTCTAGATCTGATTCCAATCCATATCAGAAGAGAAAAGCAGGCGATGACGGCTTCATTCTTCTACCATTACATTGACTTTTCCATTTTTATTTTTTTACTTAAAGAAAAGATACCGCAGGTATCTTTCGAAACTGCCTGAGATTTGATTACTGGCCGTATTTTCTGGTATTTACAAGGGTATTAAAAGGGGTGTAGAAAGTAACGGCCATGGCACAATTTGACAACTATGATTCAAATACAAAGCCATGACAGATATATATATATATACACACACACACACGTGTATTTTTTTTTTTTTTTTGAAAACAGAGATTTTATTAATGAGAAGAAATCATCACTTATGGCGGAGGAAAACCGTATTACAATCATCAAAGTATGTGAAGAAATACAATAAAGAGGCAATGATAACACATCTCCAGTCGTATATGATATGCCGCATTAAAACCTTGCCAGGAAAAACCACCCTTGTGGATAAAACCCTGGCGAAGGAAAAAGCGTACATATTTATACGGCCTTCATTGATACGTATGTAGTCTATGCTAGAGTACAAATATGTTGCTGCTGCAGTTGGGGATGCATGATATTGGCGCCGGTTGAGTCCACGAAAGGCCTTGTGTGTCCCTATCCAACAAGCCAGTGTTGTCTCCGAAGCCATTCGATGTCGCAACCATGTAGAACGGAAATGATGCGCTGAGTATAACAGAGATAATGTAGAGAATGGAACGCTATAAAAGGAACGAAGGAGGATCATACCGCGCCTGCCAGCACAAATGAATGCGCCGGCAGCCAGTGAAAGAAACGCACAGCCCTGCAATAGTGTGGCAACGAGTCTGTCTGAACTCAATCGAGCACAGGCAGATAACATAAAGTATCTCCAGTCCAGATGGAAGGCTTGTGCCGAGTAGACATGATGGCAGCAACCCAGAGAAGCCGTTGAAAGTATCCACCAAGCGAAGCGTGTGAAGTATAATAACAAAGCATAAGTGCCACTAATGAGTAAAACAGAGCAGTAGAATAATGGGTTAGGAAACGTACCGCGCCTGCCCGTAACTGTGACGATACGGGCAGCTAAAAATAGTACACGCCAATCCATGAGGAAGACATATTATCAGCCTACGCGTAGGTGAGGTGATGCGAGATCAAGGAGAACTGTGGCATGCACTATCGAGGGTAGATTATTAGTGCCGAAATATCCTGTCTCTGGGTGAAGCATGGCATGCTGAGCTAATGAGTGGGCTGCCATATTTGCTTCTCGGTATGTATGCGTGATATCCAATCTAGCCGAATGTAGGAGCGAATGCAGTAGGTGCAGATAAAAATTGCCATGTATGCGTTGTGTGGCTCGAAGTCTCATGACCAATTGTTCACAATCGGTTTCTACCAGTAGTGAGCAAAGTGGTAAAAAGTACAAGAGACCAAATAATGTTGCGTGGATTTCTGCCATCAAAGGTGTGCACTATGGTAACCTAAAGGAAATGGCACCCACACAAGCACCAGTAGAAGTGCGTAAAATTGCGCCGCCCGCCGCATATCTAGCACCAACCGCGCCATCAACATTCAATTTATATCTGCGAGATGGCGGACATTGCCACTTAATAAGTCGAAGTCGAGGTGGTCGAAGGCGTGGGATCCAGGAAAGCGAAAGAGTTGGGCCTATTACCAGTTTAGAGCCTTGTATAGACTGAACCCAGACATTAATGTCAAAATGTATGGCATTACGCAGCCTAGACAGCGAAAAGGAGGAAGAATCCCCATAGATGAGCTGAGCATATTGCTTCCAGATGTTTGTGACAATGATCGCCGGGACAACAATTTTTAAAACGCCTGATAAGGTTGATGTGGTGGCCCGATACCACCAAGATAACAAGTATGGCCGAAGCGATGTCCGAACCGGAAGCGAACCATGTAGTTCAGTAGCAAAAAACATCCAAATTGGAAGAATGCAATTACAGCGGAGAAAGACGTGGACTAGTGTGGATGAAGCATGTCTGCAAAAAGGACACTGAGTAGGACGAACCATTGAGTAGCGGCCAATGCAGTCCTCAAAAGGCAGAGCGGAATGGAAGATACGCCAGAGTAAAAGTCTTGTATATGGTGAGTGATGCTTGGACCATATAAACTTTGAAGATAATTGCGTAGAAATGGAGGTCCGACATGTCTCATAGGCTGATTTAAGAGTGAATTCACCTGTTGTGGATGGTGTCCATGAGAGAGTGGTGGCTGTGCCGGTCGTGTGGGATATACAATTAGGATGAATGCGGCAAATCAACTTCCATGTCGCAGAATCAAAAAGCCGAGGCCTGAAATCACCACGTCTGCCGTATTTTAGATGCATGTAAGTACTCCACAAAGTATCTTTTTTATGGTATGCCCACCATATACGGCAGTGATATGCGCGTTGTAACTGAGTAAGATCCCGAAGGCCCAGACCGCCTTCATCAAATGGCTGTGTAATCCGAGACCAAGAAACCCAATGACGTCGGTCACCCCAAAAGAAAGAAGCCATTTTGCGATTGATTATATGGATGACAAATTTTGGTAATCCGCCCACTGCTAAAACATGCAACGGGAGGGCAGCTATCACTGATCTGAGGAGGACTAAGCGACCAGAATGCGATAGGAGTAGCGTGTGCCAACCTTGCAAACGGCCATCAATATGTTGGAGCAAGGAAGTACAATATACTGCTCGATTGATACCTTTGTGAAGATATGAACCCAAATAGCGAAAAGGAAGTGAAGAGAGGCGCATATCAAGTATATCTTTAAAACTTCGTCGTTGAGACACAGTCACACTTGCGGATGGGATGAAATTACTTTTATGATAATTCACTTTTTGCCCAGAAGCCATTTCATACTGGGTCAAGAAAGTCCGGAAATGTGTAAGATTGCGACGTGTACCTTTAAGAAAAACAAGCAGATCATCCGCATATGCCAGATGAGTAATAGTCAATGGGATACGCCCTAGCCGAAATGACTGAAGTTGTCCGGCTGCTGAGAGGGATTTCATTCCTCGGCTAAAACCTTCCGATGATAGTATAAAGAGTAGCGGAGATAAAGGGTCCCCCTGCTTGACTCCTCGAAATGGGCGAAATGAAGAAGATGGCTGGCCATTGATTAAGACTGATACCAGAGTGGCACTAAGATGATTAATAACCAGTCGTATAAAGAAGTCTGAAAAACCGAATTTACGCAATAATAGCTCCAAATATTCCCAGCTAACCCTGTCAAAAGCCTTCATCATATCCAACTTCAGGCACAACTGAGAACCTCCTTTATCTAACATATGAATCATTTCCTGGGTTAGCAACACTTGTGATGAAATATCATGTCCTGGCAAAAATCATGTTTGCTCCGGCGATATTAAACGTGGTAGCAGCGTTCCTAATCGTGTAGCAATAATTCTCGTACAAACTTTACTCAAGAAATTAGTAAGACAAATGGGCCGAAAATCTCCAAATGTTTGCGGGGAGCTAACCTTTGGGATCAATGTGATCAATGCTCTAGCCATGACGGATGGCTGCGGTACGCCCAGAAAAAATTCTTGTGCAGCTTTAAAGACATCCGAATGTATCACATTCCAGCATGAGCGATAAAAATGACCATGAAAACCGTCTGGCCCGGAGGCGCTATGAGGATCTAAACTCCACACTGCTACTTTTACCTCTGATTCTGTCGGAAGACCAGTTAACATGAGATTATCCTGAGTTGTTAATAAACAAGGAATATGTGAAAGAATTGCCGAATGATTGTGTGTTGTCTCCCGTGCAAAAAGAGAAGTATAAAACTCAACCGCAGTAGCCATGATATCGTCCTTATTTGTTAGCAAAAGGCCCTCAGAATTCCTTATTTGCTGTATACGCAGCTGTGTGCGCTTACCTTTGACAAGTGAATGAAAGTATTGAGTGTTTGCATCTCCATCCTTCAACCATTTGACTCGTGCCTTCTGCTGCCAGAAATGTAATTCATAGTTTGACGCAATCAAATAATCTGCTTTTGCCTTATGAAACGCTTGATGTGTTTCCTGTGAGGGTTCATCATCCCAACGAGCTTCAGCCTGAGATAATAAATTTTCTGCATGCTTAAGATTGTTGAAGATATTTCCAAAGACATCTTTATTCCAACGCTGGATATCTTTTTTTAAAGCAAATAATTTGTTGTAAAAACCACGCATGCCCCCTGTTGTTGGATATGATTGCCAGGCGTGGTGGACATAAGCTGGAAATTCCGAATGCAAGAGCCACGCATCCAAAAAACGAAAAGCACGATGAGGCATTGTAGAACTTATCCGGCATTGCAAAAGAAGTGGAGTGTGATCAGAAGTTACTCGGGGTAGATGAGATAACTTTAGATCCTCAAATCGTTCATGAATCAAAGAGTTAATAAAAACCCAGTCTAGGCGGCGTCGGACACGGCCAAGACCCCTGCCATCTGCCCATGTAAATCTAGTACCATGATATGAAGGAGCCATAAGAGAACAGTCCTCAATACACTCATTAAAATCTTGTAGTGTTGACAGAGACGGAGAGGATCGCCCACTATGGTCATCCAAAGATCTGAAGGTATTAAAATCTCCCCCCACTATCCAAGGCAATTGCGATGTAACATGAAAGTCACGCATCGATTGCCAAAGAAACCGACGTTGAGGAGGTGTATGATGCGCATAAACCAATGACAGGACAAAAGTATACTGCATCGATAACGACTGTATTGTATCACCTGGTCCTTATCCTGCACAGCAAGCATACTAAATTCATGATCCCTCCAAAAGAATCAGATTCGTTCTGACTGTGAAACAAAATTCTGTGAGAAACCTAAACGTAACCCATATCTCGGTATTTGCGATGGGGTATGTTTGGGCTCAATCAAAGCTAGAAGATGCAACTTATGTTCTTGGATCAAATTACGTAACCTTGGTAAAGAGGCACGCATGCCCCGAATATTCCATATTAAGATATTCATTGAGTTAAGGTAGAAACACTTCCCTGGATAATTTGCGAAGTGCTACGTGTCAAGATTGTGGATGGTGGCAGAGGAGGAAGATCCTTGCGGGATCTGCACTTACGACGCAGTACCACGGGAATAAACGGGCCGTCCGAAGTAGGGTCTTGAAGTCGCGAGATCAACAACTCATCATCCGGAGAAGTCTGCATGAGCTGCATGCGATGAGCCACGTCAGCAGATACCATAGAAATTTCTTGAACTACCAAGTCAGCAGGCAGATCATTGTCGGAAACATGCCCAATTTCAAATTGAGCAGCGTCCTCAGTGGCAGGGAAATCCGCCGCATCACAGAATTCTTCATGCGAAGGAGGAGCAGCCGGCAGCGAAGTCATCAAAGTTGGCATGGGATCAGTGCCAGAAGGAGTTGGTACGGTCTGAGCTGAATCAACTCCAGGCACAGAGGGCTGCTACGCATTATCATCTACCGGGACATCGTCATTGGAGGGAGGATCCATGAGAGTGTCCACCTCTGCGACACCATCCTGGGCTGAGGGAGGCGCAGTGGGCTTACGTTTCACAGGTGTCCAACGTGTCTTGGCTGATCGAGAAGTAGGAGGCGGCGGCGGCGGCGGCTGTGGGATAGTAAATGCGGCGGTGGAAGAGCAATTACCAGATGCATGCCCCAGCCGGCGGCAGTCTTTGCAGAACAACGGGAGGTCTTCATAAACTATGTTTTGCAATATCAAGCGCCCATTTGCCTGCAGGTATATTTTTTGGGGCAAGTCCTGAGAGACATCAAGTTCAACGCACACTCTAGCTACTGAAGGTCGAAGTCCCTTCGATGTTGCAATATCAAGCTTAATCGGCAACCCAATGGCGCGAACAATTTCAAAAAGGGCCTCCTGCTGATGTAAGTGTACTGGTAGCGCAGGAAGGGCAACCCAAACCGGCACAATTGGAGCATCAGATGTAGGGTCAAAATCAACTGTCCATTTCGTAACCCTCATATGACAACCAGAAATATGCCAAGAACGACGATAGAAACAGCGTAAATAATCCGCTTCATTGTGAAAATTCAGCAAGATATGGGACTGATCAATGAGCGTAATCCGAAGGTCATGATGAAAACCAATCTTCTCAAAAACATCACGGATAACCTTTAACGGGGGACGACCATACCAAAACGTTCCAACAAGAGAATACCAAAAAGGAGCAGCAAGGGCATCTATTTCCGAATCTAGAAAAGAAACCAAGGGGATACCTTTGTGACGCGTTGCTACCTTTGGAGAAATGGAGATCGGCGGTGCCGTGTTTCCGGCCACAACTGCGGCAAAAGAAGGCGCAGCCGCCATGTCTATTCCGATGAAAAGAAATAAAAGAGTGGAGCTTTGATGAAGCAATGTGTGGGAGGCGAGAATGGAATGGTGATCGCAGTAAACGGCAACAGTGCGATGAAGCTACGGTGGTGGAACGAATGCGGCGGCGGCTACTGCCGCCGTGGAACCGTGTCGTCAGAGCACATCGATTTGTGTGTATCCCCAAACACACACACGTGTATATATATATATATATGTATGTATATATATATATATATATATGTATGTGTATATATATATGTATGTATATATATATATATATGTATATATGTGTGTATATATGTGTGTGTGTGTGTGTATATGTGTGTATATATATGTATATATATACGTGTGTGTGTGTCTATATATATATATATATATGTATGTATATATATGTGTATATATATATGTGTGTATATATATATATATATATATATATATATATATATATATATATATATATGAAATTCCACAAAATGACTGAACAAAATCACAGGCTGTCAAGTTAGCTAAGCTATCAAAAACCATTAGTGCAGAAAGAATGCGTACTTCTTTTTGTCAATGTTTGGAATGTCACTTCTCTCTGCCTTCTCCACAATTACCTGGAAACAACGAAAGGTTCATCAGCATGACAAGAAAGAAAATTTGTACAGAATCATACTAAACAACTAAAAAAAGACCACGTAATTTGAAATATTACTCATGCGGAACTTGTATGTTTCACAGACAATGATCAGACTTTCAAGTATTTTGATTATTAATGTCAATATTACAAGAGAGCATGCAGTATTTAATGCAAGTCCTAATAAATTTTCGCCACATCATAAACGTGGTAGAATCTATTTGGTTCTAATTCAGCAACTACTACTCCAAAAAACTGAAATGGTTCCCCTCTGTAGCTAAAATCTCTGGTTCATACTGAAAGTTTACGCCTCTTAACACACCAGCACCTTGCAAGATAACAACCCTTGCAACACTCGGAACTAAAATCTCACTAGCAACCCCTGTGTCTATTACCTTAAACCCCTACCTGAAGGCCGGTGTCAGCTGAGGAAGGAGAAAGAGGTGTTAACCCATTTGTTTCTATGTACATCAAGTTAATGGAAGTGAAGCAGCACCGTACATCTAGTTGCAGAGACCAATGAAGGCCAATCTCAAAGCAATCCATAAGAACAAATCAATACAATACAGAATCGAGCTTAAAAAATTGATATGAACTACAAAATCGAATATTCAACAATTACCAATTAACACAACCACAGCACTGACAAACTACACCAGAAATAAGATCTACTCCCTCTTGGGAGTCACTCTTTGAAACTCTAACATTTTAGGAGAGCATCATTTAATATGTTGTCTGACCATTAAATTTATTACGTAATTCCATGCTTACCTTCTTTTGTGTTGTTGTTTAGCATTTAATATGTTGTATTCCTTTATTATTCATAAGAACAATTTTAAAAGATCACATACTCCTCAAAATCTATAATTCAACAAGAACTATATGTAGCTCAGCCACCAAGATTTGAAAATCATGATTAACCAAATCATGTATTCAAACTCAAAAAGGTTCTTTATGGACTTAAACAAGCTTCTAGGGCATGGTATGAGAGAGTAAGTAACTTTATCTTTGAAAACGGGTTTTCAAGAGGAAAAGTTGACACTACGTTATTTATTAAAGAACAAGGAAATCATCAATTACTTGTTCAAATATATGTTGATGATATTATATTTGGTGCTACTAATGAGTTTCTTTATGAGCATTTTGCTAAGTTAATGGAAGGAGAATTTGTAGTGAGCATGATGGGTGAATTTAACTACTTTATTGGACTTCAAATCAAGCAAACCAATATGAAGGATACATATTTCAAACAAAGTATACCAAGGATCTCCACAATAAATACAAGTTTGAGGATGGAAGGTTTATGAGCATACCAATGAGCACAAGTACAAAGCTTGACAAGGATGAAAAAGAAAAATCGGTTAAGGTAATTAAATATAGGGGTATGATTGGTAGTCTACTTTACTTAACCACTAATAGACCGGATATTTTACATGTTCTGTGTTTATGTGCTATATTGTAAAGTATGCCTACGGAATCGCATCTAGTTGCCATAAAACGTATTTTTAGGTATTTGAATGGTACTTTGAACTTTGGGCTATTTTATCTTAAAAATAGATGTTTTGACTTAAGAGGGTATAATGACTCCAACTATGCTGAAAATCTAGTCGATAGAAAAAGCACCTCCGGAACATATCAATCCCTTGGAGATTGCTTAGTTTCTTAGTTATCCAAGAAACAAAATAGTGTGTCACTTGCAACTACGAAATCCGAATACGTGTCAGAAGCCTCATGTTCAGCCCAACTACATTGAATGATAAAAACCTTAAATTACAATAATGTCAAGTTTGATAAAGTACTTATCTTATGTGACAACACTTCGGCCATAAGAATAGCACAAAATCCTGTTCACCATAGTAGAACCAAGCACATTGAAGTGAGACACCACTTTATAAGAGATTGTGTTCAAAAAGGATTAATACATGTTGAATTTATTCCAACCAATGACCAACTAGCTGATATTTTTACCAAATCCCTTCCCACTGCGATATTCGGATCCATTAGGGAAAGATTAGGAATGATAAACATTGCTTAAAATGTCAAAAATCACAAAAAGTCAGAAAATAGTATGCATCGATCGGTCGATGTAGCTGTTTGAGAGACTGAAGTACATCAGTCTCTCACATCGATCGATCGATGTGGACTTCAGCCTCCAACATCGATCGGTCGATGTCAGCAGGCGCAGAGACTATAAAAGCTGCAAAAACCAAAAATTTCTTCATTCTAACTCTTCCAAAACGCAAAAACCCTCCTCCCAAAATCGGCCCACTCCAAAAATCAATTCTTCTACTCCAAATTCTTGCAACACACTTCAATTTCTCATCAACCCACTTGAATTCTACTACATCTTCTACATTTCCTTCAAAATCGTTGAACTTTTCTAGCCCTAAAACCCTAACTTCTTCAAAAATGTCTTCAAAAAGCAAAAACACATCCAAAAGGCCAAGAACCTCTCATGAGGAAGATGAAGGGCCACAACAATCAATTCAACAGGTCCCTACCGCTCCAAGAACAAAGGGCCATAAGAAAAAGGGAGAAGCTTCAAGAAAAACGAATTTTTATCAAGCCAATGTATTGGCTGAGGTTCGTGTCATATCCCGTAACTTTTAAGTATAACTTTCAATAGTTAGAAATCAACTTAAAATATAATTTCAATAAATGTATAGGTTTACAAGGCCGATTAAATAAAATAGAGGTGAGAAAATAAGCAAAATAGTGAAATTAAGAAAATTATGCTGAAATACCCAAAATACTCCTCCCGACTTAAATGATGGGGGAGTTATACAAAAGAATATAACTCCCCATTAACCAAAAAAGGGCCGGTTACAAACAAGAGGGAGGAGAAACGGCTAGGGAGAAAAGAGAAAGAAGAAGAAGAGAAGAAGAAGAGGAAGAAAGAGCGGTCAGGCTAGGTTCAATCCTTACCGAAATTCTGCAGTCCACTTGTAAGCCTAACTAGAAACAAAGGCAAGTAATCTTTCTATACGCTTTACGCAAATTTTGATAACATAGGCCCTATGTTCTTATAAAGAGAAAACTTGGATCACACATTAGTAGCTTTGGTTTGCTTATGTTAAATTCCTTACTATATGCAATTGTTGTTGTTGATGGTGTACAGTCATGTTCTTTGGGCAAATATCTGAAGATGGTTATGTTGTGATCTTTGTTGTTAAATATGCACATAAGAGTGTTATACGTAATGTGTTCATCGTCTTGGTATAAGTTCTTAAGTTTGGTAATTACACCTTGGATGTTTGAGAGTATTTGCAGGGAGTTGAAGGGTGAATGTTGGCATTGTTGTAGACTTGTTGGGTTAGAAGGTTTGAAGATATCTATGGAAGTTTGTGGGTGATAGAAGGTTTAGAGTGGATACTATTTTGCATGTTTGAGAATCAACTCATGCTAGATGGGTGTTAAGCATGATGAATCTAGGTGTTAAGATGGATCTTGAAGTGTTAAACATGAAAGAGGTGAAGGAGGAAGATGATGGGAAGAAGTTACTGCAGAGAACTGCAGTTTTGGAACCGTCATTCGAACACCTACTTTAGACGCTTCAAGTCACATTAGGCGCCTAAAGTAGGCGTTCAATGTGTTCCAGTGCATCTCCATACACTTCGAACACCTCCATAGGCGCTTCATGTCGACATAAGGCGCTTCATGTAGGTGTTCGATGTATATAGCACATTCCTAAACACTTCGAACGCCTAGTATAGGCGCCTCATGTCCACTTTAGGCGCCTCAAGTGGTGTTCCAAGTATATTGGAAGTCTTTTTGACCCATTAGGCGCCCTATGTATGTGTAATAACTTCATACTCTTCCTTTGAACATAAAATGCAAAGGTATTTGAGGTGTAATTCAGGAATAGATGTTAAGTTTGACTAAGTAAGAATAAGATTGAATCCCAAGTGAGTTGGTGAGACGAACGGACTTAGAAAGATATGAACATGGAGTGTTTGAGGTGCAAGACCATATACTTGATATGTAAGATGTGTGTGTGTGTGTTACATGTTTGATATGAAGTTGCATGAACATCCTACATCATGACATGAGCACTTTGCATTTGACTTGAGAATTGCTTTGCGAAAGAACATGTGTGTACAAGAAAAGATTAAAGTTTTCGAAAAGCAAACTATGGCTGCTGGTTGATCGCAGGGTATAAAAGTCACGCCTGCGAAAGTAGGGTATAAAAGCGTGACCTGTGAATCAACAGCAGGGTATAAAGTATTTTATGAGGCCGTGGACCTATCAGCACGGATATATGATATATGTAATGGGGCCGTGGACCTTTCAGCACGGGGTATAAAGTTATATGTTATGGGGCCGTGGACCTTTCAGCACGGGGTATAAAGTTATGTTTGCTGTGGACTGATCACCCACAGGGTATAAAGTTCTGCTACGCGAAGAATATGATAAGAAGAGTTATGAAACGTTTTGTGAAATGACATGCACGACATGTTTACGAAAGAAGACATATGCATGGGTGTTGTGTGTGGTTTTAAAGAGGTACATGCATCATGATACACCAAGCATAAGATTTGACATGCAAGAAATGTGACTAGCTTATGTTCTGTTTATGTGGTATGTTATTTTAGTTACATATTTGTTCTCGTATCCGCGTATCATTTATGTGATTTATCTGTTTTGAGGAATTGTTATAAAGATGCTATTTGCTAACCCGAGCACCTTATTTTGGGCAATGCCTTATACACTGGTGACTCGTCGTGTGTGATCCCGTAAGGTGTATAGACGGGTTACTTGTTGGCGATATTTTCGCTAAGAACAGATACTCCATTTCCTTTTCAGGTGAGCCAGAATTCGAAATCATATTTGTCGAAGACGATGGCGAGTGGGCTCAATGGGATGATGGTCATGGAAGTAGATAGATGTTTGAATACTTACTTCAAGTTGGAAAACTCGATATTTATTATGTTGTACTGGAGGATGTGATAGACAGTTGATCAAACACCTTTTATTTCCGCTGTATTTTTCTGGTTACATTAATGTTGGTGAAGTTTTAAATTTTACGATGTTTCCACTGATGTATCTTACGCCATGAATGATGTACGCTTGATCTGCTTTAGTCCTCGTAGTAGACTATGGCGGGTGTACTGGTTCTGATGCCAGTATCGGACCGGAGCGCTACAGGTGGTATCAGAGCCTAGGCTTCAGATCTTTCTCGGAAACTTAGGTTCATGATCTTTTAGCAATTTAAGATATGATTTTCCCTTAAGTTTGATCCTTAGCTATAAGTGCCGAATTCTTTAGAATTTAAGTATGATCAGGGTTGGGTGTGTGCGACGCGTTTATCATCTAATTTCGTATTAACATTTTTATTTCATACCTCGCTCATTCTTACGTATTCCAACTTTCAGTAACGTCTTGTATTTACTGAATGCTAATGGAACATTGACCTTTCAGAGAAAATTCCTCCAAGAAGAGAAAAAACAGGAAACTCTGACAACGAACAGGAGAACCAGCCACCACAAGTGGTTTTACCCCAGGAACTCACTGATGCACTAACAATGATTGCACAAGGGTTTGCTCAGCAGCATCAACCTTCCGTCGCCTCCACCACCGCAGCATAATATCCGGTTCTTTTATGGAGAAATGAGGAAGATGAGAGTTCCGGAGTTTGGAGGATGTACTGATGCTGAGGAGGCTCAACACTGATTGGCTGAGGTAGAGAAATGTTTTCGGTTGGTGCAAGTGCCTGAAAAGATAAAGGTAGATGTGGCCACGCCCCTTCTATGTGGAAAAGCTGGCGAATGGTGGACTAGAATGGTGTTGAGAATGACCCCACCAATCTTATGGGCACAGTTCTGTGATGTTTTCCTAAATTATTACGTACCGGAGACTGCGATATTAGACAAGATAAGAGCGTTTGACAGATTGGAGCAAGGAAGGATGACGGTGTCGGAGTATGCGGATCATTTCCATGCCTTGGGTAAGTTTGCCCCTGCGATTATGTCTGATAATCGCCTTAAGATGACGAAGTTCGAGATGGGTTTGGACTCAAGGATACAGTCGGCAATAGTGAACGCAGGAATGAAAACTTACGAAGACATGTTGGATGCATGTTTTCGGGTTGAGAGTGACTTCCGCGGAGTAGTGGCAAGAGCAACTAGTGAGGGGTCGTCTAATAGAGGCAAGAGGCCAAGAAAGGAGGTTAGAGTTGGTGGCAGACCCGGGCGTTGGGTCAAGATTCCGAATAGGGGTCCAGTCGGGAATTTTCAAAGACCCCCAGTGCAAAATCCAGTGGTTCAACAGGTTGTGGGAGTTTGCCCACACTGCAATAGGAATCATGCTGGCGAATGTAGAAAGCTTGCGGGAGCGCGTTACCGGTGTGGACAGGTGGGTCATATGATTAGGGACTGCCTGGAGATGAAGAAAAATATTCCCGGAGAGGCGGCTCAGCAGCCGAGAGCAAAGCCACGAGCAAATGCCCGTGTACATCTTATGACGGACACTGGTGTGCAGGAGGCTACCGATGTAGTAGCAGGTACCATTTAAATTAAGTAAATTAAGTTTAAATCCTTATTGAATTAAGTATGTACGTGCTTAACTTTCTGTGTAAAACTTGATATGGCCTTAGGTGCGGTTTTAGTAAATAAGATACCTGCCAACGTGCTCTTCCATAACGGCGCAAGCCACTCCTTTGTAGCAAAGAGATTCACTAAGCACCTTGGTAGTTTGCCTGAATGGTTAGAAACTCCATATCGTGTTCAAGCGGCCGGAGATCAAATTATGGTTTCGTACCAGCAATACCAGGATTGCGAATTAGAGTTTGAAGGGCAAACATTCTCTGTCACACTGATCCCTATTCAGATGTACGACTTTAACGTTATATTAGGAATGGACTGGTTGGCCAAGTATTACGCTAATATTGATTGTCGATTGAAGACAATCAAGAATGCTAAGATGGAAGAGGTAACGTTTCAAGGGGAACCGGAACGAAAGAAAGTTCCCAAGAAGGTGTATATGTCGGTTGCACAAGCGTGCAAAGCCTTAAGGAAAGGTGCTGAGGGATTCCTAGTGTATGCCATGGATGTTACTCAGAAAGTACCGTCTATTGAGCAAATTCCAGTGGTTAATGAGTTTCTTGATGTGTTTCCGGAAGATTTACCGGGAGTGCCACCCCCGAGGGAAGTCGAGTTCGAGATAAACTTGATTCCAGGAACTGAACCTATTTCTAAAGCTCCTTGTAGAATGGCTCCGGCAGAGTTGAGAGAGTTGAAGGAACAACTGCAGAAGTTGTTGGACAAGAAGTTTATCCGCCCTAGTGTATCACCTTGGGGAGCACCTGTTTTGTTTGTGAAGAAGAAAGATGGTAGCATGAGACTTTGTATCGATTATAGAGAGTTGAATAAAGTTACCATCAAGAATAAGTATCCCCTTCCACGAATTGAGGATTTGTTTGACCAGCTCAAGGGTGCCAAAATCTTCTCTAAAATTGATCTCTGATCAGGGTATCATCAATTGCGAGTGAAGGCCGAGGACATCGCAAAGACAGCTTTTCGCACGAGATATGGCCATTATGAGTTTTTGGTGATGCCGTTTGGATTAACAAATGCCCCTGCATCTTTTATGGATCTTATGAATACCGTCTTTCGGGAACAATTAGACAAGTTTGTAGTGGTATTCATAGATGATATTCTAGTGTATTCTCCTAACGAGCAAACTCACGCTGAGCATTTGAGAACCGTTCTAGGTATTTTGAGGCAGAAACAACTATACGCTAAGTTTAGCAAGTCTGAGTCTTGGTTAAGAAGCGTGGCTTTTCTGGGTCACGTGATATCGGAGGAGGGGATTGCTTTGGATCCGAAGAAGGTGGAAGCTATCACTGAATGGCCTAGACCTACTAATGTCACCGAAGTGCGAAGTTTCTTGGGTCTAGCGGGGTATTATAGAAAGTTAGTCGAGCGATTCTCAAGGATAGCAGTGCCTCTCAGTCGCCCTACTCAAAAAAAGTCTAAGTTTGAGTGGACGGTGGAAGAGCAAAGCTTCACATAGCTTAAGAAGAGATTAACCACAGCTCCAGTATTGGCTCAACCCTCTAGAACTGATGGGTTTGTGAGTTATAGCGATGCATCGAAGAATGGTTTAGGTACGTAAACTACAGCATAAGGTTATGCCTTTTTATACCAATTTAGTTTAGTCTAACATCTTGTTTTTAGGTTGTGTTCTGATGCAAAACGAATGAGTCATCGCATATGCCTCACGACAACTAAAGCCTTATGAGCAAAACTATCCGACACACGATCTTGGACTCGCCGCAGTTGTGTTCGCCTTGAAGATCTGGCGGCATTATTTATATGGAGAAAAATGTGTGGTATTCACGGACCATAAGAGTTTAAAGTATTTGTTCTCACAGAAGGAATTAAATATGAGGCAGCGGAGATGCTTGGAATTGCTAAAAGACTATGATTTGACCATCCATTATCACCCAAAAAAGGCTAATAAAGTGGCAGATGCATTAAGCAGGAAGTCCAACATGCGCGACAATCACCATTGGAAAGAGAAATGGAAGAATTCGGTTTAGATTTGATTGACTCCACGGTGAACGTATTGACAACATTGACTATCACACCAAGTTTGATTGACCGGGTAAAAGTGGCTCAGAAGAAAGATAAGACCCTAAATGAGATAACGGAAAGAATGAAACATGATCAGGTTGAGGGATTTCAGATCAAAGAGGATGGGAGTCTATGGTTTAGAGGGAGATGGTGTGTACCTGATGTTGATGAACTTAGAAGGGAAATTTTACAAGAAGCTCACAGCTCAAGGCTATCAATACACCCTGGTAGCACCAAGATGAACAAAGATCTCAAGCAATGTTATTGGTGGTCCAGGATGAAAAGACATATTGCGGAGTTTGTAGAGAGGTGTTTAGTCTGTCAACAAGTCAAGGCGGAACACCAACGGTCTGGTAGATTGTTGATGCCATTGGAAATTCCATAATGGAAATGGGAACATGTCACGATGGATTTTATAGCAGGTCTACCAAAGACAAGAAGCGGATATGACATGATTTGGGTCATTGTGGATCGTTTAACAAAGTCTGCACATTTCCTACCCATCTCAAGTGAAGTGTCTCTTGACAAGTTAGTGAATTTATATATAGAGAATATTGTTAGCTTGCATGCTGTTCCAGTAAGTATAGTGTCCGACCAAGATTCACGGTTTACATCTAAGTTTTGGACATCATTTCAGAAATCCATGGGTACAGAATTAAGGTTGAGTACGGCGTATCATCCCCAAACCGATGGACAGTCCGAGCGGACTATTCAAACCTTGGAAGATATGCTAAGGGCTTGCATTTTGGATTTCAAGGGGAGTTGGGATGGAATGGTAAAGCTAATAGAATTCTCATATAATAACAGTCACCATAGTGCAATTGATATGGCTCCTTTTGAAGCGTTATATGGAAGAAAGTGTAGATCCCCGGTTTACTGGGATGAAGTCTGCGTGAGGACCATCACCAGACCTGAGCTATTGGAGAAGACGCTAGAAAAGGTGAAAATCATTCGGGAAAGACTCAAGGCGGCCCAGGATCGCCACAAAAGTTGGGCAGATTCCAAACGATGACCATTGGAATTTAATGTGGGTGAGAAAGTTTATTTGAGAATATCACCTACGAAGGGCATTATGAGGTTTGAAGTCAAAGGCAAGCTAAGTCCCTGTTTTGTTGGTCCCTATGAAACACTGGAGAAGGTAGGAGCTTTAGCATATAGGTTGGCGTTACCTCCGGTGTTGGCGCAAGTTCACAACGTGTTCCACGTGTCACAATTAAGGAAGTACGTGATGGATCCAAGCCATGTACTTGAAGCCCAACCTTTGGAACTCAAGGGCGATGTTACATACGAAGAGATACCCGTGAGGATTGTAGATCGAAAGGACCAAGTGTTGAGGAAACGGGTGATCCCTTATGTGAAGGTCCAGTGGAGCAACCACTCGGAACGCGAGGCCACTTGGGAACTCGAAGAGCAGATGCGGGAGAAGTATCTTCAACTCTTAGACTAAGGTACAAAAGTTTCGAGGACGAAACTTTTTGTAAGGGGGTGGAATGTCATACCCCGTAACTTTTAAGTATGACTTTCAATAGTTAGAAATCAACTTAAAATATAATTTCATTAAATGTATAGGTTTACAAGGCCGATTAAATAAAATAGAGTTGAGAAAATAAGCAAAATAGTGAAATTAAGAAAATTATGCTGAAATACCCAAAATACCCCTCCCCACTTAAATGATGGGGGAGTTATACAAAAGAATATAACTCCCCATTAGCCAAAAAAGGGCCGGTTACAAACAGAGAGGGAGGAGAAACGGCTAGGGAGAAAAGAGAATGAGAAAAGAGAAAGAAGAAGAAGAGAAGAAGAAGAGGAAGAAAGAGCAGTCAAGCTAGGTTCAATCCTTACCGAAATTCTGCAGTACACTTGTAAGCCTAACCAGAAACAAAGTCAAGTAATCTTTCTATACGCTTTACGCAAATTTTGATACCATAGGCCGTATGTTCTTATAAAGAGAAAACTTGGATCACACATTAGTAGCTTTGGTTTGCTTATGTTAAATTCCTTACTATATGCAATTGTTGTTGTTGATGGTGTAAAGTCATGTTCTTTGGGCCAATATCTGAAGATGGTTATGTTGTGATCTTTGTTGTTAAATATGCCCATAAGAGTGTTATACGTAATGTGTTCATCGTCTTGGTATAAGTTCTTAAGTTTGGTAATTACACCTTGGATGTTTGAGAGTACTTGCAGGGAGTTGAAGGGTGAATGTTGGCATTGTTGTAGACTTGTCGGGTTAGAAAGTTTGAAGATATCTATGGAAGTTTGTGGGTGATAGAAGGTTTAGAGTGGATACTATTTTGCATGTTTGAGAATCAACTCATGCTAGATGAGTGTTAAGCATGATGAATCTAGGTGTTAAGATGGATTTTGAAGTGTTAAACATGAAAGAGGTGAAGGAGGAAGATGATGGGAAGAAGTTACTGCAGAGAACTGCAGTTCTGGAATCGTCATTCGAACACCTACTTTAGGCGCTTCAAGTCACATTAGGTGCCTAAACTAGGCGTTCAATGTGTTCCAGTGCATCTCCATACACTTCGAACACCTCCATAGGCGCTTCATGTCGACATAAGGCGCTTCATGTAGGCGTTCGATGTATACAACACATTCCCGAACACTTCGAACGCCTAGTATAGGCGCCTCATGTCCACTTTAGGCGCCTCAAGTGGCGTTCCAAGTATATTGGAAGTCTTTTTGACCCATTAGGTGCCCTATGTATGTGTAATAACTCCATACTCTTCCTTTGAACATAAAATGCAAAGGTATTTGAGGTGTAATTGAGGAATAGATGTTAAGTTTGACTAAGTAAGAATAAGATTGAATCCCAAGTGAGTTGATGAGACGAACGGACTTAGAAAGATACGAACATGGAGTGTTTGAGGTGAAAGACCATATACTTGATATGTAAGATGTGTGTATGTGTGTGTTACATGTTTGATATGAAGTTGCATGAGCATCCTGCATCATGACATGAGCACTTTGCATTTGACTTGAGAATTGCTTTGCGAAAGAACATGTGTTTACAAGAAAAGATTAAAGTTTTCGAAAAGCAAACTATGGTTGCTGGATCGCAGGATATAAAAGTCACGCCTGCAAAAGCAGGGTATAAAAGCGTGACCTGTGAATCAACAGCAGGGTATAAAGTATTTTATGGGGCCGTGGACCTATCAGCACGGATATATGATATATGTAATGGGATCGTGGACCTTTCAGCACAGGGTATAAAGTTATATGTTATGGGGTCATGGACCTTTCAGCACGGGGTATAAAGTTATATGTTATGGGGCCGTGGACCTTTCGGCATGGGGTATAAAGTTATGTTTGCTGTGGACTGATCACCCACAGGGTATAAAGTTCTGCTACGTGAAGAATATGATAAGAAGAGTTATGAAACGTTTTGTGAAATGACATGCACGACATGTTTATGAAAGAAGACATATGCATGGGTGTTGTGTTTGGTTTTAAAGAGGTACATGCATCATGGTACACGAAGCATAAAATTTGACATGCAAGAAATGTGACTAGCTTATGTTCTATTTATGTGGTATGTTATTTTAGTTACATGTTTGTTCTCGTATCCGCGTATCATTTATGTGATTTATCTATTTTGAGGAATTGTTATAAAGATGCTATTTGCTAACCTGAGCACCTTATTTTGGGCAATGACTTATACACTGGTGACTCGTCGTGTGTGATCCCGTAAGGTGTATAGACAGGTTACTTGCTGGCGATATTTTCGCTAAGAATAGATACTCCATTTCCTTTTCAGGTGAGCCAGAATTCGAAATGATATTTGTCGAAGACTATGGCGAGTGGGCTCAATGGGATAATGGTCATGGAAGTAGATAGATGTTTGAATACTTACTTTAAGTTGAAAAACTCGATGTTTATTATGTTGTACAGGAGGATGTGATAGACAGTTGATCGAACACCTTTTATTTCTGCTGTATTTTTTGGTTACATTAATGTTGGTGAAGTTTTAAATTTTACGACGTTTCCGCTGATTTATCTTACGTCATGAATGATGTATGCTTGATCTGCTTTGACGCTTCGTAGCCCTCATAGTAGACTACGGCGGGTGTACTGGTTCCGATGCCAGTATCGGACCGAGGTGCTACAGTTCGTGAGAGGCTTCATACTCTACAACTCTAAAAATCTAACATGGTATCAGAGCCATGAGTGCAGAAGAAGAAGAAGAAGAAGCTGTGAAGAGAATACGCCTAGCCAACATTTTCTCCTCTATTTGAAAACTCTGTTTTTAGAAAAACTTGCTTGGCCTAGGTTTTTATCTTTGCTAAAGCGTTTTATTCAAAACTCTTCACTCTTTATCTTCATACTATTTTTCAAATGTATTTTCTCTGAGCTGTGAAGAGCCATTGCCTTAGGCAAAAATCTTCATCTCTGGTCAATGAACAGTCATTGCCATAGGCAGAGATCTTCATTTGCACACATTGTCTTTTAAAACATTTGTTTATAACAGGCTGAAATCTTTAACTTTCAAATCCTTTTTTGATAGGCTATGAAGGGCCTTAGCCTTAAGCTAAAATCTTTATTCACGAACGTTTATAAAATTTCTGTTTTCTAGCAGGCTAAGAAAGATCTTAGCATTTTTGCTGAAACCTTCAAACATGTTTTTTAAATCTTGTTTTTCAAACAGACTAAGAAGAGCCTTAGCCATCGAGTTAAAATCTTCTCAATAGGTCTTGAAGAACCTTAGCGCCGAGTTGAAATCTTCATGGGTTATGAAGAACCTTAGCTACCGACTGGAAATCTTCAGAGACTTGAGTCTCAATTCTTATAAATTCTTACTTCTTGATTGCTGCACTGAAGCTTTTGAACGAAGAAAAGACATTCATACACCTCCGTTGCTTGGTAGGAACATATTCAAGTTTATCCAGCAGTACATCCTTTGGATGTCTTCTTCTCAGCTGATTGTGCAAATGTTTTTTAAACACTTGTCAATATTTTTTCTAAACTCCGCAGAACTGGCTTTGAAGAGCCTTGGCATGTCCGAAATCTTCTCTTCTTTAAACTGTCTTTGAATAGCCTTAGTATCATACTGAAATCTTCTGTTCTTGAAAGGCAATAAAATCCTTGGCCGCAAGGCTGAAATCTTAAACAAATGTCACAGTACCTTAATATCAATCAACTTGTTATCCAGAAACAAGATTGATTTCCTATTCTTCAGTGATTGGCCTGAATGCCATATTCTCTGAAAAATTCTGTACATATTCTTTACTTTAATATCGCCCTAAATGCCATTTCTAAAAACTTTTTATATAAAGTTACTTGAGGACGACCAAAGTGCCATCTCTTCAAGAATCACCTTAACATTGAGGAGGGCCGAATTCCACACTCAAAAATCTTCCAAAGCCATAGAGCCAAAGTCGTATTACTCCACTCTTCCAAAACCAATGAGCTGAGGTCGTATACTAACAATGGACTTAAAGCCTTCAAAAGCCAAAGTACCAGTTATGTCATTAGGCCAGAAGAGCCTTGACTGCAGAGCTGAAATCTTCTTGTTAGGCATCCATAAAGACTTTGCCATACTGCAGAAATCTATATCATAACTTGGCCTGAAGATCCTTGGCAGTAATTCCAAAATCTTCTTGAAATTGCTAAAACCACCATTAAAGGCTCCCTTATTTTTAAACTTATACTGTTGCCATTAAAGGCCTCTTTATTTTTGAACTCAGAATGCATCAAAGCATCCTTGAAAACATACGAAATTTTCTAAAGTACGCACTTGAATCTCACAATAGTATGCGTGTTCTCTACCCTTCTCTCTCTCTCTCGTTTCTAACTTTCCCATCTTCTGAAATTTGAATGAAAAAAGGAAGAAGATAAGTACAAAGGAGAGAGAAGAAAAGAGTGATGTGATGGAACAAGTGGGAGTGATTTGTCTTATCATAGCATGCCTACATGTACACTTGCCACTTAACAATGTAATTTTTAAATACAATATATACATATATATATGCTCTGAGTTTTTCAGGAAATACATGCTACTAAACCATTCCACACTGGAAAAATGCCGTGCTAAAAATGCCAAACACAGCAGGTGCAGTACCCAGCTCAGCCCAACTACTGTAAGTACTGACCGAGATGAGCTGACATCAGGTATATATCACAACTTGCATCAATGCAATCAAGTATATTCTATTAATTACTTGGGAAGGTAAACCTTTTCTTTCTTGAATATCATTGATTTTGTTTACATACTTGAAAATTTTACTTGTCCTTAATACTCTATTGCATCACAGTAGGTACATTCAAGAATAACCATGCATTTGTTTACTCAGACTTAAATTATTCTTATATTAAGCTAAGTTGAACTGAGTAAGACAATCATCAGTGCCACAGTAATCTTATGAGTAATGAATTAAATAAAATAATAACAAATGCTGACCTGAAACATACATGCATCTAATAGACTGTGTTTTTTGAAACTGTGCATCAAATCAAAAATCATGCATCTTAATGAATTCACAATTAGACCTTATGAACTCATGTACTCCTTAATGAATTTAGAATATGTGCCAACTTGAAATTAAGAACACCAACGTCTGTGCTGACCTCAAACTCAGTACATTCTATATTTAATCCCTGATCAAATAAACATGAAAAATTTTTATTTGCAAATGCTGACATGCAATACCTCAGTGCATCCTTATAAATATTTGCTACTTAAATGAATTACATTCATTCTGCTCCGATTCATAATAAAAAAATTAATATTATGATGCATGCATAATTGTACTAATAAATATTTCCAAGTTCTTTTGTCTTGAGTTTTTTAGGAACTCACTAGAAGCTTCTAGCCATCCACGGTTGGAAGCAGACAGAAAAGAGTCAAGCTTGGTGTATTCATGAATACACCAAGCTTGAGGGAGAGTATTAGAGAAGTGTTGCAGACAATGTCAATCTTGGTGTATAAATACACCAAGATTGAGGGGGAGTGTTGAAGAAGGAGTCTGTAGAATTAGACAGTGACCAGCCTAGGTGCCTAGCTGAGCAAAAGGATGAAGGAAAGGAGTACCGAGCCGAGCTGTCATATCGAGGTGAGGATTAAAAGATGAACAGGGAAAGATTAAGGAGTATCGAGCTAAGGTGTTAAGATGAAGTAAGGCAGAAGTAGAAGAAGTACCGAACAAAGATGCCTAGCCGAGGTGAGGTCAGAAGTACTCGAGCTGAGAAGAAGTGCTGAGCTAAAACATGCAGTGCAGAAAGCAATGTTGAAGTGAAACGATGCAATGCTGAGGTGATGAGATAAAACACCTGTTGAGAAAAAGGGTTTGAATGATTCACAAAAATGCATGATTTAAATAATGTTTGCTAAAGAAATGCATGATATATTTTATGACTTGATACGTTTTTGCAAGAAACCTGCCTTATATACTTTATATATAATGTTGCCATACTAACAAGCCATGAAGTGTTAAAGCTTACATCAAATGGCAAACATTTGTTGTGTTTGAACTATTTTTAGGTGCCACCATTAATGAACTAAACTAGTTCATTCAATGAAATACTTTGTTAAATGAACTAAGTAGTTAATTAAATGGAGAAATATTTGGAGAAGGCATAAAGGCAACAAGCATGGAAATGGAAAGTCTCCCTACACCTCTTAAACCACACGTTTTTCATATATATATATGTATATATATATACATATATATATATAGATATACATACACATATATATATATATGTGTATATATATGTGTGTATATATATATATATATGTGTGTGTGTGTGTGTATATATGTGTATATATATATATATTCAGATTTTTTTAAAGACACTATACACATATATTCCAACATACTACCGACACGTTATATATCTTACGAACGTACATCAACGTCACACCACTATACTTACCTCGTATTTATGAGTATATTTAGGTCTTATATCATATGATATAAGTCATGGTGATGACAAAATTATTACGACACGTTACAAGGTTCTAAACCAAAAATTGTCATATCAGGTGACTACCAAAACTTCGATAACGTGTCACGTACTTGCCATATATAGATGGCCAGCCCCTACACTTCAAAAATGGCCACAAATTTTTTTGCTTACGTGGTATATTCAGCCATAAAATCATTCCATGTTGGCACATACAAATCACCCCCAATTAAGGCCAAGTTGTGAAGATTTCAAATTCAAAGTTTAAAGCACATGGGGTGCCACTTACTTCAGCCTTTAGAGATGGATATTCAAGTTATTCTGTGTATATTATGCGTGACATAATATATATATATATATATATATAACATGTGTAAAAAATTTGAATTAAATCAGAGAAAAATCACGTAATCGACAAAAGTCGAAAATTCGGTTTTCTACGAATATGAGACTGTAGGATCTGCAAGGCACCACTAGAAGGGGGGTTGAATAGGTGGTGCGGAAATTGTGGTTTTTAAAATTTGTTTAAAACTAAACAACTCAACTTCTGAAAACAGATTCTGTTTTCAGGACCAGTTTTAAAACGTTTTTAAAACCAGGTTATAGGTCTCCAAAAATTCTAAAATTTTGAGAGAACTTAGCCTCAGATGTTATGAGTGTCTCTTAAAAATTTCAGATTCAAATTCAACCTTTAACCCCTTCAAAAATCGTTTGTGGTAAGATTGCGCGAATCTGCCAGAAACGGTACACTGTTTTAAAAAATTAATTTCTATTTGTACACAACTCCAATGCTCTGAAAATTTAACCACTAACCTCTTATATATTGTATTTAAATGGGTTGAAACAGTTTTGAAAAATGCCTTCGGGAAGTTAGTCAAATACACTCAAAGTCTCAACCTTTGCAAGCCTGAAAATCAGACTGCACTAGTCTAAGATCATTGGATGTTTGAATGACTTATACTTATCCAAAAGGGTTGAAACTTGTGCCAAAAGAACCTTAGAACCTGTGGCTATGTTTTCTCAAAGTTTCGTGATTTTTAAAATTTGTTTACTATTTTTACGAATGTGATTAAAAACAGTAAACAGTGCTGAAACAGAAAATCAGTGCTGAAAGTAAATGACACCAAGAATTTTATACTGGTTCGGTTATAAACAACCTACTCCAGTCTTCGAGGAACACCTTCCTCGTTTCACACTAATCACGCAGCACAAAAACACCTTACCACAGGGTTGATGGAGTTACACACCAACTCCAACCCTTTACAAACCTTGTATGATGAATACAATTGCGCACGAACACCACCACCTTGCAAGATTGAAGATTGATCACACCTTGATAAATCTTTTAAAAAGATATAGAATGAGTGGTGGTCTAAGATAAGCCTATTCAAGAATAAGAATATAAGTACAATAGGCTTTCAAGAAGAAAGAAAGAAAGAGAGTGTAGAAGAAGAAGGCTAGAACACTTTTGATCTTTTAATTTGCAACTCTTGTTCTTGTTCTTGTTTTGCTCTTCTTCCTTCTTTTTAATCACATTGTGGCCACCCCCTTGGGAGTCCTTCTCCTCTTGAAAATTGTCTTCTAAGTCCTTAGGAGAATGTGTGGTATCATTGTGACATGATCTTGCTTACTTGGCACCTTCTCATTGGATGATCATTTAACCTTTGCTTACTTGGCACTTCATGATTGGTTGAATGTTGTCATCATTTGATGACTTGGAAAATCTGAATATTTCACTAAAAACATGTGCCAAAATCATCATAAAATAATTTCCATAAGTCACATAATAAATTCCATACATTTTGCAAGATAATTTGTCAACATTTCTATGCTAGAATTCGCCCACCATTATTCTCCACATGCTGAAATTTTCAGCATGTGTGATATCCAAGACAAGTTCAAATTATTGCCATGTATGTATAGATTATTCTCTTGAAAATAAAAAATCAAATATGCTTAAATTTGGAGACAAAAATCGGCCACAACACATTCCAACACATGCTGAAATTTTCAGCATGTGTGATATTAAAAATATCATCACATAATTTCCATAATATTTTTAAAACATTGACATACTATCTTTCAATCAATTTACATAATTCAAAATAGTAAATATGGCATAATTGTGTGGTAAAATTCGGCCATTGTAAGGCACATTCAGCATGTGTTACAAATGTGACATTGTTTGAAATGTTACCTTTTGTAGCTCCTTCCTTTATGTCACCAAATTTGTATGCTTTATTCTTGACCATCAATATGCCAACAAGGCTCCACATATGCTCCATCTCAGCTGTATAGGTGTGTCTAACATGTATATGCATGTGCTGAATTTTATTTTTACAAACTTTGTAAAATAGTGCATATTTAATAATACACACATGTTATATTCCAATCAGCCCTTAATGTAATTTTCTAGAACACTTTAAGATGTATGGCATATGTAAAAAGTGTCTAGATATGTGTCGTATGATGTGCCAAAAATGTTCCATGTGTTGTGTACGTAGAAAACCGAATTTTCGATATTTATCGATTACCCGATTTTTCTCTAATTAAATTCCAAATTTTGCACATGTTATATATATTATGTTACACATAATATATATATATAATATAAGCTTTAATTCTCAGCACTTGGCTGGTCTAAAGTGGCGCCATTAACATGTGACAAAATTAAAATTGGAATCTCTACAATTTGGCCTTAATGTGGAGTGATTTGTGTGTGCCAACATGGAATGATTTTATGGCTGAATTTTCCATCATAGCCACGAAATGTTTTGAGCATTTTTGAAGTGTAGGGGCTAGCCATCTATTTATGCCAAGTACGTGACACATTGGCGAAGTTTCGGTATTCGCCCGATACGACAATTTTTGGTTTAGAACCTTTTAACGTGTCGTATTTAATTTGTCATCACCATGACTTATATCATATGATATAAGACCTGAATATACTCATAAATATGAGTTAAGTATGATGGTGTGACGTTAACGTACGTACGTAAAATATGTAACGTGTCGGTAGTACGTTGGAATACATGTGTATGTGTCTTTTTCAAAAAATCAGAAAATATATATTTATATATGTATGTAGGCGTGCCATAAGGTGAGAGGAGGTGGAGGAGACTTTCCTTTCTTAGTCTTGTTGCCTTTGTGCCTTGTTCAAATGTAGCTTCCTTTAATGAACTACTTAGTTTAATTAACTAAGTACTTCACTTAATGAACTAGTTTAGTTCATTAATGGTGGCACCTGAAAATAGTATAAACACAACAAATGTTTGCCATTTGATGTAAGCTTTAAAGCTTCATGGCTCGTTTCGTACGACAACACTATATATGAAATATATAAGGCAAGTAATACGCAATATATCATGCACATTTATCTCATGCTCGTTTTTAAGCATATTTAAATCATATATTTTGAAATCACTCAAACCCCTTTTTCTCTACAGAGACATGGAACGTTTTTGGCATGACATGTAACATGTATCTAGACACTTTTTACATATTCAATACATGATAAAGTGTTCTAAAAAAATCAATTTAAGGCTGATTGGAATGTACCATATATGTATAATTATTGTGCACTATTTTATAAAAGTTACAAAAATAATTTCAGCACATGTTCAAGCTCATAATACACACCTACTCAGCCTTGATGGAGCCTATGCCGAACTTAGCTGGCATCTTGATTGGTCAAGAATGGACTACACAAGGTTAGTGACATAATGGAGGGAGCTACACAAGGTAATATTTCAAACTATGGCACATATATAGCACATGCTGAAAATTCAACATGTGTGATTAGTAATGGCCGAAAATTTGGTCATGACTATAACATATTTGCTTCTTCATTTTCAAGGGTTTGATGTAATACCAATATGGCAATAATTTGAACATATTTGGAATATCACACATGCTGAAAATTTCAGCATGTGTTTCATATGGTGGCCGGATTTTTGGAGTTAAATGGAGACAATTTATCTTGCAAATTAAGTGGGATTGATTATGTGATTTTTGGCAATTTTTTATGAATAATTTGGCACATGTTTTAAGTGAAATTTTCAAATTTGTACAGTCATCAAGTGATGACAAATCTCATCCAATCAAGGAGTGCCAAGTAAACAAGGCCAAGATGATCATCCAATGAAGTGTTGCCAAGTAAGCAAGTTGGTGTCACAATGATACAAGGCATTCTTCCAAGGACTAGATAAAAAGAAGAGAAGAAGAGCAAATCAAAGACAAGACAAATCTTAGAATTTCAAAGTGCAAAAAGTCTCTCCACTCTCTTCTTCTACATTTCTTTCTTCTCTTTCTCTCTAAAAGCCTATTGTATCTATATTCAAGTACATTGCATAGGCTTCATTCATACCACCATACACGCCCTATTGTTGTAAAAGGTTGATCAAGGTGTGATCAAACCTTCATCCGCTAGATGGTGATGTTCGTGATCATTGTGATTGCTTGTTTCGATTGTAAAGGGTTGGAATTGGTGTATAACTCCATCAACCCTGTGTGGTAAGGTGTTATTTTGTTTATTGATAACGGAGGAAGGTGTCCTCGAAGACAGGAGTAGGTTGATTAAACCGAAACAGTATAAAATTCCTTATGTTCTCTACTTTTCTGCACAATACTTTCAGTCTCCTGCACTTTGCATCTATTTCATCGCGATATTAAAAATATCAAACAAATTTCAAAAATCGCAAAACTTTCTAGAAACATAGCCACACGTTTTAAGTTTCATTTGGTGTAAGTTTCAACCCTTTGGACAAGTATACGTCATTCAAACGTCAATAGTTCTGAGACTAGTGCAGTCTGATTTCAGACTTGCAAAAGTTGAGAAGTTGAACGTATTTGAAATACTTCCCAAAGGAATTTTTCAAAACTTTTTCAACCCAATTAAATATATATAGTAAGGGGTTTGTCATTAAATTATCAGATCATTTGAAGCCACGGTTTAATCAGAATAAATTTTTCAAATCGGACTACCGTTTCTGGTAGATTTGCGCAATCTGACCACAAACAATTTTTCAAAGGGTTAAAGGTTGAATTTTGATCTGAAGTTTTTAGGAGATACTCAGAACATCTGAGACTACAACCTCTCCAAATTTCAGAATTTTTGAAGGCCTGTAACCTAGTTTTTCAAACGTCGCAAAACATGTCCTGAAAACAGAAAGTGTTTTCAGAAGTTGGGTTTTTGATTTAAAACATTCTTAAAAACCAAATTTTCCGCACCCACTATTCAACCCCCCTTTCTAGTGGTGCCTTGCAGGTCCTACAAGTGGTATCAGAGAGCAGGCACACTCACAACAAGAAGATCCAACGATCTAAGTGAGATGGCAACCACTAGCTTCAAAACCGAGCAAGAAAGTATGTCTAGTCGAAGGCCTCCTCTTTTTGACGGTGAGTCCTTCATTCAATGGAAACAAAGAATGAAACTTTTTCTTATGGCTATTGATATTGATCTATGGTCCATTATAGAAGACGGTTCATTTGTTCCTTCAAAATTATCTATTGTAGATGGTGTCACACTAGAGGTTGTAAAACCAAAACAAGAATATACTAGTGATGACAAAAAGAGAATAAGCATGAATGCTAGAGCCATGCAATTACTCTTAAACGGGTTAAGCAAAAGTGAATCTAGTTATGTATCTAATTTCTCTAGTGCTCAAGAAATATGGAGAATTCTTGAGATGAAACATGAAGGGACTATCCAAGTAAAGGAGTCCAAGATTAATATGCTTATGTCCACACTTGAGTCCTTTAAATTATTGCCAAATGAGTATATTGTTGATATGGATCTACGCTTGACTAACATTTATAATTCTCTTGAGTCTCTTGGCAAAGCTTTCTCTACGCAGGAAAAGGTCCAAAAGGTTCTACAGAGTCTTCCATCCAAATGGGACCCTAAAAGAGAAAAGCAAAGAAACCAAATCAATAAAAATGGAGGAACTAATTGGATCACTAAAGGTATATGAAAACAAACTCACTTTAAGGAAATTGGAATCAACGTCAAAACAAGGTAAGACTATTGCTTTTAAATCAAATGAATACGTCTCTACTTCTTCCGATCACGTAGATGATAGTGATTCCAAATCAGATAATGATAACTTAATACTATTGGCTAAAGGTTTTAGAAAATTCATGAGAAAGTCATTTAAAAACAAACCTAAGGCTACTTCCACTAAAAGAAATAAAAATAAAGCAAATGACAAGGACGTGAAATGCTATGAATGCGGGAATTTATCTTATGACTGCCCTAACAAGGACAAACAAACAAACAAACACCTTGACAAGGATCGGACCAAAACTAGACTCGTCTCAGAACCTAAACAAAGGAGAAGAGCTCTCAAGGCCTCCACTTGGAGTGACAAATCTGACTCTGAGACTGATACAGAAGAGGAGACATCACAAGTATGCTTTGTATCCAAAGCGTCGAACGAGGTATCTTCTGATTCTGACTCTGATTTTGAACCTTCATATGATGATCTTTTTAGTTAATATTTAGAACACACAACTTCACCAAGACTCTCGAAAAAGAAAAGAAACGATTAATTGAAGACAAGAAGTTGTTAGAATCTTCTAACACGAATCTTGTTTCTCAATTAAACGATTCAAAAGAAGAGTCGTCATGCATCATCAATGCATCAAAATCAGAAACTCATCATTAACCACACATAATAATAAAATGAAACCCGAGATTTCAAATTTGAAATCAAAGAATACGGATTTAGAGAAAATGATGAAACAATTTGACACGGGAACTAACATGCTAGATCGCATTATTCTATCACAAAAACATGATAGTGATAAAACCGGATTAGGATACATTGAGACAAACAAAGCATCAATTAAACCAAACAAATTCGTTTTGTCTAAGAAAGTAGACACACCTAAGACATACATGGCGTCTAAAATGACACAAAGGACCCCTCTCCCTTCATCTCGTCATGCCTCTTCTTCGTATCATACAAAATATAATTATGTGCCGTATAGATATGAGAAGAAACCATTGATACATACACAACATTCATTCCATACATCAACATCACGCACTATGAACACGAACACTAGAACATATCAAAAACGCACACCATATGATGCGCATAAGGGGATTCTCGGTCAAAGGCCTAATGTTTTCTCACCCCATATCTACTACATTGCTCCTTCATCTACATTCTTACCATTTGCTAGACCGAGAAGGATCACCCAAGTATGGGTACCGAAAGGTAATTTTACTAAGAGGTGAATAACTAACTCGTAAGGACCCAAAATTAAAAGGTTACTTAAATCATTGTTGTACATTGCAGGGAACCCATACATCAAAAGACACATCTATCAAGTGGTTCCTTGACAGTGGTTGCTCGAGGCACATGACGGGTGACCCGAGCTTGTTTTCAAAGTTGAAGAAGGTCACAAAAGGCGGATCCGTGACCTTTGAAGACAACAATGAAGGAAGAATCATCGGAAAAGGTACAATCGGAAGCCCAAGCACTCTTCAAATCTCCAACGTCTTCTTAGTAAGTAATCTATCAGATAATCTTCTTAGCATCTCACAGTTTATTGACAATGGCTTTGATGTGTGTTTTACTCATCCATATTGCAGTATAATAAATAAAAATGGAGAAACAGTTTTAAAAGGAAAAAAGAAAGGAAATATTTTTACACTTTTTATGGATGACATGTTAGACGCTAAGGTTAAGTGTTTTATATCAAATGAACCTAACGTTAATTTGTGGCATAGAAATTTAGGTCACATTGGTATTTCTACACTTGAAAAACTTCAACGAAAGAACCTAATATGAGGATTGCCTAAACTTGATTTAGACACTTTCAGTTGTGTGAATCTTGTATTAAAGGCAAACAAACATGCAAGTCACTTAAACCTAAAAATGAAATTAGCATGTCTAGAGTTTTAGAATTATTACACATTGATTTGTTTGGTCCTAGTTGCACTAAGAGTCTCGGTTGACGTCATTATGCATGTGTTATCATTGATGATTTTTCTCGCTATACTTGGACTTTATTTCTTGCAAATAAAGATGATAGTGTCATTGAGATTGTGAAACTAATAAAACAACTTGAAAATGAATATGGTTAAATGTGACAAAGATTAGAAGCGATAGATGCGGTGAATTTAAAAACAAGGACATGATTGCATTTTGTGAAGAAAAAGGAATCAAACACGAGTTTTCGCCACCTAGAACTCCATAACTAAATGGAGTAGTAAAAAGAAAGAATAGGACACCACAAGAAATCGCTATAACCATGTTGTGTGAAAACAAATTTCCTAGATTTCTGTGCACAGAAGCCTTAAATTGTGCATACTATATAGTAAATCGTTTGACCATTAGAAAGAAAATAAATAAAACTCCTTATGAGATAGTAAATGATCGCATGCCTAAAATTGATTACTTTCGTGTTTTTGGTTGCAAATGTTTTGTTTTGAATACAAAAGATAATTTAGATAAATTTGAATCAAGATCAATTGAATGCATTTTTGTTGGATATTTTGTGAATTCAAAAGCATATAGATGTTATGATCCCATCACTAGACAAATTTTAGAATCCATTCATGTGAAGTTTAATGAATTTGGTGAGGTTGAAAAGATAAAGAATATGACAATTATTTTGAATTAAAACCCATGTTAGATGATGATGGCACGCACGATGAAGTAAACACACTAGAAATGCATGATCACTTAGAAATGCATGAGAACGTAGAGAATAATCAACATAGACGGCATAGGAATCACCCACACGATCTCATTATAGGCGACATTACTCATGGTGTTCGACCACATAGAAGAATAAGTCCGGATGAAATAAACCAATATCATGCTATGATATAAGAAATTGAGCCTAAAAACGTTTTTGATGCTTTGAGTGATTCTTCTTGGATTGATGCTATGCATGATGAAGTAAATCAATTCGTAAGAAATGATGTATGAGATTTAGTGCCACAACCACAAGATAAGACTATAATAGGCACAAAGTGGGTGTTTAGAAATAAAATAAATGAAGAAGGAAAAGTTGTTAGAAACAAGGCGAGACTTGTAGCACAAGGATATAATCAAGAGGAAGGAATAGACTGACGAAGCATTCGCACCCGTATCACGTTTAGAAGCCATACGAATTTTACTTGCTATTGCTTGCATAAAAGGTTTTAAACTCTATCAAATGGACGTAAAAAGTGCATTTTTAAATGGTTTTATACAAGAAGAAGTATACGTGAAGCAACCACCCGGTTTTGAAGATTTGAAATACCCTGATCACGTATATAAACTAAAGAAGGCACTATATGGTTTAAAGCAAGCACCTAGGGCTTGGTATGATCGTTTTGCTACTTTTCTTTTAGAAAATAGTTTTTAAAGAGGCACCATAGATAGCACCCTATTCTTGAAACAAGATAAATCAGATTTACTAATCATTCAAATTTATGTTGATGACATCATTTTTGGATCTACATCTCATAAACTTGTTGAAGAATTTGAAATTTGCATGAAATCCGAATTTGAAATATTAATGGTTGGTGAATTGAATTACTTTCTTGGCTTGCAAATTAAAAAAACGAGTAAAGGTATACATATAAGTCAAGTGAAATATGTGAATGACATGATTAAAAAGTTTAATTTTGAGAACCTAAAACCGTCCCCCGCCCATATGAGTGTCACCACTAAACTAGATAAAGATGAACATAGAAAAGATTTTGATAATGCTTTATATAGGTCTATGATTGGTTCTTTGCTTTATCTTACTGCAAGTAGACCTGATATCATGTTTAGTGTGTGCATGTGTGCATGTTTTCAAAGCCAACCTAAAGTGTCTCATTATAATGCTGTGAAAAGAATATTTCGCTATATTAAGCACACCCCCACTTTAGGAATTTGGTATGATAAAGATTGTGAATTTGATTTGCATGCTTATACTGATGCGGATTATGGTGGATGTAAAATCGATAGAAAAAGCACAAGTGGCACTTGTCAATTTATAGGAAATTCACTAATTTCATGGTTCTCGAAAAAGCAAGCAAGTGTAGCCTTATCCACTACCGAAGCTGAATACATGGCACTTACTCTTTGTTGAACACAATTACTATGGTTAAAACAACAACTTTCTGATTTCGGTATCACGGTAAATCGTATTCCAATCTATTGTGATAGTATGAGTGCTATAAACTTGTTTAAGAACCCCGTACTACACTCTAAGGCCAAGCATATAGAAGTACGATATCACTTCCTTCGTGATCATGTAAATAATGGTGATATTATCATAGATCATGTACGCACTGAGGCACAAGTAGCCGACATCTTCACTAAGGCACTAAATCAAACCACGTATGAACATCTCCATTAAAAATTAGGCATGATTTCTGCTGATTTGATTTGATATTTCTTTCCATATTTACATGCACTTTTGATTGTCTTTCCAAAATAAAGGGGGAGAGAGTGCATGATTCTAGGGGGAGAGAGAGAGATTGATTGCACAAATCAAGGGAGAGAAAATTCAAAATTTGAAATTCGAAATTTGAATTTGTGCACGATTGGAGGGGAGCAATCAAATTTAAATCGTATACTAAGATTATTTTGTAAATCATCAAAAGGGGGAGATTGTTGAGAAAAAGGGTTTGAATGACTCACAAAAATGCATGATTTAAATAACGTGTGAGGGCAGATTATTAATAAAATGCCAGACGGTACCGCCCGTCTTTCACAATATATATATATATATATATATATATATATATATATATATATATATATATATATATATATTCAGACTTTTTAAAGGCACTATACACATATATTGCAACGTACTACCGACACGTTATATATTTTACGAACGTACGTCAACGTCATACCACTATACTTACCTCGTATTTATGAGTATATTTAGGTCTTATATCATATGATATAAGTCATGGTGATGACAAAATTATTATGACACGTTACAAGGTTCTAAACCAAAAATTGTCGTATTGGGTGACTACCAAAACTTCGTTAACGTGTCACGTACTTGCCATATATAGATGGCCAGCCCCTACACTTCAAAAATGGCCACAAATTTCATGGCTTTCATGGTATATTCATCCATAAAATCATTCCATGTTGGCACATACAAATCACTCCCAATTAAGGCCAAATTGTGGAGATTTCAAATTCAAAGTTCAAAGCACATGGGCCGCCACTTACTTCAGCCTTTAGAGCTGAATATTCAAGTTATTCTATGTATATTATGTATGACATAATATATATAATATGCGCAAAAAGTTTAAATTTAATCGGAGAAAAATCGCGTAATCGACAAAAGTCGAAAATTCGGTTTTCTACGAACATGAGACATGGAACGTTTTTGGCATGACATGTAACATGTATCTAGACACTTTTTACATATTCAATACATAATAAAGTATTCTAGAAAAATCAATTTAGGGCTGATTGGAATATACCATATATGTATAATTATTGTGCACTATTTTATAAAGTTACAAAAATAATTTCAGCACATGTTCAAGCTCATAATATATGTATAATTGGTGGAGAATAAGCCACATAAGGTTAGTGACACACAAAAAGGAGCTACACAAGGTAACAATTCAAAACTTTGAGAACGTAGCACATGCTGAAAAACTCAGCATGGCTGGTCGAGATTTACCTCTTAATGTTGACAATTTGCTCCCCAAATTGAAGGGATTAATTGTTAATTGTTTGGAAACATTTTAAACTTTATTTGGCACATGTTTTTACAACTTTAATCTCAGATTTTACAGCTACTAAATGGTGACAAGATTCATCCAATCATAGAGTGCCAAGTAAGCAAAGCCAAGACATGTTGTGCCAAGTAAGCAAGATGGTGTCATCTCTACACAAGGTAATCTTCCAAGGGCATTAAAGAGAATTCTCAAGATGGAAGAAAAGCCCTAATGGGGCGGCCACTCATGATTAAAAGAAGAGAAGAGAGCAAACAAAGACAAGACAACTCTCATATTCTATCAAGGGCAGAAAGACTCTCTACTCTCTTCTTCTACATTTCTTTCTTCTTCTTCTTCTCTTAAGCCTATTGTTCTCATATTCAACATATTGAATAGGCTTTGTTTATACCACCATACACGCCTCATTGTTGTAAAATGTTGATCAAGGTGTGATCAAACATTCATCATTTCGGTGGTGGTGTTCGTGATCGGTGTGATTGTTTGTATCTTTTGTAAAAGGGTGAATTTGGTGTGTAACTCCAGAAACCCTTGTGGTAAGGTGTTTTTGTTGTTTAGTGATAACCGAGGAAGTTGTCCTCGAAGACTAGAGTAGGTTGATTTAACCAAACCAGTATAAAATCCTTGGTGTCTTTACTTTCAGCACTTTACTTTCAATTTTCAGTTTCTGTGTTGATTGAGTTGCAATCGTAAAAATAGCAAACGTATTTCAAAAATCATAAAATTTCACATAAACATAGCCACACCTCTTAAGTTTCATTTTGTGCAAGTTTCAACCCATTTGGACAAGTATAAGTCAATCAAACGTTAATAGTTCTGAGACTAATGCAATCTGATTTTCAGACTTGCAAATGTTGAGAACAACAATGTATTTGACATACTTCCCAAAGGAATTTTTCAAAACTGTTTCAATCTATTAAAATAAATATATTAAGGCGTTTGTCATTGAATTTTCAGACCATTTGGAGTCACGAATTAATCTGAATAAATTTTTTAAATGAGACTACTGTTTTTGGCAGATTTGCGCAATCTGACCATAAACGTATTTTAAAATGGTTAGGAGTTGAATTTTGATCTGAAATTTTTAGGAGATACTCAAAACATCTGACAGTAGAATCTCTCCAAATTTCAGAATTTTTGAAGGTCTAGAAGATGGTCTTTCAAATGTTTCGAATCAGAATTTGAAAACAGGAACTGTTTTCAAAAGTTAGGTTTTTGGTTCAAAACTTTTTAAAAACCAAATTTTCCACACCTACTATTCAATCCCCCCTTCTAGTGGTGCTATACAGGTCCTACAAGTGATATCAGAGCGCAGACACACTCACGACAAGGAGATCCAACGATCTTAGTGAGATGGCAACCACTAGCTACAAAACCGAGCAAGAAGAAATGTCAACCGTAAGGCCTCCTCTTTTCGATGGTGAGTCTTTTATACAATGAAAACTTAAAACGAAACTTTTCTTTATGGCTATTGATATTGATTTGTGGTCTATTATAGAAGACGGTCCTTTTGTTCCTTCTAAGTTATCTACTGTTGATGGTGTCACACTAGAAGTCATAAAACCGAAACAAGAATATACTAGTGATGACAAAAAGAAATTCAGTATGAATGCTAGAGACATGCAACTAGTTTTGAACGGGCTGAGTAAAAGTGAATCAATTTACGTGTCTAATTGCTTTAGTGCTCAAGAGATGTGGAGAATTCTAGAAATGAAACACGAAGGGACCTGTCAAGTCAAAGAGTCTAAAATAAATATGCTTATGTCCACTCTTGAGTCTTTTAAATTATTGCCAAATGAATCTATTGTTGATATGGACTTACGTTTGACTAACATCTACAATTCTCTTGAGTCTCTTGGCAAAGCTTTTTCTACACAGGAAAAGGTTCAAAAGGTGCTACGAAGTATCCCATTCGAATGGGATTCAAAAGTCACTGCAATCGAAGAAAGTAAGGATATTAAATCAATAAAGATGGAGGAATTAATCGGATCATTGAAGGTATACGAAAACAAACTCATTTTAAGAAATTCTGAATTTACTTTTAAACATGATAAGGCTATAGCGTTTAAATCAAATAAATACGTCTCTACCTCTTATGATCGCATAGATGATAGTGACACAGATACCGATGATGAAGATCTAATCACAATGGCTAAAAGATTAAGAAAGATCATGAGAAAATCGATTAAAAACAAACATAAGCCTACTTCATCTAAGAATCATAGAAATAAAAATAATGAAGACATAAAGTGCTATGAATGTGGGAGACTTGGACACTTGTCATATGATTGCCTGAACAAGGACAAACAAACGAACAAAAACCATGACAAGGATCGGACAAAAACTAGACTCGTCTCAGAACCTAAACAAAGGAGAAGAGCCTTCAAAGCCTCTACTTGGAGTGATTCATCTGACTCTGAGACTGATGATACCGAAGAACAAATAGCACAAGTATGCTTTACATCAAGGCATCAAATGAGGTATCTTTTGACTCTAATTCTGATTCTAAGCTTTCGTATGATGATTTGTATGTTGAATATCTTGAATTACATAAGTTTTCTAAGACTCTTGCAAAAGAAAAGAAACGCTTAATTAAGACAAGAACTTGTTAGAATCCTCGAACACAAATCTTGTATCTCAATTAAACGATTCAAAAGAAGAGTCGTCATGCACAATTAATGCATTGAAATCAGAGATCTCATCATTGACAACAGAAAATAATGAAATGAAATCAGAGATTTCAAATTTGAAATCAAGGAATGCAGATCTAGAAAAAATGGTAAAACAGTTTGACACAGGTACAAACATGCTAGATCTCATTATCTCTTCACAAAAGCATGATAGCGACAAAAACGGATTAGGATACATTGAGAAAAATGAGACACTAAATAAATCAACCAAATTCATTCCATCTAAGAAAATAGATGCGTCCAAGATATATGTGGCGCCTAAGAAGACGCCAAGATCCCTCCCTATGTCATCTCATCATGCTTCTTCTTCATATCATACGAGATATAATTATGTACCATATAGATATGAAAAGAAACCATTGATTCATACACGACATTCATTCAACAAAAATGCATCTAGATCACGCACCATGCATACCAACACAAGAACTTATCAAAGACGACAAACATAAAATGGTTACAATGGAATTCTCGGCCCAAGGCCAATTGCACTCCCACCTAATGTCTATTATATTGCGTCTTCATCTCTTTTCTCACCTTTTGGAAAACCTAGGAAGGTCACCCAAATTTGAGTACCAAAAGGGACATTTGCAAAGGGTTGAATAAATAACCCTTAAGAGTGTACTTGAAATGCATGAGTTTTGTTAATATACTATAAACTACTATTTTTTCTTACATGTACTTTTGATATTATTTACAAAAATAAAAGGGGAGAGAAAGTGCATGATTTAAGGGGGGAGAGAGAAAGTGATTTAAGGGGGAGAAAGTTTAAGGAGAAGAAAGAGCATGATTGCAAAATCCAAGGGAGAGAAAATTAAAAATTCAAAATTCGAATTTGTGCTCGATTGGAGGAGGAGCGGTCATATTTAAATCATGAACTAAGGTTATTTTGCAAATCATCAAAAGAGAGAGATTGTTGAGAAAATGAGTTTGACTGATTTACAAATGCATGATTTAAATAGTACAAGTTTAATAAATGCATGACAAAATAATTATGTGACACGTTTTATGATATACATGCCTTATATGCTTTATATATATTGTTGCCGTACTAACAAGCCATGAAGTGTTAAAGCTTACATCAAATGGCAAACATTTGTTGTGTTTGAACTATTTTCAGGTGCCACCATTAATGAACTAAACTAGTTCATTAAGTGAAGTACTTAAGTTAATAAACTAACTAGTTCATTGAATGGAGATATATTTGGAGAAGGCATGATGGTAACAAATTGAAGAATGGAAAGTCTCCTTACTCATCCATATCACACGCCATTTATATATACATTATATATATATTTATATTTTTTGCTAAAAAGGCACAATACACATATATCCCGACGTAATACCGACACGTTGCATAATTACAAACGTACGTCAACGTCACACCACTATACTTACCTCATATTTATGAGTATATTAAGGTCTTATATCATACGATATAAGTCAAGGTGATGACAAAATTATAACGACACGTTACAAGGTTATAAACCAAAAATTGTCATATCGGGTGACTACCGAAACTTCGCCAACGTGTCAAATACTTGCCATATATAGATGGTCAGCCCATATACTTTAAAAAGAGCCAAAAATTTCGTGGCTCACATGAGATATTTAGCCATGAAATTATTCCATGTTGGCACACACAAATCACCCCCAATTAAGACCAAATTGTAGAGATTTCAAATTCAACTTTTTTTGTCATATGGGGCGCCTATACCTCAGCCTTTAAGAGCTGAATATTTTATTTATTTTATGTATATTATGTGTGACATAATATATATAACATGTGCAAAAAGTTTGAATTTAATCGGAGAAAATCGCGTAATCGACGAAAGTCGAAAATTCGGTTGTCTACGAACACAACACATGGAACGTTTTTGGCATGACATGTAACATGTATCTGGACATTTTTTACATATTCAAGACATGTTAAAGTGTACTAGAATATTCAAATTAGGGCTGATTGGAATATAGCATATATGTGTAATTATTGTGCAATATTTGACAAAGTTTACAAAAGTGAAATTCAGCACATGTTCAAGACATGTTACACGCCATTCTCAGCTTAGTGGAGCTTATGTGGAGCTTAGTTGGCATCTCAATTGGTGGAGAATAAGCTACATAAGTGTAACGCCCCGCTCCCGAGCCCTAGCATCGGGAACAGTGCGCCCGCCGTAGCCTACTAAGAGGACTACAAAGCGTCGTTCAAACTTCTTTGCACGTCAGAACTGACGTAGAAATTTTTCGCGGAAACGATAATTAAAGAAATAAACATCTTGATTAAATTAAATCCATCAGAATAAAATCGAGTGCAAGGGTTGACGAGACCCGCTAAGTCAAATATGAAATACTAAAATCAAATAATAAACTTAGGTGGAGGTCTATCTGACTATCCCAAGAAACAAGCTCCCGATCAACAAGATCCCTTCTCGAGTCCAGCTCACTCGTCCCAGCTCGCGTAATCTGTCCTACCCTCGATATTCATATATACTCGTAGTCCTGCTCACCTGTGGAGGGGTGGTGGGGGGGTGAGTGATGGGAGTCACTCGTAGGTTACCCGTCTCTCCCGAAAAGGGACTGTCACATACTGAGTCGGGTAAACAATTAATCACGTAAAGCAAGTAGCAGATAAATAAAGCAATAAAACATAAACATATAAACAATAAAGCAAATAAAGCATACATAAGGAATAGCACATACCCGACCTGTTCCGTATCCCAAAACATAACGCTGAAACAACTTAATAACGAGACAAATAATCACAACAATAATAAATGCAGTGCGCAAGTTCATGATGCATGCACCTCTATCTCCGTGTCACACGCAGTCATTTAATATCACACGCTCATTCTTTTCCATGTTATGCTATGCATGTCCCGGGTCATATCGGATGAAGGTAACCATTATTACCAACACCCATCACACGCCTCGTCAGTCCACGCGGCTCATAGGCCAAATGCAATGCTCGTGCCATGAATGCGTCACACTTGCATACTTCCGTTTGTCCTATGTTGCATGCTCCGTTCTATGTTGCGTATTACCTATATTGCGTAGTTACCCTGTGTTGCGTGGGGTTCATTACTTATTTTATCTTCTACCGTTATTTTATCTTTCTAGACTTTATTTTAGATTTCTACATTTTATTTTATATTTCCTAGGCTTTCAAGCACTTAAATATTTTAATTAAATATTTTTATCTTCCCCTACCATTTTCTTTTCTTGCTTTAATTTTATTTTATTCACTCTCCATTTTCTTCTTCTTTTTTTTCCCTTTTATTTTAATTTATTTTTATATATTTAATGAGTTTCTAAATGATATTAATAGTATATTAATTAAATATACCTTTTTTTTCTCTTCCCGTGGCTGGCCCTATTTATAATTCTTTTTTTTATTTTAGTTTATTTTACTTTGTTCAATTTTTTTTCGTGTACTGAATTTCTATTTTTTAAAATTTATTAAAAAGCAAATCTATTCATTTAATCTTTAGCATGATTACAAAACCAAATAAAGCAAAACCTCAGGCCCTGTTTATTTCCCTGGCCCTTTTTACCACTCCTGCGCGCCAGCCCAGTAAGAGGCCGGCTGGCCTACTGGCCTGTTTAATTTTTTTTATTTGATCTGCGAAGTGGGCCGACTGCAGGTGCGGCCCGCTATCCCTTTCTGTTTTTTTGTATGTTAAGCAGATTTGGGCCGGAGTCCTCCTGGCCTGTTGCACGAATAGTGGCCTGGCTGGGTGGCCCTGCTGAGCACGGCAGGCCAAGCCTGCCACTCTCTCTCTCTTTTATTTTTTAATTCTTTTATTATTTTCTTTAATTTCTAATTTCCTTCAAAAAAATCCATAACTTTTTCGTTTTAACTCCGATTAACTCCAAACCAGTTCCATTGGACTCCGTTTAACGTCACGAAGCCACTGACGCTGAACACGTCAGTGCGTGACTTGCACGCGCCGCTCAGGGGCGCACGTGGGCCACACGCGCCGCCCTATGCAGCCGCGCGTGTGCTACACGCGCCGTCTTTGGGTGCGTTTTTCGATACCCTGAACCCATTCCAACCTAATTCCGTGCTATGTGATCTATATCTAAGGCCAAACACGAAATTTCCATACCAAAACATATCAAAACATAAAGAAATCATGATAAACATAGACATGCAGTGATAATCAAATAGTTTCCAAAACAGAATGCGAGGGAATCCGAAGCAATCCGACAGAGGGGAGGGTAACCTACCTCTTGAATTCAATCTCACTGATAAAAACAAGGCTGGATTTGATGTGGGTGGCCAATTCTTCCTCTTTTTTTCCTTCTCCTTTTCTCTATTTTTCTTTCCTTTTCTCTCTCCTTTATGCCGTTTCCTCCCTCTCTCACAGTGCTCCCCCTTTTTCCCTTTTTTCAATTGATGTTAACGTGATGTGTGTGAGGAGTGAATTGGGGAATAAATTAGGGAGGGGGTTACATGAGTGGGGCGGTTTGGAGGGATGGGGGAAGTGGGTAGTTAATTAGGTTAATTTTTTTTTCTTTTTTTTCTTTTTTTTAACTTTGACCAAATTAATTACTTAATTAATTAATTAAAGTTATCTTTTTTTGTGTAACTGACGGTTACAACATACTACCCCCTACAAAAAGTTTCGTCCTCGAAACTTGTATATTTTCTTACGAGTCATTTTCTTAGTTGCTACTAACACATTGATAAGGTTGAGCGTACTCTATACACTCTCCTATTACCCATTAGTTGTCGTGTCGACCTCACTGCTAAGCGATCATTTATCTAAAGGCTAACTTATGTCACTATATATTGTTGAACTTATGTAGTTGTATTAAAAGTTCTTATGAAAAATCCTATTGATCAAGTGTTTAGATCATCTAGCTCCTCATGTATTTCCATTGTAACTTATTTCCTTAAACTGCCAACGAGATCTTAGTAAGTTTAGGATAAACCGTAGATTTATTATATCACGTAGTAGTATAGTTTGATCTTCTCTTGTAACTAGTCGTAGTCTCAGAGTCCACGTATAACATTATCCTACATCTCAATCGTACTTGTCATTGTGCTGCCTTGCAACTTAAGATGTTGTCAACTTAGCATTGCCTGTAATATATCTTAAGCAACATTAGACATTTTAGTACATCATGTTTCTGCTGCATCACTCTGTTGTACTGTGTTTTCAATTAGAGCACAAATTTTTTTTTTGAAGTACTACTTCAAACTTATGAATTTAATGCACTAATTAATAAATCCAAGATAACAACAGATTCATCTCTTATTTTTTTTATTTTTTATTTTTTTGGATTGATCCAAACTATTCTATATATAATTTTTTTAAATCACTTACCAATAAGACGCGGTTCATACTAAACTAACTAAATCCCCGAACAAATCAAAACTCTCAAATTCATGCTCCCTCCGGACATGCTAATCTATTCTGCCTAGCTCAACCATTGAACTCCGCAATCGATGCCTTCTTAAATAGTACACTACAACATCTTAAATCAACATTTATCGTTCTTAGTCAACTCAATTAACAAGACTAATGTTGTCACCCTACTATGATAATTATAACTACAACACTTTAATGACCGTTATAAGCACTTTTTAGAACCATGTCTTTACTTCTTTTCAGAGATATCGTCAGCAGCCTAGTATACGAAATATGTGTACAGATATACATTTCTTATAATAAGAATGTGACTTACATGGCTAGAATTTGAAATATAACTTTAGTTGTTTTAAAACAATACCATTCTTTTTTTTTGGTAAACGCAAGAATCGAAATAATATACTCATTTTCGAAAGGCGGTGTTTCAAATGACCTCTTATAAGCGCAACGATATCACTTGTTCGCAAAGTATTTTGGTAAAATTGAGTTAAAATATTTTAAAACTTAATAAGGTAAGGTTTTACAAAACAATTTGAGTACGTTACTCTTTTTTTTAAAAAAAACCGATATATATATTTTGAAAAATACTTTTTTTTTGACTTGATAACACTTAAGTAAGATCATCGCAAGTGAATAAATAACTTTGAAAACACTTTAAAGGATAAAATGCTTGCAATATCGATAGTTGTCAGGTGAATTTTTTTTTTGTGACCAAAATAGATGTAATGAATCGAAATTTTGAAATCTTGGGTAAGGAATGTGTATGAAAATATCATTTTTAAAGAACATTTGTAGTTTAAATTTTTTTTCCCTTTGTCAGGTTGTCAAAGGAATTGAAATATTTTTCTTTTGTCAATATACAGATACAGAAAAGAATTTAGCGTGGTAAGGTTTAGTAGACTACAAAAGAAATGAGGCTCAATAAGATATTTCCGAATACCAAATATTTTTTTAAGTACTTGTGAAAATATAGTTATACATTGGTGTACGTGCTTATATAAAATATTTTTCTAATTGAAAATATATCTGTGCAATATTTCATATAATTCTACAGGTCATCCTTTGTTCCGGATAAGGTTTTCTATGTACAATTTTTTTTCTTTTATAAGTCTAACGTTTGTCTGCTCATGATAAAATCTCTAACTTAAATTGGTCCAACCCTATCTTGGCACATTAAATATTTATCGACTTAAGGTATTCTAATTCACCATGCTCCTGTGCGCCACACTAATCTACTATACCTCATTACTTGGTTATTTGAACCGCTAATTTCATCCTACTTCACATGAAAAGCAGCCACTACTTATTCACGTCTGCTCTACTTTGATTCAAGCCTACTAAATTCAAGTCACGTAATTCGACGTTTCTATACACTTAACTAGAAGTTTGTAAGGGTTCATCATTTCCATGTACTTGTTATAGCTGATTCACGCCCCTTGCTACCATTCAATATCTCTAGTGAGGCTAATACCATCGTCTTACTTTAACTCTAAATTTCAACATCTTGATCCTAGACTATAATGTCCTTCGTATGATTCTCTTACTAAACGCTACTGATTATACTGCTTATGACTCATTACTTAGTTTCTATTATTTTTCTCTAAATCATCTCTTAATATCTGTCATACTATAATAGTTCATTTCTTAATAGCTATTGTCTCGGCTTAGACCCAAGTCCGCTCTGATGCTACCATCCAAATAAGGATATGGGCCCGTTTTACTTTACCAGAATGGTATCGAGTTCTACGTTGTTGCGGTGAAGCAGTCGAAATCGCCTGACCTATTCAAATTAATGTGTAAATCAGCGCATACGCTAGAGCATCCTGATCACCATTATTATATATGTACTTTAATTATATACTTATTCGCTTAGGGTTATTACAATCACGACTCATGGAATGTGCAAAGGGTCATGGTCAAACTTAGATTAAGTAAAATTGTATGGTCTACCTTAGATATATGTGTTCCTTAACTGACCGACCTCTTAAGTTTAAGATCATAACTTATTTCTAGGGTCATTCTTAGTATCATCATTTATTTAGCCTAAGATCATGTCTTATTCCTAAGGTCATACATAATATATAATCGGCACTTATAACTAGTACTTATGTCGAATGACAGCTCTTAATTGGAATCGTTACTTATGTTTAAGATTGTGACTTATGTTCATGATCATTGCTTATGTTCAAATCATTACTTATGTATAAGATTGTGACTTAGGGGCAAAATCGTAACTTAATTTCTAATATCATAACCTAAATCTACATTTCTGTCGTGGATCTAGAGCCATTCTCTAAAGATCATACTCTCGGCATGTAATGCCTCTATTACCGCCTTGTTCACGTCTTGCCGGGAATTTTCTAGAATTTAGAACGGTCAAAAATATATTTCTTTAAATATAGCTAAGTTAGAGGGGTATTTTGGGAATTTCAAATAACCTAGGGTTCGCATGCAAATGTTTAGGGGTAATTTGAGAAATTCTATCGTTTACAGAATTCATGCTAAAAGTTAAGGGTAAAATGGTAATTAAGTTAACAATTGCTCGTCCTAGTACCCCTTAACCCGATCATAACTTAAGTCTAAGATCATCACTTAACCCTATTTTGTTGCTCAAGGGTAAAATCGCCATTTTAGAAAAGATCGTAGCTTAAGTCTAAGTGATCTAGTTAATCCTGCGTTTCTGAGACGGATCTGATGCCTCGGCTCTGATACCACCTGTAACGCCCCGCTCCCGAGCCCTAGCATCGGGAACAGTGCGCCCGCCGTAGCCTACTAAGAGGACTACAAAGCGTCGTTCAAACTTCTTTGCACGTCAGAACTGACGTAGAAATTTTTCGCGGAAACGATAATTAAAGAAATAAACATCTTGATTAAATTAAATCCATCAGAATAAAATCGAGTGCAAGGGTTGACGAGACCCGCTAAGTCAAATATGAAATACTAAAATCAAATAATAAACTTAGGTGGAGGTCTATCTGACTATCCCAAGAAACAAGCTCCCGATCAACAAGATCCCTTCTCGAGTCCAGCTCACTAGTCTCAGCTCGCGTAATCTGTCCTACCCTCGATATTCATATATACTCGTAGTCCTGCTCACCTGTGGAGGGGTGGTGGGGGGTGAGTGATGGGAGTCACTCGTAGGTTACCCGTCTCTCACGAAAAGGGACTGTCACATACTGAGTCGGGTAAACAATTAATCACGTAAAGCAAGTAGCAGATAAATAAAGCAATAAAACATAAACATATAAACAATAAAGCAAATAAAGCATACATAAGGAATAGCACATACCCGACCCGTTCCGTATCCCAAAACATAACGCTGAAACAACTTAATAACGAGACAAATAATCACAACAATAATAAATTCAGTTCGCAAGTTCATGATGCATGCACCTCTATCTCCGTATCACACGCAGTCATTTAATATCACACGCTCATTCTTTTCCATGTTATGCTATGCATGTCCCGGGTCCTATCGGATGAAGGTAACCATTATTACCAACACCCATCACACGCCTCGTCAGGCCACACGGCTCATAGGCCAAATGCAATGCTCGTGCCATGAATGCGTCACACTTGCATACTTCCGTTTGTCCTATGTTGCATGCTCCGTTCTATGTTGCGTATTACCTATATTGCGTAGTTACCCTATGTTGCGTGGGGTTCATTACTTATTTTATCTTCTACCGTTATTTTATCTTTCTAGACTTTATTTTAGATTTCTACACTTTATTTTATATTTCCTAGGCTTTCAAGCACTTAAATATTTTAATTAAATATTCTTATCTTCCCCTACCATTTTCTTTTCTTGCTTTAATTTCATTTTATTCACTCTCCATTTTCTTCTTCTTCTTTTTCCCTTTTATTTTAATTTATTTTTATATATTTAATGAGTTTCTAAATGATATTAATAGTATATTAATTAAATATACCTTTTTTTCTCTTCCCGTGGCTGGCCCTATTTATAATTCTTTTTTTTATTTTAGTTTATTTTACTTTGTTCAATTTTTTTTCGTGTACTGAATTTCTATTTTTTTAAATTTATTAAAAAGCAAATCTATTCATTTAATCTTTAGCATGATTACAAAACCAAATAAAGCAAAACCTCAGGCCCTGTTTATTTTCCTGGCCTTTTTTACCACTCCTGCCCGCCAGCCCAGTAAGAGGCCGGCTGGCCTACTGGCCTGTTTAATTTTTTTTATTTGATCTGCGAAGTGGGCCGACTGCAGGTGCGGCCCGCTATCCCTTTCTGTTTTTTTTGTATGTTAAGCAGATTTGGGTCGGAGTCCTCCTGGCCTGTTGCACGAATAGTGGCCTGGCTGGCTGGCCCTGCTGAGCACGGCAGGCCAAGCCTGCCACTCTCTCTCTCTTTTATTTTTTAATTCTTTTATTATTTTCTTTAATTTCTAATTTCCTTCAAAAAATCCATAACTTTTTCGTTTTAACTCCGATTAACCCCAAACCAGTTCCATTGGACTCCGTTTAACGTCACGAAGCCACTGACGCTGAACACGTCAGCGCATGACTTGCACGCGCTGCTCAGGGGGGCGCGTGGGCCACACGCGCCGCCCTATGCAGCCGCGCGTGTGCTACACGCGCCGTCTTTGGGTGCGTTTTTCGATACCCTGAACCCATTCCAACCTAATTCCGTGCTATGTGATCTATATTTAAGGCCAAACACGAAATTTCCATACCAAAACATATCAAAACATAAAGAAATCATGATAAACATAGACATGCAGTGATAATCAAATAGTTCCCAAAACAGAATGCGAGGGAATCCGAAGCAATCCGACAGAGGGGAGGGTAACCTACCTCTTGAATGCAATCTCACTGATAAAAACGAGGCTGGATTTGATGTGGGTGGCCAATTCTTCCTCTTTTTTTCCTTCTCCTTTTCTCTATTTTTCTTTCCTTTTCTCTCTCCTTTATGCCGTTTCCTCCCTCTCTCACAGTGCTCCCCCTTTTTCCCTTTTTTCAATTGATGTTAACGTGATGTGTGTGAGGAGTGAATTGGGGAATAAATTAGGGAGGGGGTTACATGAGTGGGGCGGTTTGGAGGGGTGGGGGAAGTGGGTAGTTAATTAGGTTAATTTTTTTTTCTTTTTTTTCTTTTTTTAACTTTGACCAAATTAATTACTTAATTAATTAATTAAAGTTATCTTTTTTTTGTGTAACTGACGGTTACAACAATAAGGTTAGTGACACAAAAGGGGTGGGGGAAGTGGGTAGTTAATTAGGTTAATTTTTTTTTCTTTCTTCTTCTTCTTCTTCTCTCAAGCCTATTGTTCTTATATTCAACATATTGAATAGGCTTTTTTTATACCACCATACACGCCTCATTGTTGTAAAAGGTTGATCAATGTGTGATCAAACATTCATCCGTTCGGTGGTGGTGTTTGTGATCGATGTGATTTTTTTTATCGTTTGTAAAAGGTTGGAGTTGGTGTGTAACTCCAGAAACTCTTGTGGTAAGGTATTTTTGGTGTTTAGTGATAACCTAGGAAGGTGTCCTCGAAGACTGGAGTAGGTTGATTTAACTGAACCAGTATAAAATCCTTGGTGTCTTTACTTTCAGCACTTTACTTTCAGTTTTTAGTTTCTGCATTGATTTCGTTGCAATCGTAAAAATAGCAAACGAATTTCGAAAATCGTAAAAAAAATTGCAGAAACATAGCCACACCTCTTAAGTTTCATTTGGTGCAAGTTTCAACTTATTTGGACAAGTATAAGTCAATCAAACGTTAATAGTTCTGAGACTAGAGCAATTTGATTTTCAGACTTGCAAAGGTTGAGAACATCAACGTATTTGACATACTTCCCAAAGGAATTTTTCAAAACTGTTTCAACCCATTACAATACATATATTAAGGGGTTTTCAATAAATTTTTATACCATTTGGAGTCACGAATTAATCAGAATAAAATTTTCAAATCAGACTACTGTTTCTGGCAGATTTGCATAATCTGACCACAAACGTATTTTAAAAGGGTTAGGAGTTGAATTTTGATCTTAAAGTTTTAGGAGATACTCAGAACATCTGAGAGTAGAATCTCTCCAAATTTCAAAATTTTTGAAGGTTTGGAACATGGTCTTTCAAATGTTTCAAATCAGGATATGAAAACATGAACGGTTTTCAGAAGTTAGGTTTTTGGTTCAAAACTTTTTAAAAACCAAATTTTCCACACCTACTATGCAACCCTCCCCCCTTCTAGTGGTGCTATACAGGTCCTACAGTGAAGGCACTAAAGGAAAACATCAATGAAGGATGTCAAGCTGAAGAGACAAGGAGAAGGCATAAACAAATGGACCAAGTTGTGCTGAGCCAAACAACAACAGCAGAACAAAGATTAACATCAGCAACAGAGACAACACTTCCGAGCCGAAATACTTAGGCAAATGAGAAACCTCGGAGGCAGAAATGAAGCGATAAACAGAGGCACAGTGCAACAAAAGTATTTATACGCATATACTATACATACGTCCACTAGCTCAGTGGACCAATTAACAATTGTAAATAAGAATATAGCCATTCGAAATAGCCGTTGGTGGTTTGAGATGTCTTACCTCTTCCAAACCTTATACAAATCAAACACTTGCACAGTTCCAAGTGAGAATCTGCAAGAAGAACTCAAAAAGTCTGAATAAAATTTCACTATTCAGGCTCCAATTTTGACTCTACTATTTACAATTTATTCTTTTATATTCTACCATGTGTGCTCATTTAACTGATCTTCCAAATGATTTAAAACATACTTTCGAATCTTCATACTCCACCTCTAAAAATACAACAAAACGAAAATCAGTAACAATAATTAAAAAAAAAAGGAAACTTACCACTTTCTTACGTATATCATCTTCATTCAATACCTTCACTACAGAAGGGAAGACGTTTTGTATTTTACCTATCTCTTAATTAGATACGTTAGAACTTGAAGGAATGACTGCTGGTATCTGAAGCGTGAAAGGGCCGGATTTCGAAGCAATCACTGGTATTTGACCGGCTTTTGGTGATTTTAATGTGTGGGAATTGCCGCAAGGTACTTTCTTCACTCATAGAAGAACATCATGCGATAAAATTATTTGCTTCCTTTAAACTTTTTATTTGGTACACTTCAAAAAAGAATTACGAAGAAAGGATAGAAACTTGAATTTCTTGGTTGGAGGAAATGTTTTTCAATTGCTAAGTCAATCGATGCCCTAGATGGCAACCTCCTTTGATACATCCTGTTGTATTACACTTATCAGCTCTGTGATTGTTCTTTTTAATATATATAACAAATATAGATAACAATATACACGATTTCTACAAGTGTATATAAGACAGAAAACACAGGTCATGATCAAACAGCCTCTACATATTTGCTTTAACTGCATATTTACTTTAAGATGCCGCACCTTTTGTTTCACTTTGTCATTTGCACTCTCAAATGTTGAGGACTGAACATATATTATTAGAAAAATGTCAGATACCAACCAAAGTTATCAACCGAGAAAAACTCGTTAGAACATACCAACGAAATTAAAACAATATTTCGAGAGAAAGCAAAAGTTTTTTTTAAAAAAAACATTATTTTGTCGATGATTTTCTGGCAAAAATTGTCTGTCAAAACACATTAGTGGGAAAGCAGTTGCTTGGAATTTGTCATGGTAGTGTGCCGACATATGTTATTGACCGACTTCTGATGTTAAGGCTGAGCTAACCTAACACTGGACTGACCAGAGCTTTTCTCTGATGGATGGCTGAGCTGAGTTGACCTCGTACCGGATCTTTCTATTCACCTGTTTGTGATCCTATTTCCTTTTCGAGCTGACCTCAGCAATTCCAGCTCAGCAATTCCAGCTCGACACTTGGATGAGAAGGCGGGCGTATCTGTAGCTATCTTATTTGTAAATCTGATTGATTCTCTATTAATGTATATCTTTAATTGATTTGATTTGTATTTATCGTTTGTCCTAATTGATAGTGATTAGATTAGCATTGATAGTGATTAGATTAGCTTGGATTTATCTTTCCAATAGTAACTCTATAAATTGAGGTAATGAAATAAAGAGAATGCAGATTTGAAATGCCAATTCATATTTTGCATGGTATCAGAGCGAGGCTTGACTCCCTTTGTTTGAACAACCCAGCACTTCTTCTCACTATGGCTGACGAATCATCTCAGCCTCTAATTCCTTCTACTTCTCAAACTAAGAAAATTGTGTCCATGTATGATCCCCATTGTGGGGATCACCTGAGTTTTCTTATCACTCCAGCCCAGTTCACTAGACTAAACTATGAAGAATGGGCACGGGCAATTCATGGCTCTACATCGGCCCGCCGGAAGTTCAGCTTCTTTGATGGTACTATCCGACGACCTGCAGAAGACTCCCTCGACTTGGATGATTGCGAGGCGGTTAACTCTATGATCTTGGCCTGGATCCTGAATACAATAGAACCAGACATTCGTTCTACCATCTCCCATGCTGAAAATGCAAAGGAGTTGTGAGACGATATAAAGCAGCGCTTTGCTGTAATGAATGCACCGAGGGTCCAACCGTTGAAGAGGGCCTCGCAAATTTCAAACATAATGGTGATTCCGTGATGGTTTATTACGGAAAACTGAAGAAAATCCAAGACGAACTGAAGGAGTATGATGACTTTCCGATTTGTCCATGTGTCTCTTGTGCATGCGATTTTCGAAAGACTTGCTCGACACAAGGAGGTGGATAAGATCCACCAATTTCTTATGGGCTTGAAGGATTCAACGTATCGAATGGTATGTTCCTCCATACTAAATCAAGATACTCTTCCTCCATTGAATCGCGTCTACCATATGGTAGTGCAAGAAGAAAGTCTTGGCTCGATGGTGCAAATGGAAGAGACCCCTATTTTGGCTGGTTTTGCAGGTGATCGTTGCTGCAAAACAAGGAAGTGATCGCACGTCGCCCAAAGCTGACGTGACTTGCTCTCACTGCCGCAGAAAGGTCCATGAAGTCCATGCTTGTTTCAGCTAGTGGGCTACCCAGATTGGTGGGGGATCGCCAGAAGACAACATCGCACACTAAACAGAGCACAGGTGGAACCTCTGCTCGGCCGAAACAAACATCGTCTCTGGCCTCAGTCCACTCAGCATCCGCGAGTAAGTCCACTGCGACCCTAGGCCCTTTTGCAGGATTAACTGACAAGGACTTAAACACCATCCTTCAGGCGCTCAGTTTTCGTAAGCAAATGTCCTTTGAACGACTAAGTGGTAAGTATCCAAAATCCCCTTGTATAATTGACTCAGGCGCCTCTCATCACATGACAGGTAATATCTCTCTTTTACATAATTGTTCATCGACTCTTCCATGCACTGTGCGGCTGCTCAATGGAGCTCAAACACAGGCAGTCCGCTAAGAGGTAATGTGCATTAATCCTCACCTTGTGTTGGACAAAGTGTTGTTTGTGCGTCACTTGACATGCAACCTGTTATCTGTATCTTAATTGTTGAATAATGGTGATTACGTTATTGAGTTTACTAAAGATAGTTGTGGATACATGACCCACATGCCCGGACAAAGATTGGAGTGTGGAGAGCTGACTGATGGGATATACTTGCTGAGAGGTCTCTCTGCCGAGCAGAATAGCATTTTGGGTGCCCCTCCTACCGAGCAGACCTGCTTCTTAAAGATATAGGCTGACCAGACTTTGTGTCATAATCGACAAGGCCATCCGTCTAGTAGTGTTTTGCAATTGCTTTGTAACAGCGATTTTTCTTGTAATAAAACTATGGATATTCCATTTGAAATTTGTTGTAGGGAAAAACAAATAAAAAGGCCCTTTGAGCAGAGTAAAACCTTAACTGACCAGTGCTTTGATTTAAATCATTGTGACTTATGAGGACATTATCGTGAAAAAGCGTTGTGTGGTGCGCCTTATTTTTTGACTTTTGTCGATGATCGATCGCGCGGTCTGGGTGTATCTTCTCCCGACCAAAGATCGTGTTGCCTGAGTTGTTCGCCAGCTCTTTGCAATGATCAAAACACAGTTTGAACAGCAAGTTAAAATTTTCCGCAGTGATAATGGCACTGAATTTTCCTCCCTTCACTCTTTCTTCGCTGAACATGGTGTTCTGCATCAAACTTCTATTCGCTGCATTTTGCAACAAAATGGTCGAGTCAAACGCAAACATCGCCATATTCTGAATATTGCTCGAGCATTGCGCTTCAAAACCAATCTTCCACTCTCCTTCTGGGGTGAATGTGTTAGGAAACAGACGAGATCACTGCGAAAAACACGCAGCAGAAAAGCAAAACTTGATCTCCGATTTTCTACCAATGATCCATGTTGTTCGTTTAATTCGATGAAAGAAACTCAAAAATTACCTTTGTAGATTCAAAATCTGCAGATGAAGGAGGTGCAAAATCACGAACAGCCTCTGCCGATATCTACACAAATGCTTCCGTCCGGAGTGCTAGCTCTTGAAACGGCGAGGCTGAGAAAATCGTTTTTCTCCAAAAACGATTTTGGGTTTCGTTTTTTTGTTATGTTGTCTATCAGATACAGTAGCATATATACAAATATATAAGCCTAAAATCCGATTCCAAACCAGATTGGTTAAGGCCAATCAAAATTCATATTAGATATGGATTCTGTTAAGATTAGATAAGACCAATCAAAATCCATATCAGATATGGATTTTGTTGTTATTATCCGATAGCATATATAAGTATATATTTAAAAAACGAAAATAGTTATAATAATAATAATAATTAATATCTAATATTAATATTATTAATATCAGCTCATACGCATTCTTGTGTGTGACCCGATAAGCCTATATTAATTGGCAATTGGGTAAATCTCTATTAAACCAACAAGTCGTAATTGGTCTCTAGCAAGACATTACGACTACCTAAATAATACGAGTACAGTCCAACTAGCATATAATAGCACATGCATTAATCCCTTTGTCACACGATATCTAGTTTGAACATAAGTCATGGTCAATGTCATACTTATATTATTCAAACATATGATTACTCAATCTCTAAGTAGACTGATAAAACAAATGACATTGCTCACACTATCAATTCATCTGAGCACGGCCATGCATTTATAGTCTCACTAATCGAGGGGCCCAAAGATATCTCTCTCAAAAGAGAGGGACAAATTCTATCTTCATTGTTCAATATCCTCTACATAATTTCTATCGTACTCAATCATGACCTTTATTATTATCCAGTTTCGGATAACATTAGATCATGTCAAAATATAATAGTCCTTATGTTGGAAACTATGACAATCTCAAGTCTAAGGATTAAAACATGACTATCATGAGATTTACTTATGACGCTAATCTTGATGGGTCTATCCAATACACTGTTCTCTAACAAGTATATATGAGATTTATTTGTCTTACTATACACATAATCATCTCATGATTATCAAATAAATACTCATACTGGTTATAAATTATTTTATCTCTATAACAATAATGAACCAGAGACATATATCATAATTGTGCAACATACTAACCAACAATAATGATAATAAAACCTCTTTATTAATAATAAATGTATAACATAAAACATACAAATAATGGCCTAGGACACATACACTAACAGAATGCGTCCTCACTGCGTCTTATCTCATCAACCGAACGCCAACTGTTGTGCTCGGCGGTAAGACTCCTTATGAGGCACTGTTTGGCAAGCCCCTGACCTATGCACATCTGAGAGTATTAGGAAGCTTGTGACATGTCTGTAATGATCAATGGCGAGATGATAAATTTCAGATCAGAAGTCGCAAGTGCGTCTTCATTGGATATCCTACTAGTCAGAAAGGTTGGCATGTGTATGATCTGTCCACACAAGAAATCTTTATCACTAATGCCACCTTTGTTGAGACAGTGTTTCCTCTGATGAGACCACCTCTACCGAGCTGACCTCCACCTCGAACGAGCTGCCTTTCAACTCGGCGTCCGCCCTGCTGGTCACTGATGACTTTGCTCACACACTGCCTCAGCCAGCTTCTGAGAGCAGCTCGCCACCAAGCTCCATATTGGCCCCTTGAGCTGCCTGCTCAGCCGCCTTCAGCAGAGACAGTTCAGCTTGAGCTTACAGAGGTGACACCTCGGCTCTCGACTCCAACACTTATCCAAGGTCATCGACTGAAGGAACATCCAGTTTGACTTGCAGATTATGAACTGAACTCTGTCAAGTACAGCCCCTCGGCCGCATCGCCCACCTTATCCCATCATTCAGGTACTTCGTACTCTATTCGTAACTTTCTTAGTACTCATCGATTTTCGCCCATCCATAGGGCGTTTCTTGCTGCCATCACACTTTATGCATAGCCCCAAACATATTCTCAAGCAGTTCAACACCCTAAATGGCTTATGCAGGCTGAGATACAAGCCCTGGAAGACAACCACACTTGGATTCTTGAACCATTACCATCGGGAAAGCGTGCTATTGGCTGTAAATGGATCTATAAGATCAAATACAACTCGGATGGCACTGTCAAACGTTACAAAGCATGCCTTGTTATCCATAGCAATCATCAAATTCAGGACATCGATTACACTGAAGCCTTTGCTCCCACAGCCAAAATGGTCACAGTTCGCGTCCTTCTCGCGCTTGCTGCTTCCCGCCAACTTTTCACATGTCAAATGGATGTTTTTCCATGGTGACCTGCACGAGGAAGTCTACATGAAGCCACCTCCTGGCTTCTCGGTGTTGGTTTGCTATGTTTTTGATGCTCTCCAGACTTATGGCTTTGTTCAATCGTATTCTGATTATTCTTTGTTCTGATACATTTGTGGTTCTGTTCAACTCTATCTTCTCGTCTATATTGATGATCTTCTCATTATTGGTAACTCTCAGCCTGCTCTGGATGTTCTAAAGAACTATCTTAGTCATTGCTTCCACATGAAGGATCTCGGCCCTCTTAAGTATTTTCTTGACCTCGAAGTTGCACATAGTCGAGCTGGGATATTTGTCTCACAACGCAAATACACGGCTGATATTATTAGTGATTGTGGCTTAATGGCTTCCAAGCCTTCGGCTATACCGCTTGAGCAATAACATAAACTCTCTCAATCCTTCAGCTTGATCTTGGATGATCTGTTGCCTTATTGACTGTCTTGTTGGACGACTGGTGTATTTGTCTGTCACCCGTCCTGAGCTTTCCTACACCGTGCATACATTAGCCCAGTTTATGAAGACTCCAAGTATTAATCATTGGCATGCTTCTCTCAAAGTTGTTTGCTATTTGAAGGGTCATCTAGGTCAGGGGATTCTCTTTCCCTCGACCAACACTCTTCGGCTGACTGCTTATTATAACTCTGGTTGGGCTCGTTGTCCTCTAACTCGACGCTCTCTCACTGTTTACTTTATTCAGCTCGGGACAACACCCATTTCTTAGAAGACTAAGAAACAAACTACTGTCTCTCAGTCTTTAGCCGAGGAGAAATATCGTGCAATGGCATATACCACGTGTGAACTCAAATGGCTTCAAGGACATCTTCGTTTCTTCTCCTCTCTACATCAGGGTCCAGTTACACTATTCACGGATAGCCAGTCGGTGTTACATTTGGCGCACAATCCAGTCTCTCATGAGCGCACCAAGCATATTGAAGTTGACTGCCATTTTCTAGAGATGCAGTCCTGGACGGCTTCAATGATCTCATGCATGTTTCGACATCTCTTTAGCTAGCTGACATTCGGACAAAGTCTCTTGGTGCTCGGGAGTTTCGATTTCTTTTGTCCAAGTTGGGCGTTTCGAATCTCCACGTGCCAACTTGAGGGGGGTATTAAGGCCGAACTGACTTGACACCGGACTGACCTGAGTTTTTCCTTGCTGGATGGCTGAGCTTAGCTGACCTCGTGTCAGATCTTTCTATTCACCTACTTGTGATCATATTTCCTTTGCCGAGCTGACCTCATCAAGTCCATCTCGGGAATTCCAGCTCGACAATTGGATAGAGATAACGGGTGTATCTGTAGCTATCTAATTGGCGAATCTGATTGATTCTCCATTAATGTATATCTATAATTGATTTGATTTGTATTTATCTTTAGTCCTAATTGATAGTGATTAGATTGATAGTGATTAGTGTAGAGAAAAAGGGGTTTGAGTGATTTTCAAATACATGATTTAAATGTGCACAAAAACGAGCATAAGATAAAACGTGCATGATATAAACAATCATGTGCATGATATTGCTTAGCACTTGCCTTATTTAGCTCATATATAATGTTGCGGGACTAACGAGCCATGAAGCGTTAAAGCTGGCATCATATGGCAAACATTTGTTGTGTTTATACTATTTTCAGGTGCCACTATTAATGAACTAAACTAGTTCATTAAGTGAAGTACTTAGTTTATTAAACTAAGTAGTTCATTAAAGGAAGCCGCATTTGGAAAAGGCACAAAGGCAACAAGGCTAAGGAAGGAAAGTTTTCTCCTCCTCCCTCCTTAAATATATACACGCCACATACATATATATTGCATATATTTTCAGATTTTTTGAAAAAGGCACATACACATGTATTCCAACGTACTACCGACACGTTATATATTTTACGTACGTACGTTAACGTCACACCATCATACTTAACTCATATTTATAAGTATATTCAGGTCTTATATCATATGATATAAGTCATGGTGATGACAAATTAAATACGACACGTTAAAAGGTTCTAAACCGAAAATTGTCGTATCGGGCGAATACCGAAACTTCGTCAACGTGTCACGTACTTGCCATAAATAAATGGCCAGCCCTATACTTCGAAAATTGATAAAAATTTCGTGCACATGACTTTATATTCAGCCAAAAATACTTTCCATGTTGGCACACACAAATCACCCCATATTAAGGCCAAAATGTGAAGATTCCAAGTTTAATTTTGTCACATGTTAATGGTACCACTTTAGACCAGCCAAGTGCTAAGATTTAAAGTATATATTATATATATATATATATATTATGTGTAACATAATATATATAACATGTGCAAAAGTTGGAATTTAAATTAGAGAAAAATCGGGTAATCGATAAATATCGAAAATTTAGTTTTCTACGCACACAACACATGGAACGTTTTTGGCACATCATGTGACATGTATCTAGACACTTTTTACATATGATATACATCTTAAAGTGTTCTAGAAAATTAAATTAAGGGCTGATTGGAATATAACATGTGTGTATTATTAAATGTGCACTATTTTACAAAGTTAGCAAAAATAAATTTCAGCACATGTATATGGATTGCCTAACGTCCCTACAGCCAAGATGGAGCTTATTTGGAGCCTTGTTGGCATATTGATTGGTCAAGGATCAATCATACAATGTTGGTGAATTAAAGAGACAAGCTACATATGGTAAGAATTCAAACTTTGTCTCGCTTATAACACATGCTGAAAATTTCAGCATGTGTGAGCATGGGTGGCCGATTTTTACACATTAATATGATATATTTTATCATCTTTTATTGTGTGATTGATTAGAAGAAGAAATGGAAATAATTTGAATATTATTTAAATTAAATAAAGTGTGATATTCTACATGTCACACATGCTGAAATTTTTCAGCATGTGTGTGACTTGTGTAGGCCGAATTTTTGAGCATAATTGTGTCCAAGTTCATTTCTCATGTGATAAGAATATTTACCATCAATTGGTGATTCATTTTAAAAATAAAAATCAAAGAAAAATGGTAATATTTTGAACTTTATCTCCATGTGTCACATGCTGAAAATTCAGCATGGTAACACCGCATTATGGGCGATTTCTTGGCTTAGCAAGGAAGAAAATTTTGTCTTGCAATTTATGTGATAATCTTGAGCTTTATGGAAATTATTTTGTGATGATTTTGGCACATGTTTTAAGTGTTATTCTCAGATTTTTCCAAGTCATCAATGATGACAACATCCAACCTATCATGAAGTGCCAAGTAAGCAAAGCTTAAATGATCATCCAATAAGAAGATGCCAAGTAAGCAAGACCATGTCACAATGATGTCTTACATTCTCCCAAGGACTTAGAAGATAATTTTCAAGAGGGGGATAGCACTATAGGGGGGCGGCCAAAACAAATTAAAAGGAGAGAAAGAAGAGCAAAACAAGAACAAGAACAAGAGTTGCAAGTTCAAGGATCAAAAGTGTTCTAGCCTTCTTCTTCTACATTCTCCTTCTTTCTTTCTTCTTGTAAGCCTATTGTATTCATATCTTTCAATCTTGAATAGGCTTGATATAGACCACCACATATTCCATATCTTTGTAAAAGATTGATCAAGGTGTGATCAATCTTCATTCTTGCGAGGTGGTGGTGTTCGTGCGAATTGTATTCGTTGTACAAGGTTTGTAAAGGGTTGGAGTTGGTGTGTAACTCCATCAACCCTGTGGTAAGGTGTATTGCGTGTGTGTGACTAGTGTGAACCAAGGAAGGTGTTCCTTCAAGACTGGAGTAGGTTGTTTATAACCGAACCAGTATAAAATTCTTGGTGCCATTTACTTTCAGTATTTACTTTCTGTTACTGTACAGTTTACTCTTTTTGTTGGCGTTCGTAAAAATAGTAAACGACTTTCAAAAATCACGAAAATTTCCAGAAACATAGCCACACGTTCTAGGGTTAATTTGGTACAAGTGTCAACCTTTTGGATAAGTATAAGTCAATCAAACATCAAAAGTTCTGAGACTAGTGCAGTCTGATTTTCAGACTTGCAAAGGTTGAGACTTTGGTTGTAATTGACCTACTTCCCAAAAGAATTTTGAAAAAATGTTTCAACCCACTTAAATATAGTATATAAGGAGTTAGTGGTTAAATTTTCAGAGTATTTGGACTTGCACACAATTAGGAATAAATTTTTCAAAATCATCTACCGTTTCTGGCAGATTCACGCAATCTGACCACAAACAATTTTTGAAGGGGTTAAAGGTTGAATTTAAATTTGAAATTTTTAGGAGACCCTCATAACATCTAAGGCTAAGTTATCTCAAAATTTCAGAATTTTTGGAGACCTATAACCTGGTTTTCAAAACGTTTTAAAACTGGTCCTGAAAACAGAATCTGTTTTCAGAAGTTGGTTGTTTAGTTTTAAACAAATTTTAAAAACCACATTTTCCGCACCCACTATTCAACCCCCTCCCCTTCTAGTGGTGCCTTGCAGATCTTACAATTAGATTAGCTTGGATTTATCTTCCCAATTGTAACTCTATAAATTGAGGTAATAAAATAAAGAGAAGACAGATTTGAAGTGCTAATTCATATTTTACAGCCGACTAGACTCATTTTAGCCACTAAAATATATAGCCGGCAATTTGTTTGCAAGGTTTACAAATTATCGTTGAATTTAGATGGTATATTAACGGCGGAGATTGACATGAGATAAAAAATAGTATGTATAGGAGTTTCCAACGGACTTTCGACGAGGAAAAAATGTATTCTTTTAATAATATTTTTAGTTTCATTGTTTACCGATTACTTTCCAACGGAAGAAAATTATAGCCGGATTGAATCGATATTCTGTTACTTTCTTTTGTGAAACGATGAATGTAGTCACTGTGTTTAGAACAGACAAGTAAAAGACCATCGAGATCATAGTACACTACAAAAAGAATTTCGTTTTCCAACGAAAATATCACCGACGTACCATGTGTGGTCGGTATTTCGTCGGTAATTTGCGACGACATAGCGATAAACGCAATTTCGTCGTTATTTGCGACGAAACTACGATGAAATACATAGTCGCTAACAAAAAAGTAGTCAGGTTAATGCTTTCGTTACAATTTCGTCGGTGTTTTATCGGTGGTTCGTCGCTACTCTGTGTCTTTTGTTTGTCGCTATTTAGTTTGTAACGTTTCGTCGCTATATGTCGGTAATGTGTTGCAAAAATTCCAGAAACATAAACACGGATAAACAAGGAAATAAATTCGTCGGTTAGAAGGTTCTCGGCGTTGTGTATCGTCGGTTTTTTGTCGATGAAACCCGCGTGTCACAAATGTTTTGTTTTACTTTTCGTTCGTATTCCGATTCGTCGCTGTGTCGTCGCAGATTCGTTGAGGATTAAACACGTGTCTGAATTAAGAAAAAAGAAAGCGGTGATTGGGAAAAAAATTTAATCATTTAGTAATAAATATTTACATTATGAAGACGAAAAATTAAAAAAAGAAATCTAAAAGAGAAGCGGAGAGGGGCCCGTTCACTCTTCGTCATCGGAAGAAAGAGTGGCCGCCACATTCTCTGCGAACTCTTTGAGGAGGCGCTTCAGATTGTAATATTTGATTTTCAACTTGCGTAGCCTTCTGTTCACGACGTGCAGTTGCCTCGACTGCTGCTGCATGTTTGCTATAATTGTACTGTAGTGGATCTGTTGTTCCGGCATTTCTTGGGGTTGTGGCTGAGGAGGAGGCCGTTGTGGTTGAGGAGGAGTCCGTTGGGAGGTGCACTGTTTGTCCATCCACGCCTTGGGGTTGTTTTATAACGATGTGGCATACTTTGTATTTTTTTTATGAAATGTAAGCGTGTGGGGTCATATATAGGTAAACAAAGCGACGACATAGCGACGAATTTTTTTCCCGTTATTCAACACCGGGAGATGTGCGGGTGTGACGCTTGGTTCGAATTAGCGATGATTTAGCGAAGACTTAGCGACGTAAATTCATCGTACGTTGCAACCATCGGGCACTGTGCGGACACTGCTGAATAGCGACGCAATAGCGACACCGTAGCGACGAAACGCGTCGAATGGTGTGAAGAGACGGTAAAGCGTCACTAAATTCAAACGCCATATTCGCGGGTTACTACGTTTTCGTCGTTGTATTAAGTTTCGTCGGTATATAGTCGCTGTTTAGTCGTTGAATTAGTCTTCCCAAATTTTTTTCGAACCACATTTCGTCTGTATTTTAGCGTCGTCGAGATTCGTAAGGGATTGAACACGTGTTTAAATTAAGAAAACGAAAGCGATGATTGGGGAAAAATTTTCATTAACATAGAATTATAAATTACAAAATACATAAGGAAAAAAACGGGGAAAAATTCTAAAAGAATAGCAGAGAGGAGCCGTTCACTGTTCGTCATCCGAACAAAGAGTAGCAACACTCTCCGCGCACGCCTTCAGGAGGTGTCTCAGCTGCGCATCTTTGGCTTTGATGCGCATCTGCCTTGTGTGCAGGTACTGGAGACGCTCATCCTGGTAGTTAAGCACCTCCTTCATATTCTCCACTGTTTTCCACAGCTCCTGTATTTCTACACGAGGATCGCTAATTTGGCGATCCTCTTGCCGCCTTGGCCCCTGCACAGTGGGTTGGGAGGAGTCAGTCGGCGGGGGTGCTTGTGGTTGTGGAGGAACCAGTGCAGGTGCCGGTGGTTGAAGACCCCGTCTTGGGTATGTACGTCCACTACCACGTCGTGCCTGGGCCTTAGTACGAACCATATTTGTCTTTTTTTTATATGATTATAAAGGAGAATTTGTTTTTTATAAAATGGGAGTCACGGCAGGCTGTTTATATAGGGGAATTCAGCGACGCTATAGAGACGACTTAGCGACGTAAATGCATCGGAAGTTGTAACAATCGGGCACTGTACGGTCACTGGATAGCGACGCCTTAGCGACGCAAATAGCGACGAATTGCGTCGTATGGTGTGAAACATCGTTGTGCGTCGCTATTTTGTCGGTAAAGCGTCGGTAAGCAATGAATGCAGACATTAATACACGCACATCATACGATGAAATGCGTCGCTATTGGCGTCGATAAGTCGTCGGTATTTGTGTTTGTTACCTTTTAAGCGACGGTATTTGTGTTTCTTGGTCGTCGCTATAGCGTCGCTAGGACGTCGGTAATATTGCAGGCTGAGAACCATAAAACGCGGCTTTCTTCTTCCACTCTTCCCATTCTTCTCCCATTTCAAACACATAAATCATCACTTTTCAACGAAAATATAGAAGGAAGATATCTTATTGTGTGGGATTTTGAGGTTTTCCACACCGAGAAAAGATAGCTGCTGTTATTTTGAAGGTATAGCGAGAAAATGGATCCGAGGAGGAGCGCTAGAAAGTGGATGTACGAGAGAGTAAACAACAAGGAGTGGAGTTTTAGATTTGTTGAAGGTCTCGAAGAATTTGTGGATTGTGCGACGAACCGCCGACGAGCCTTTTCTCGTCGCAATATAGCGACGCTTCACCGACGAAAATCACTTTGCGACAAGCCGTCTAACGACCTGCAGATTTCATCGCAATTGCGTCGCTATATGCCTTTAGCGACAAAATTGCGACGATTTTTGTCTGTCGCTATGTTTTTTTTTGTGGTAGTATCCAGACACACAATATCAAAATCACACTTGTCAAACGAGACAACACAAATCGAATAGGTTATATAGACCAGCATACTAATCACGAGACCACATTGATGTTCTTTATCAATGATGAGCCAAAAAATACCTCCCGTTAGTCAACAACGGTCAACGCTGGAGTGAGGCGCAAAAATGGTTAAGTATGGCGGGTCGGCCCGGAAGCTGGTCGGGACACACGTGGATAAACAGTTCATCTCGGACACAGGGCCCCACCCTCATCTCGGCCATACAGTCTCAATGTTCCCTGGGGGCTAAGGATCTCACCTCGGTCCAAAGGCCTCACTTGGGCTTAAGGGTTATTAACTCGGCCTCAAGACCTCATCCCGGCCCGCAGTTCCATCTCGGCCAAAGAGTTGGGGCTAGGTCTCGGATCCGATCTACTGACTGATCCTGGATCATCTTTAGTGGAGTCAGTCACGAGCATCACGAAGGGCCCATCAATGCTCTCCGAAGTCGGCCACTTTCATCTCGGCATGCTGACCCCACATCATCAGCCATCTCGGGCACTCCTGAGTGCTTCTAGAAGATTTCATCTCGGTTCTAGGAGTTTACCCCAGGTAATTCTACCAGGTGAAACTCCCAGCCAGATGTCCCAAGCTAGCTTACTCAGTTCAGCACTGAGCCACGTGGCGAGCATGCAAGAGCGAGAGTCATCCGACTGACCTCCTTTCCTGTCACGATATCTGAGCTCTGCCCATGCATTGGCCCAAGCCGCCATATAAAAAGGCCGAGCAGCAGGAGAGAGAGGACAAGGAACAACAAACTCTGAAAAACTACACGCCAGTAACTCATCTTCTCCACAGTGAAAACGCAGGTTTTACAGAAAACCTCAATTTACTTAACCTTCACCATATATAAATCTCTCCAGAGAAAATGGCCAAAACTGACTTGAGCGTCGGAGGGTATTACCCGGGGCCATAGATCCCGGGTCCCCTGACCCTTTTTCCTTTGTGCAGGTCAGCAACTCGCTCACTAAAGACAATTGACGGAGTTCTAACGGCACCACATCAAACAAATACTTGGTGATATAATCCGACATCATCAAATTGGCGCTAGAGGAAGGGCCTGAACCTCCGTCATCTAATTCCGTTTAACTGCACTGTTTTATTTAAGCAGGTCAGCGTAAATGGGCAAAGACGCCCGTGAGGGACGAGGAGAGTCCTCCAATCAACAACGACGTAAAGAAACTCGCTCTGCTCATCCTGGACATGATTCCAGGAGGACAGAGCCAGAAAGGAAGAAGGTCCCGGGTATAACCGCAGATGAGAGAAATAAGGCCATGAAGTATGTGGCCGAAAATTTGGACGTATTCGAAGCCGTGGTGGAACGGCTCAAAGGGAAGAGACCAGAGATGGAATACATGGAGGAAGATTCTACATCCCTCCATCCAAAGGAGAAGACCCAACTGCAATCTTCTCATCATCCTCAGGGGTTTATGGCGGATGCTAGGCGTAGTGGTGACAGAGCCCCTACGGTAGAGTCGGTGCCTATACCCAGGCAGCGCCTGGGTATAAAGCCCCGATCATTTAAAAGTGTTCGACAGGAGGCAGATCCTCACAGGCCGAGGAGCCGACCTGAAGAACTTAACCCTGAGTATTTGAGGGTAATCCAGGAGAGCCCATTTTCCTGGGATATCGCAGAATATTTGGCACCGGACAGTTTTAAGATGCCAAAGATTGACACATATGATGGCACATCTGATCCGACTGACCATCTCTTTCAGTTCCAGACGGCTATGAGTTTAAAGAATGCGCCAGACCCGCTCCGTTGTAAGACCTTCCCTATGTACTTGCGGGGGAAGGCAAGAAGATGGTTTCAGGAGCTCCCACCTCAGTCGGTGGACTCCTTCAGACAGCTGGCGCAAAAATTCAAGTCTCAATTCGTGTCGAGTGCGCCATTCATAAAGAATTCTTCACACCTTATGACCTTGAAGCAAGGTGCAGAGGAGTCTATTTTGAAGTATATGCAGCGCTTTTCTGACGAGTCACTGCAGGTCAGTGACCGAAATGAAGGTGTGAAGGCCGCTGCGTTTATCAACGGTCTCAGGGCGGGTCGTCTCTTTTCACAGCTTGCAGAAGAGGGACCTACCACACTGAGAGAATGCCTGAAAAAGGCGCATCAGTTTGCCCGAGGAGAGGAGGCAAACCGGTTGAAGAAAGAAGCCGAGCAGAGTATTCGGCGAGAAGCTCGGCCCAGTTCCCGAGCAGACCGATCTGAAGACCAACGTGATCGACGCAGTGCATTCGATCGCCTTGGTAGTCGAGGCAAGCGAAGTCGAGAAGGATTACCCCTTCTGGCCTCAAAAGATAGAATCTTGGCCGTCATGGAAAGTGATGGCCTAAGAACGGACCCGAAACCCTTGGCAGGTCCCAGGGACAAGAGGGATCCAAAATTGTATTGCCGATATCATTGTGATGTTGGCCATGACACTGAAGATTGTCGGAAATTAGCTCAAGTAATTCGGAAGTTGATTGAGCTAGGACATCTGAAACAGTTTTATGACCCGCGCTCCCGGCTCCATAACCGTTTAAGCTTTCGAAAGGATACCCAAAAGGAAAAGTGCCGACCCGTGACTCCCCCTACACGTCCCAGGTCGGATGATGATGGGGACAGAGACCAGCAAGAGGCTGCAGTGCAGCCTCAGATTAATTCCATAATCTACACCATCTCGGGAGGTCCGTCACAGCCAAACCCAGGTGATCCCAGTTCGTCAGGTACGTCAACTGGGCCTCCCCCGAAAAAATGGAGATTAGCTCGAGAGCTGGTTTACGGACCAGAGGATTTAATCCCGCTTGATTCTAATAATACAGGGTTAGTCATTGGATTATGCATTCATATGGCACCGGATAGAATCGTAGAAGTACGGAGGGTGTACGTGGATACTGGGAGTGCTGTGAACATAATGTACTATCATGTATATAAACAATTGGGTTTAGCAGATTCCCAAATGACTCCATTAGCTTCTCCTCTGTATGGATTCACTGGTATGCCAATTCGGCCAGCTGGCCTAATCACACTTAGTGTCAGCTTTGGCAAACCCCCGGCTTACCGTTGTTTATGGATGGATTTCGTGGTGGTTAAAGAAAGGTCGGCTTATAACATTCTTTTAGGCCGACCCGCGTTGGTAGCTCTGGAGGCTGTAATATCTCCCTTGCATGTCAGCATGAAGTTTCCTACCCCAGGTGGAGTAGTTACTTTACAAGGAGATATCCCTATAGCCCAAAATTGTTATGCAGTGGCTACCCAAGGGAGTGGGGCCGTCCAGCAAGTTGTACTGGATGATCTCATTCCCCCAACAGATGAACGTTTACAAACAGATGACGCAGTTCAGGAATTCATCTTGGATCCAGGTCGGCCAGAGAACACAATCAAAATTGGGACCTGGATGCCAGCTGAGACTTTGGCTCGGCTCCAGAATCTGCTAAGGGAATTCACAGAAATTTTCGCTTAGACGGCAGAAGACATGCCTGGAATCCCGATTACCTTAGCAGAACATCGGCTTAATGTGGATCCTCAGGTCAGGCCCATTAAGTAGAAGAAAAGAAACTTTGCCCCAGAAAGGAACAAAGTGATAGCGGGAGAAGTCGAGAAACTCCTGGTGGCAAAGTTCATTGAAGAAGTCTTGTACCCGAGTTGGTTGGCCAACCCTGTAGTGGTACCCAAACCTGACAAGACTTGGAGAATGTGTATAGACTATACTGACCTAAATAAGGCGTGCCCAAAAGATTGTTACCATTTGCCGAAGATTGACAGATTGGTGGATTCCACCTTGGGGTACGAGGTCTTTGACTTCCTAGATGCTTTCAAGGGATATCATCAGATCAAGATGGCAAAGGAAGATCAAGAGAAGACTTCTTTCATAACAGAGATGGACACCTATTGCTATGTCAGCATGCCCTTCGGTTTAAAAAATGCCGGAGCCACTTATCAGCGCTTGGTCAATGCACTGTTCCGAGATCAAATTGGCCAAGTTATAGAAGTTTATATCGATGATATGTTGATCAAGAGCAGGACTCTTGATCAGTATATCTCCAACCTCCGAGAAGTGTTTGGTATCTTAAAGGAATCCCGAATGAGGCTGAACCCAAAAAAGTGTACCTTTGGTGTGCGCACAGGGAAGTTTCTTGGATATATGGTTTCCAAGGAAGGGGTACAGGCCAACCCGGCCAAAATTGAAGCCTTAGAAAGCATGCACCCGCCTCGGAATGTCAAAGAAGTTCAGAGGTTGACAGGTCGAATTGCTGCCTTGAGCAGATTTCTTTCTAAGTCCGCTGAGAGGTCATTACCCTTCTTCCAAATCCTAAAGAAGCGAACTGCCTTCCTCTGGGATGATCAATGTCAGAAGGCTTTTGATGACCTGAAAGCACATCTGACTGAGGTGCCCATGCTGACATCTCCTCTACCTGGGGAGACCTTGTATATATACTTGTCAACCTGCCATGAGGCAGTAAGTGCAGTTCTGCTCAGAGAGCAGGATGCAGTTCAAAAACCCATTTACTTCGCTAGTAAGATTTTGCATGGAGCTGAGTGCGATATCCAAATGCGGAAAAAATCATCTTAGCACTGGTAGTGGCGGCCAGAAAGTTCCGGCCCTACCTCCAAGCTCATCCTATAATTGTGGTGACTGATCAGCCTTTGAAGCAGATTTTATCTCTGCCAGACACTTCAGGCCGAGCTGCTAAGTGGGCAATGGAGCTTGCTGAGTATGACATCAATTATAAGTCACGCACCTCCATTAAAGCTCAAGCTCTGGCTGACTTTCTAGCTGAAGGAATTTCCGTAAAAGAGGATCCTCCTCCGATGCAAGGGTGGATCTTATATGTAGATGGGTCTTCCTCGAAAGATGGGAGTGGAGCAGGGCTCCTAATAATTAACCCAAACGAGGAAGAGATGGAGTACGCCTTGCGATTTGACTTCGAGGCCACTAACAATGAGGCCGAGTATGAGGCCTTAATAGCGGGGTTGAGTTTAGCTCGTAAACTAGGGGCACAACAAATAACCGCTCGAAGTGACTCACAGCTCATAGTCTCTCAAATTAACGGAGACTATGAGGCCAAGGAGGACAACATGAAGCGGTATTTGGCTAAGGTTCAACATTTGAAAGGAATGTTTGAACGCTTTGTGATCGAACATATCCCCAGGTCGGCCAATAAACGAGCCGACGCACTGTCTCGGCTAGCCTCATCTACCTCGGCCACAATTGGGAAGAAGATTGTTGTAGAGTTGGTAAAGCATCGTGCCTTTGATAGAAATGAAGTCTTGCAGCAAGACTATCATAATACTTGGATGGACGAGATAGTTACTTATCTACAACATCAGACTCTGCCCGAGGATAAATCACAAGCTCGGCGTCTTCGCCTGAAAGCTTCCAGGTACGCCTTCTTTAACGATCATTTGTACAGAAAATCTTTTTCTCAGCCGTGGTTGTGGTGCGTACCTGAGGACGAAGGAGATTACATTCTCCGTGAAATGCACTTGGGCATATGTGGAAGTCATTCTGTAGCACGTTCATTGGCCCGCAAGTGCTATTTGGCTGGGTATTACTGGCCCACAATTCGCAAAGATGCGGAAGAGCTGGTCAAAAAGTGCTCATCATGCCAAGCTCATGCTCCATCTTCTCATTTGCCGAGTCATGAAATGACCAGTATTTCCAGTCCTTGGCCGTTTGTGCAGTGGGGTATGGACTTAGTGGGGCCTCTACCCCGAGCTCCTGGATCGGTCAGATTCTTGCTGGTAGCGATTGACTACTTTACTAAATGGATAGAGGCTGAGCCACTGGCCACCATAACTGGGGCCCAAGTCAAAAAGTTTTTATGGAAAAACATTATTTGCCGATTTGGCCTACCCCAGATATTGATCTCAGACAACGGCAGACAGTTTGCTGAGGATCCGGTAAAGAGCTGGTGTCTTGACTTACATATCAAGCAACGTTTCACCTCAGTAGCTCATCCTCAGTCAAACGGCCAGGTAGAGCTTGCCAACAGAATCATCAAGGATGGTTTGAAAAAGCGGCTGGATAAAGCTAGCACAAGTTGGGTCGAAGAGTTGCCCAGCGTATTATGGGCTCACCGGACAACTCCCTCAACTTCAACAAAGGAAACTCCTTTTTCACTGGTGTATGGCACCGAGGCCATTATTCCGGCAGAGATTGGTTCTACTTCAACTCGAGTGGATTATTACTCAGCTACTGATAACAATCAAGAATTACGACTGAACTTAGACGATCTCGAGCAGAAAAGAGACCAAGCGCGCATCCGCATGGCTCAGTATAAAAACTTGATCTCCCAGCATTACAATTCCCGGGTACGACCGAGGTCTTTTCGAGTGGGAGATCTGGTGATGCGTGACAATGAAGTCAGTCATGCTATCTCGGCAGGAACCTTTAATTCCAAGTGAGAAGGTCCTTATTGCATCGTTGAAGTATTTCCAACGGGAGCCTACAAGTTGCAAACTTTGGAAAGGCGAACTCTTCCACGAACTTGGCATGTTTCTAATCTCATACTACTTGATCAATGATGTAAATTGCAACTACTCTGTATATGAATACAAGTTTTTTTTTTGAGGCATCTATCCAGTGTTAAGTGTCCAAGCAAAGTCTGAGCACTGTGGAAGAATCATTTAAGACCTCGGCATGTCCGAGGCAAAAGACCTCGCAGGTTCGAGGCAGATGCCCGCTAAAGGGTACATTAAGACCTCGGCAGGTCCGAGGAAAAAGACCTCGTAGGTTCGAGGCAAATGCCCGCTAAAGGGTACATTAAGACCTCGGCAGGTCCGAGGCAAAAGACCTCGCAGGTTTGAGGCAAATGCCCGCTAAAGGGTACATTAAGACCTCGGCATGTCCGAGGCAAGAAACCTCGCAGGTTCGCGGCAAATGCCTGCTAAAGGGTACATTAGGACCTCAGCATGTCCGAGGCAAGAAACCTCGCAGGTTCGAGGCAAATGCCCGCTAAAAGGTACATTAAGACCTCGGATGTCCGAGGCAAGAAACCTCGCAGGTTCGAGGTGAATACCCGCTAAAGGGAATATTAAGACCTCACAAGTTTGCAGCAAATGTCCGTTAAAAAGGGATACTAAAACCTCGGCAAGTCCGAGATGAAAGACCATTAAATGGCAGAACAAGACCTTGGCGTGTCCGAGGCAAAGGTTAAAAAAGTGATTCATAAAACTTTAGCAAATCTGAGGGAAGAGTTTGCTGAAGAAAAGATTTATGCAAGCAAACCTTAAGTTTTCTCTTATGAAAGCCGATGTGAAGTTAAGCAAAGCATAACTTCAATCCAAGTCAGGATCTGATCTCAATGAGGTGAAGTTTATGTCAAACCTGCCAAGGGTTTGGTTCAGTCCAGATGACAGGTTCACTCTGATTTAAAGGCTTAGTCTATTTTCTGAATAAAGTTCATCAAGTTTATCAAGACTGTCTTAAAAAGTTAGCATCGATGGCATCGAAAAATAAACTTGGTAAAGACATTAAAGACAAAGAAGATAGCTGAGCCAAAAAGTTGGAAATTTTCATTGATCCAAATATTGAAGTACATATTGATGCCTGGCTACTAAAAGTAAAACAAAGAAGAGCCCTAAAGCCTAATCATCCTTATCTTCATCCCTCAAGTCAGCTCCATCAACAAATTTTTGGAATAATTCTTCAAATTCCTGAGCTGCGAGGGGATTGTAGAGGTTGGCAATGCAGGGGTCTTCTCTGTTCAGATCTGGATGGACTTGAGCGCAGGCATCGATGGCATTCCTCTGGCCGACCTCCATGGCTGAGCCTTGAATCAAAAGCAGATTCTCTTCAAAAAATCTGGACTTCCTGAAATCATGAAGAGTCTTGATCTCGGCGTCCGTCAAGTTTTGGCGTAGCAGATTAATCATCTTCTGATCAGATTCGGTTATCTGCGCCATCTCATCCATGTTCTTCTTCAGAAACTCAACCTCATTGAGAGATTGAGTGGAGGCCAGCTCAAGGTCAGCCACTTTATTCTCCAACTCATCCACCTTAGAGTTGGAGGTGGCCAACCTCGTCTCAGCATCTTCAGCCTTCTTCTCGAGATGGGCGGTTCCCGCTTCCAGGTCAGTAACTCTTTGGGTCAGCTCGGCTCTTCTCTTCTCAGATACTTCAAATTGTTCTCTTAAAGTCGCCAGCTCCCCAAGAAAATCTCTGCTGCGAGTAACCAGTTCCATCCCTTGGCTTCGGATCTATCCAAAAAGATAGCGTTAAAAAAAAGTCCACTAACAAAATAAGTAAAGTACTCAACAGAAAATTTGCTTACCAGAGCAAGGTTGGACATATAAGCATTGGTCAGGGCCGCGAAGTCAGTTGCCCTGAATCTCTGAAGATCCCGAGGTAGGATTGCTGCTCTATTAAGCCTTTCGGCCACAGCAGGATTCTCAGCAGAATCCCCCTCAGAAAACCCAATCAAGATTGGGTCTTGAACATTACCTGGTTGAGGCAAGATCTCCTCAACCGGGTCAGCAGTGATCATCTCCGGGGGCTGAGATGGCCCCGGATCACGTCTGCTAGAGCCTTCACCCCGTTGCCTCTTCCGGGGGCGAAGGCTGGAGCTCTCACCAGCGTCAGCTGGAATCTCAGATTCAGTTGGAGCCTGGGGCTGGACCTCAGTCTCAGGCTCATCGTCAACAATAGTAATTGGCAGAGCTGAAAAGAATCAAAAGCCAGTCAAAATCCAAACAAGTGTTAAAACACTTAGAAAAATTTCTATACATGGGAAAGAAGTTTACCTGGTTCAGGCTCTGCCACTTCGGGCTCAGCAGTAACACTTGGAGCTGGGGGCACTGCTGAGGTAGAGGCTCCCCCAGAACCAAGACTTGCCAGCCTCCTTTCTCTCCGAAGCCTTTTTCTAGCTTGATTCTCAGTCATTATCTCAGCACGGGTTGTGGGACCAGCCATTGCTCCTACATCCAGACTTAAACAGTTAAGACGCTATCAAGAATAATAAAAAATGCTGGGGACAAAAAAATTGCAGTGACCACCTCGGATAATGGTTAGCTGGTCTGGGGACAGAGCTCGGTAGTCATCACCAAGAGCCGAATGGACTACATCGGCGGCCATCCAGACCTCATAGTCCACCTTATGCCAGTCAATGACAATGGGGGCTGATCGAATTCTGTCTGCTTCATCGCAGTACTCCTGGCTTGGCAACGTATTGTGATTTCTGCCGTGCTTCCAGACAGTCCCGCTTGGCAGCTCAGATCTTAAAATATAAAAGAATTTTTCCTTCCACCTCTTATTGGAAGAAGGAATATTGATGGCAAAAGGAAAGTCAATGCCAGACCTTCGCTTGCTGAAGTAATACCAGCTGTGCAAGGTCCGACATGCAAAAAGAGCCCGAAAAATGGTGGTGTTGAATGGAAATTCAATGAGTCTGAGAAGAAGAAGGTAGCAAAGAATAAGCTTGAGGCCATTTGGCTGAATTTGAGGAAGTCTGAGCCCATAAGCCCGCATAACACGGGTAACGGGCTTAGGAACAGGAAGGCTGAAGCCCGACTTAAAGTAGTCTTCGTATACTGCTTCATAATCCCTCGGGGGATCAAAAGCAGTCTGACCAGGCAAAGGGAGAAGAGGTTTAAAACGGTTCCTATCGATCTTATAGTATTTACAGATTCTCTCCAGGTCGGCCTCAGTCAAACTTGAAGTCGTTTCCTGGACCATAGGGGAGAGCCGACCTCTCTCTAAAACCCCAGAAAATTGTGAAGGGTCCCTCGTGGGGACCGGAGGGTTCACAGACACCGGAGCGGGGGCAACCCTAATTGGCTCCGACAAAGAACTAATTATGGTCAGGGCTCTACTGGACTGAGCAGAGTCCCCGGTGGACTGGACCAGGGTACCGATAGGCAGATCATCGGCGGAGGAAGACCTGCTGGACGGTGACGGAGAAGCAATAGCTTCTCTGCTCCCGGCGGCGTAAGAGCCACCCTCAGAAAGGTTTTGAGAATCATGGGATGAAGAAGACATTATGAAGATGAAAGGAGAACTTACAGAAAATTTGAAGGAAAAAGGACACCGGAGGAAGGACGGGACAAAGGCTGAGACTCGCCGGAATCAGGAAAACTCGCCGGAGAAGAAGACAGAATGCCGGAGTGAAGGAATGAGAGCAAATAAAGAGTGAAAATGATCTGCAGAAGACCTATTTATAGGGCTTCATCTCGGCAACCCAAGCGTCGCCTGAAATAAATGGCCGTCGGTCCATGAAACGGCGGGATACAAAAAGCTGCTCAACTGACGCTTCGTGCTCTGCGCGAACAGTAAATGCGCAGACCGAGCCAACCAGAATCAGACACGTGCCAGAATAGACAGCGTGACAAAGAATCTAGTCAGAACTAGCTGATCAGTTCGGCCAGAAGCTATCATTAGCGCATCGTATATTGTGCCTCTAATAAGTACGTTAAGCGGCCTAGTTAAATCTTGACACGTCATCGGGGGAAAGACAACTCGAGAAAAATCTGAGCAGATTAGCCTGCCCTTTCAGTTCATCTCGGCCAGACTAATCTGGGGGGCAAGTGATGAGCCAAAAAATACCCCCCGTTAGTCAACAACGGTCAACGCTGGAGTGAGGCGCAAAAATGGTTAAGTATGGCGGGTCGGCCCGGAAGCTGGTCAGGACACATGTGGATAAACAGTTCATCTCGGACACAGGGCCCCACCCTCATCTCGTCCATACAGTCTCAATGTTCCCTGGGGGCTAAGGATCTCACCTCGGTCCAAAGGCCTCACTTGGGCTTAAGGGTTATTAACTCGGCCTCAAGGCCTCATCCCGGCCTGCAGTTCCATCTCGGCCAAAGAGTTGGGGCTAGGTCTTGGATCCGATCTACTGACTGATCCCGGATCATCTTTAGTGGAGTCAGTCACGAGCATCACGAAGGGCCCACCAATGCTCTCCGAAGTCGGCCACTTTCATCTCGGCATGCTGACCCCACATCATCAGCCATCTCGGACACTCCTGAGTGCTTCTAGAAGATTTCATCTCGGTTCTAGGAGTTTACCCCAGGTAATTCTACCAGGTGAAACTCCCAGCCAGATGTCTCAAGCTAGCTTACTCAGTTCAGCACTGAGCCACGTGGCGAGCATGCAAGAGCGAGAGTCATCCGACTGACCTCCTTGTCTGTCACGATATCTGAGCTCTGCCCATGCATTGGCTCAAGCCGCCATATAAAAAGGCCGAGCAGCAGGAGAGAGAGGACAAGGAACAACAAACTCTGAAAAACTACACGCCAGTAACTCATCTTCTCCACAGTGAAAACGCAGGTTTTACAGAAAACCTCAATTTACTTAACCTTCACCATATATAAATCTCTCCAGAGAAAATGGTCAAAACTGACTTGAGCGTCGGAGGGTATTACCCGGGGCCATAGATCCCGGGTCCCCTGACCCTTTTTCCTTTGTGCAGGTCAGCAACTCGCTCACTAAAGACAATTGACGGAGTTCTAACGGCACCACATCAAACAAATACTTGGTGATATAATCCGACATCATCAATCAACTAAGAGATAATTACAAAAAAAAGAATGCCAAATGTTTTAAAAATCTGATCATATATATATATATATATATATATATATATATATATATATATATATATATATATATATATATATATAGACGAAAACATTTCTCATTATTGACGAAAACATGTCTCATTATTCCCATCAAACCCACAACTGCGTCTCTAACAAAAACGATAGGGTGACTAAAAAAATGACGCGTACAACCGTAAAAAACATATATTAATAATTTTAGAAGTAATGAAATATACAAATAATTAAGAGGCAAGAGTGGTTTGATTAGATTCTTAAAAAGCTAACAGAGTTACTCGAGAGGAATGATAAATTCAATAGTCTTAAAAGTTAAAACGCAACATATTTCACCATCTGCTACAATTTGCAGGCTTGAAATTTATATGAGGTGTAATAAACAACACATAAAAATAATATCAAGTTTATTACACTAGAGTGGGCTTCTGTTACACTTTGCACAGTTTATACGTCTACACATTTATATGAGGTGCAGCAGCAATTTGGTTTATGGTAATTGTCACATACAATAGAGATAAGTAATCGTATCTTTTTTGGTTAGATTATTTTCCTTATTTTCATATGATGCATCACTCAATAAATAAAAAATAAATAACGATGTAACATTAATATATTCAACTGATTAGATCTACTTTTTTTTAGGCCCAATGAAAGGTTGAATCAGGCATAAATGCAGTCAAAGTAGGATGAATTCCTATAATTAATCCCTTTAAATCATATGTTTTTTCATGTGCCAAAAATTTTAAGCTAAATTATTTTAAATTCACTCTTTGCACGTATAAAAATATTACGTATTGCATAGAACGACATTGTAAATCAATCTATCCATATCAAATAATACATTTCAAGACGTTATAAGAATATCATGTTGGATATCATACAATATAATAATTATTTTAGTTTACATCATGCATGATAAATCAAGATGAACATGAACAAAATCATCACAAACAAAATATAACTTTGGAACATAGGTTGGATTGTGAGGCCCAGATGTGAAGGCAGCGGTCAGCAGAGCATTGGTTAAAGGATGGAGATCGTAACACATCATTTTTCTATTCTAAAGCTACTACTAAGTTTAAGAAGAACTTGACTCAGCGCTTGGTGGGGTGAATGGCCATGAATATAAGGAGCATGTTGAAATGGAGGATCAGTAACTAAGACATTTTGCCAATATATACTTATCGTCCTCTCCTTCTGAGAACCGGATGGATTACGTCGTGAGTCGAATGCAACGTTGACTCTCAGCTGACAGTGTTGCTTTCTTGTCTCAACCTTATTCTGCTGAGAATGTTAAAGTGGCTTTTGATGATGTGGCTCCCCTCAAGTCTCCGGGTCCAGACGGTTTCTCGCCAATCTTTTATCAACGCCTTTGGAGTGTTCTACAGCTGCTGAGATCTGGAAAGCAGCAAAAGAACTTTACTCTCAGACTGATAATGTGGCTGAAATATATGAACTGGAGACTCAAAATGAGCTCAGGCAAGGTGAGTTGTCTGTGAGTACTTATTACTCACAGCTCACCTTATTATGGCAACAAATTGATACATATGAAACCCACAAGTGGGGATTGCCTGCAGATGCTGCTGCATTTAAGAAATTCATCGAAACAAAAAGAGTATTTAGGTTTCTGCAAGGTTTGCATAGGGATTTTGACGCAGTCCGTAGTAGAGTACTAGGCACAAAACCGTTTCCTACTTTAAACTCTGCATTCTCTGAAGTTAGACTTGAAGAGTCTCGTATTCGTGTCATGATGAATAACACTACTCCACATACTGAAAGCTCAGCTCTTTTTGTCCAAACTACCACTGAAAGTTCTAAATCTGTTCAACCTTCAAGTGTTAACTCAGATTCATCAGCATTAGTAGTGTTTAGAGGTTCTGGTCAAAATGGAAAGCCCTATTGTAAGTTTTGTAAGCGGTCAGGTCATTCGTATGAAAATTGCTATAGCAGGCCTGACGCTAAGGTACAACGACCCACAAGAAATTTTGGTAACAACTGGCGTAATAGCAAGTGGAAGTCATCTAATAATGACCATTGGAGAAATAATAGTGTTCAGGGATCTGCTAACCAAGGATCAATGACTCAGATTGTTACTCAACTGCAGAATGAGTTACTTGGTGGTAAAAAAGAGATGCATGGTGGAGTTAATCCATCACTCCAGCAACAATCACTTCAACAAAAAGTTAGATACCATTTTGAAGTTACTTGAACAACAGCAACTTGAAAGAATGTCTTCTGGTTCAGTGGCTACTATGGCACATGCAGGTACTTCAGGTAAATCTGAATATATAAGTTGGATTGTTGATTCCGGTGCCTCTGACCATATGTGTCCAAATAAGGGAATACTGACTAACTATGTTGAGTTTACTTCACCTAGATTAGTGGAAGTAGCTACTGGATCTAAAACATATATATTTGGTAAAGGAGATATTCTGCTTAACAATGGGATAAAATTGCTCAATGTGCTTTATATTCCTAATTTACTTTTTTATTTGATCTCAGTTAGGAGATTTACCATTGATAATCAATGTGTGGCCTCCTTCTCACCCTCTGAAGTTCTATTTCAGGGAACTACTCAGGGGGAGAAGATTGGCAGTGCTAAGATTTTCAACGGTCTCTATCTTTTTGGAACAGTCTTAGAATCAAGAAAAAGTTGCAGCCTTCCTACGACTAGGGGAGATACTAGATGTCTTGCTAGTAACTCATGCAACTTTCTTTTGTTATGGCATAGAAGGCTAGGGCATCCTATTTTGGCTATTTAAAGAAAATTATGCCTGATTTATTTCAGAACGTTATCATGTATAACATGTGAAGTTTGTGAATTAGCTAAGCAAACTAAGGTTGTTTTTCATCCAAAACAGTATGTTCCTTCGCAAGCATTTAATTTGGTACATTCGGATATTTGGGGACCTTCTAGGATAAATAATATTAATGGTTCAAGATGGTTTATTTCATTTGTTGATGATCACACTAGGATAACATGGGTGTTTCTCATGAAGCATAAATCTGATGCAGGGAAAATTATTCGAAATTTTATTACCTTTATCCAAACTCAGTTTAATACTGTCATTAGAACTATAAGAACGGATAATGGGATTGAATATCTTGATAAAAATGTTCAAAGTTTTCTTACTGAACTTGGCATACATCATCAGACTGCATGTACATACACCCCACAACAAAATGGGGTGGCAGAGAGGAAGAATAGACATTTGATGGAAGTTACAAGGGCAATTATGTTTACTCATAATGTGCCTAAATTTTACTGGGGTGAAGCAGTTTTAACTGCTACCTATCTCATTAACAGGTTACCCTCAAGGGTATTATCATTCAAAACTCCTGTTGATGTTCTGAAGGAGTGCCATCAACACTCACATTTAATTTCTACATTACCAATTAAAGTGTTTGGAAGTTATGCATTTGTTTTATTACCTTCTCATATGCGTAGTAAATTGGATAGTAGGGCTGTTAAATGTATTTTTATTGGTTACTCTAATACACAAAAGGGCTATAAGTGCTATGATCCTCTTACCAGGAAGACCTATGTTACCATGAATGTTAAGATTGATGAAATGAATCCCTACTATAGAAAGGAAACTGTTCCTTCAGATTCATCTGACTATCAAAAGTTTTGGAGCATAATTGATATATCTCTGGATACTAACACACTCTCTGAGTTATCTCCTGGTAGCAATTCTATTTCTCAGCAAAGTGCAGGTATCCTTGGGGATAGGCGATTAAGTGGTGTCCAAAGATATCCTATTACACAAGTCTATCAAAGGAGGAATTATAGCTCATCCATGACACCTATCATTGAGGAGCCAGATAAGCTGTCATCTGTACCAGAGGAAAATGTCTCAGAACTGCTACATTCTGAGACCTTTAAATCAAATCTTCCAGCTGAAACTACAGGTTCTGATCTCAACTCCAGTCATTTAGGGTCTATTACCGATGATAGACCCGTGGCTATTCGTAAAGGTATATGGGAGTGCACTAAGCACTCACTGAGTAAGTATGTTTCTTATACTGCATTATCACCGCCATTCTATGTTTTCACAACTACATTAGATAACAATCAGATTCCTAAGAATGTGTATGAAGCGTTAGGTAATTCATCATGGAGTTCTGCAGTTAAAGAAGAAATGCAAGCTCTTATTAAGAATAAAACTTGGGATTTGGTTAAAAAAGATCCAACTATGAAATTAGTTGGATGTAAATGGGTTTTTTCAGTTAAGTATAATTCTGACGGTACAATTAGTAGGCATAAAGCAAGGTTAGTAGCAAAAGGCTTTACACAAACTCATGGTATTGATTATTTAGAAACTTTTGCTCCGGTAGCTAAGCTTAATACAATAAGAATTATTTTCTCTATTGCAGTGAATTTGGACTGGAATATGATTCAACTAGATGTAAAGAATGCTTTCTTAAATGGTGATTTACAAGAAGATGTGTTTATGGAAATACCACCTGGATTTGTAAACACAGAGAACTGCAATCAAGTATGCAAGTTACGAAAGTCCTTGTACGGTTTGAAACAATCGCCTAGAGAATGGTTTAAAAAGTTTACTAAAGCAATCATTGGATATGGATTTGTTCAAGCTCATAGTGATCACACTCTTTTTATTAAAGGTAGTGGTACGGCTAAACTGATAGTATTGATTGTCTATGTTGATGACATTATTTTGACAGGAAATGATCATTTTGGAATTGAACTTGTTAAACAACAGTTAAATACCGTCTTTGAACTGAAAGATTTAGGTCCCATTAAATATTTTCTTGGTATGGAAGTTGCTAGGAATGAAAAGGGTATTAGTATATCCCAACGAAAGTATATATGTGATTTATTATCTGAGACGGGAATGCTTGGATGTAAGCCTATTTCTACACCAGTTAATCCGTGTGCTAAATCTGAAATTGACAGCAGTAAATTGGCAGATAAATTAAGTTATCAAAGGCTTGTTGGTAAACTAATTTACCTTTCTCATACTAGGCCTGACATTTGCTATGCTGTTAGTTATGTTAGTCAGTTTATGCATGATCCTACTGTTCACCATTTTAAATCTGCAATGAGAATTCTTAGGTATCTCAAGAATGCTCCTGAACAAGGTCTATATTTCATGAAAAATAAAGACAGGAGTCTGGCTGTATATACTGATGCAGACTGGGGATCTTCAGTTGATTCAAGATCTACAACTGGCTATGGAACATTTTTATGGGGTAATCTTGTTACCTGGGGTAGCAAGAAACAATCGGTCGTCTCTAGAAGTAGCGCTGAAGCAGAACTGAGAGCCTTGGCCTTAGGGATATGTGAAGGACTATGGATCAATAGAGTTCTCAAGGACTTACAACAGACGGTTACTTTGCCAATACAGATATATTGTGACAACATTTCAGCAATACACATGATTGAAAATCCTATTCAGCATGATAAATCAAAACATATCGAGATAGATAGACATTTTATTCGAGAAAAAATTGATGATCAAGTTGTAAACATTCAGCATATTGCATCTAAACTCCAGATTGCTGATATCTGGACTAAACCTGTAACTGTTAGGGTGTTTAATGAGTTACTTAGCAAGCTTGGTTGTATCAACATATACACCAAGCTTGAGGGGGAGTGTTGAAATATATACCCGTTGGTTACAGTATAGTTACCGTTAGAATAGGTTTGGTAGATAATTGTCTTTTCTTATTTATGACCGTTGGCTTACTCCCTTATAAAAGGGATATCTTTTCTCTCTTGTATGTATGAAGTTAATATATTGAGCACTTTATTCTTCTCTTGTCTATCTGTTGAGTTCTGAGTATTTACCACCTACAATCCATTTTGTCTATACTTGGCTCTGCATCACATATCCTCTCATGGATGCTGTCTGTGCCAACACTTTATGAAAGAAAGGATAAAACATAACATGTGTTGCCTTAGTTGTGTTTTTTTTTTTCCAGCGTGATCATCAATAATGTGTTGCTAGCATCTCTAGCTTATTTATTCTCCAAAATTAGCACTTTCATATGAGCAAATGTTCATTATACAACTTGTCTCTGCATCACATATTCTTGCATGGATGCTGTGCTGCCCTAACACTTTCTGGAAGAAAAGATATAACACTATGCGGAAGGCAATAGAGGGTTTTGGGCTGCAACTGCGTCATATTCTTATTGAGGGTACCCAATTACTTATCAACCTTGCATTTTGAATGACCTTGATTTATAGCCTGCCGGCTAAATATTTTTTAACATTGCTCTGACTAGTTTGTAGGCTTGGGTGACTTGAAACAAATTTTGAGAACTGCTGTCATCCCATCCAATTTTCCTGTGCCTGTCAATGTTCACTTGTTATGTGAATCTTGATAATATTGTTCTTTCACAGGTGGTCAATAGAATTTGGAGCACGAAATAACGGATCCGCAGAGCTACATGATATGCTAGCTGATTATATATACTCTGAATCGCCTGAGGTGGTATGTCTGGCACCATACTCTGCTCATGGTGTTGGGTGGTTTTATTCTCAGTTGCATCTTCTTTTTGGCAGGATAGGCTCATATGAAATGCGACCCCCTCCCATCCCACCCCCGCCCCCACCTCGCACCCAAAGAAAGAAAGAAAAGAAAAGAAAAGAAATGGTGCCCTCTCTTTCTCCCTTAAGGTTGTTAAATATGACCTTGCTCCTGATAGTTCTTGGAAATGTAAATTGTATTTACCCTCTTTTAGTCTTATGAGTGATATTATTTATTGATAGAATGTTGATTATATGTTGCTTGCAGCATATTGCCAAAGTATGTTTTCACTTTGTTCGAGGAAATAATACAAAGAAGTTTGCTTCAACACTAGTGAATTTCATGGGCAAGGTTGGTGTCCACATTTACCATCTGAACTTGTAATCACAAATTTGGTCCACAAATTACAAACTGTTGCACTACCCAAATTTTACCTATCAATATATACGTTGGTCAATGTGCAAGGACGTCTAAGTTTTGAAATATCTTTTGTTCCTTGAATATGTTTAATGTAAGCCCTGGTGTTTAGTCTTCCAAATCTCCAGTTAGATGGTTGTCATCTTATTTTCAACTGTCAAGGCTTTCATTTGATGTGAGGTCCTTGCTTTCTTAATATTGATACTATTTTTTAGCAGAACGATTGCATTTCCTAGTGGGGTGCCAAATGTAAATATTTGTAGTTGATGTGCAGTGTTACCCTGGTGAAGATGATTTGGCAATTGCACGGGCAATTTTGATGTAAGTGAGCTTCAAATTGACTACTCTACATTGATACATGTAACTAGTACTACATTGGATGCTCTGCATCATCGTCATCTTTCTCTGTTCTCTTTTTCTTTTTCTTCTTTGTCTTCTTCTTTGCTTAAGTGAAGCTCATCAAACAAGTGTACACCTGTCTTCCAACTGCATCACCTAAGATACTGAACACTTTCATGTTGATCCCGCAAAAACACAAAAGTTGGCCAAAAATTTGTAAGGCCTGTTTCTTGCGAAGGTAGCCAACTATGATAGAGCAGCCGTATTATGGCCTTTTGACATTGTCTGATAGATATCTTAAACCTCTTAGTTTGATGCTTAAAATCATTCCTGTTGTCTTCATGGACTGATGTTAAATGGCAGTCTGAATTATCCCTTATAGTGGTGTACAACATCCATGTATTTATTCTGCAAACGTTAACTACATGAGCTAAGTCTCTCCTTCAGTCTTGCTCATTTTACTAAATTACTTCTGCCTTGCAATTTCTAAAACGAGGAAAAATGGTGACTGGGACCACCAACGAATTAGGAGGGCTTGGAAAACGGTTGTGAAATTATGAGTAGGCTAGTTTATGTGTAGTCACCAAGTACAAAACACAATACCAAAGTTACCAATATGGGATAAATAATACTAATTTTCCTAACAGATGGATTATGAAATGTGGCTAAATTTGGAGTAGATATTAAATAGGAGCTTGTAAAAGGAGAGGTATTAGGATTTGCGGGAATGTGAACCTATAAGTTGGGTATTTCATCAATCCTCTCCTGCCACTGAGAGCCAAACTATACTAAATGTTTTCACCATGCCGGTTGCCACAAATTTGTGAAATCAACCACAAATCCATATTGAACTCTGATCTCTACTGTAGAAAAGGAAATTCGGTATCAGGAAAATACACACCACCAGAAAGCATTGTGTTGTCCTTCAGTATCATTGTATACTCACGGAAATGTATTAAGCATACCAATGCAAAAAATTTTAAGATTGTATTTCCGTCTTATAGGAATTGTAACAATCGCATAGTCACTTTTCTGCTCCATACTGCATTGATACAGCAAACTTTGCTGTTCTCCTATTCTTTGAGATTTTTCGTAGTTTTGTGTCATCCAGATAACTTTCTTGTGATTTAAAGTTCAACATATCATATTAAAATTTCATATAGTTAACAGATGATGTATTTGAGGAGCATATTTGATGCAACTCTATATACCCAAAGGTGGCGACAAGAGTTTCTGGAATTAAGTTTCAACTGGTAAAGAGGTGTCTTTTATTTGCTATTTTTATGGCTTCCGTGTTGTACTCCAAGATCTTAAGTGCATTTTTGTGGTGTGGCCTACTGTACTTGGGTTTTGTTGGATGTGCAAATTGTATCAATGTTGTCAATGATATGCGACGGAGGCGGTAGGACCGTATTTGCTTATGTGATAATGATTGTCCTAAGGTATGGATTCTTCGTGGTTTGGATTTTCCGTTCTCTTTGTTTAGGTATCTGTCACTTGGTAATTTGAGAGATGCGAACAGTCTCATGGATGAGTTGAAGAAGCAGCTGCAACATAAGGAGGTCAACTATCCTCAGTCGGAATTAATCCACTTCATCAATTATCTTCTCCTGACGTAAGTTGTTCCTTAACTGGTTTTACATATTTAAAAGCCCAAATATGATATCTGTATGGAGAAAGACTCGGTCAAATAGTCCTCAGCAATAACTAGGGACCTGACATGCAAGCTTTAGTACTGGTTTGTTAATATAAAAGTTCTGAAGAGTGTTGGCTTGCTTTGCTTTAGCTGCTTTCACCTGTGTTGAAGGGACTTCTTTCTGTTGCAAGGGGAGTCACGATTCCATTTGCGATATTGTTTTTTTTACTTGTTATGTTGGCTCTTCTTTCATTTGGCTATATTATTTCAGTTCAGATTTTGTTTTGTGGAAATAGATTATAGGATTGTACCATTTGAATTACACAATTGCTTTTCCAACATTTACCAAAAACTAGATGCATTTAGTATGAGCTAGTTGCACCTATTCTTAGATCTCCTTTCAAGTGTAGAATGGCTTCCTTAAACAAAATCCAGGGTTTTTATTATTAAACAGATTTGCTGCTTGGGCTTCGGCAGTCTCCTCAGTGATGAAAATTATCCTTCATTTAAGAAAAGATTGTATTCAGTCAGGAAAATGCCTGAGATGTGGAAAGGAAGCTTAAAAACAGTTCTCTTTTTTATGTGTGTTTAGTGAAATCACACGCTTTTAAAAGACTTCTCGATAACAAGAAATTGAAAGACTCACAGAAAACACAAAGAACACAAAAAAGACAAGGAACTTTGTTAGACTCCTGGTATGAACGCAGCTTCGTAATGAACCTTGTTAGGCCTGCTGTTTATCCACGCTGAGCAACCTTCGTTTGATCAACAACATTTTTGACAAGAACCTTCGTAGACCCTTGGAAAGCTTGTTAAACGTCCTAAGGGATAAATTCATATCACAATTCCCGCTTAAAGAATTGATTAGATTCAAAGATGAAGTTTGAGCGAAACAAACTTCAAAAACGCACAAAAGCAATAAGTGAGCAAAACTTGAATTTTCTCAAATTTTATTGATGAAAAAGATGACAAAAATAGTTTATAAGAGGGCCTATTTGTAGTCTCCAAAAGCTCCTTGAACTTTAGCCAACAAGAAAAGAAATTTTTATCTAATTAAATAACCTAAAAATAAAAAACAACACAAAAAATCGGCTCGAGCTAAACCTATGCAAGCCGGCCTTAGTGGGTCCAAAAAGGCTGAATTACAACCTAAAATATCAAAAAGCTTGCGGACCAATTTTAGTCCAGCCCACCATCCTTCCATGCTTTTGTTAGGTCTGTTAGTGGCGCATCATTTCTTTCCTCTTTAAAATGATTCATCCTCGAATCTAAATATGCACTAGAAGAAGAGAATTTAGCCACGAATATGCTTGCAACATAAATAGAAAACATTAAAGCTAAGGTACTTAAACAAAGCTAGTTTACTCTCAACCCCACCATGATCAAATATGAATACGATAGAGTATGACTAGTTTGGTTGAAAGCAACATAAACTCCAAGTAAGGACTTGCCTCTATCTTCAAACTTTTCATGGAGTTGTATTGTCTCTTTTTAATATGTTTTGGATGCTTCAGAACCTGCACCAAAAGGTTATTAGGCTTAACATATGGCAACACATTCATGATATTGAACGCTTTATAGGACAAAGATTCAACACTTGTAAATTATGTTTCCAAGCAAGCCATGAAGCACAAAAGATGCTAGACTACTTAAAGTCTTTTATCTAAAGAATTTTCTCATATGCATGGTGTTACTTCAGTTTGAAACATGTCCCATATGTTATGAAACTTGGAAAAGAAACATGCACTTCAGGATTCATGTTATTACTTTTCTCGCTTATATATAATCAAACACAAGCATCTAGGTTAAAGACTTCAGTAACCTAAATCAATTCAAACACTATGGTAATTCTTATATGCATTCGTATGAACAACAAGGCCTTTGGAATGGAATTGCTAGATTTGTTCTCATATTGTTTGTGAATAAACCAAACAAAAAAGTGATTTTCATGAGGCACCATTAGCATTGGTTTGTCACTCTATTTCTCCATGGGCCAAGTTGTAAAAAATCTACAAAAAAAACAACTCATAAAGAAACAAGGATGGTAATGAATTAAGCAATAAAAGCGTAAAAAATCATTATTTTATGTATCTCTTGCCTTTCATCTACACTTACAACCATACATTCTTTTTTTTTGCTCAATTTCAGTTTCATTCTCATGCAAATTCTCAATTATCTTAGGCAAATTCATAGCTTTATGAACAAAAGTTCTCTGCAAATCATCGTCGTCTTTTTCTTACAATTCTTTTACAACCTCATGCACATCAGTTGTATTAGCTTGCAAATCTTGATTAGAAATATGTGAATCACTAGAAATTTCATGCATATCATGCAATGCATTATTAATGTACGAGTTCAAAGCATTTACTTGTTCCTTAAGTTCTTGAAAATGAAGTCGGAGTTTTTGTATTTCTTTTCTTTTATTACGTGTCAACTTCTTTTTATATTGGTTTGCAAGATAAATCATGTGATCAAGATTCTTGATTCTTGCTTTGTGCATTTGATCGGTAATATTCCTATTCAATCCAGCCATAAATCTTAGCATCATTAATTTCTCATGTTTCTCAAGATAAGAATCATATAGTTCATCTAACAACTCATTGTAATATTCTACTACAATTAGATGTTCTTGAGTAAAAGATTGATACCTTGTGCTTTGTTATGTCAGCGATTTATCCATAGGTCTCGAGAAAGACCGAACTATTTCATGCGTTCTCTCAGTCCCTCCCTCAATGTTGCTTTTGAAGCACTTCACTCTCCAAAGTTTAACCACTTTATCATTTTCATGGGGTTGGTTGAATGTTCCTTGGATTTGAAAAGAAGATGGGTGCCCTCGTTGTGGTGTTTCTTGTTTGGTCGGCCATTCTGAAACTAAACATGAAACGAAGAAAGAGAAAACTAACACAAATACGAAAGAAAAGGTTACATTCGTAAAAATTGAAAAACTTTATTTTATGTCTTTCCGCTCTCGTGTATGGATTCACTCAAATTTGACTTTTACTTCATCTCAAATAATCTCACTGCTCAAAGCCTTTTACCTCTCAACTTGTTCTCAAAAGTGTTCAAATCGTTTGAACTAATCAAGACCAAGCAAGATGTGAATGTGATTTCTCAAAGTTGTTTTAACGTCTTCTTATCTTCTATTTAAAGGTATCGTCTGACTGGAATCGAAGCACAAATAATTCTATCTCAACTTTCTGAACTTCCAGTAGTCCCTTCAGACTCCAACGTTGCTCGGCGAAGCTTTTCATATTGAGATAAGACGCATTATTCCTCATAACCTGGCCTACTATGGTTGAATTCCATTTCAGTTTATCTTTTGCAATCTCCGACAGGGTTGATTACGAAGGATTTATTTCCTTTGTAATGGTTAATTTGAAGCGTAGTGAGTGTGGATGAAGTTTCAGCTTAAAATCATGCTTAAGCAGTGAAGTCTTAAGCTGATTTCGCTCTAACAGCTGGCTGCATGTTATAGATTTTTAAGGATTAGGTTATTAAAATATGCCCATCCTTCTGCGATGTAATAGCTAAAGCTCGTGTTCTCCGACAGCGAGAGATAGCGGCCGGCCCTAATAGGTTCAAAAAGACTAAATTACGACTTAAAACTTAGCATGTAGACCAATTTTAGTCCAGCCCACCCTCTTTCCATGTTCTTGTTAACCTTCTTGATGGCGCATCATTTTTCCTTCCCAGCTATGGTAAGATTTGTCAGTGTAACTCGTTGTGGATATAATGTTACAATCTAATGGCTTTAGACCCTACACACAGCATGAATTTGGTGCTCTGTCTCAGCTTGTCTAATCTATCTTGAAAATTGAATATAAGACTGCTCTGTTACTCTTACCAGCACATTTTTCAGCTTCCCTTTGTCGGTGTGACGAGGGATCTCTCTCTGTGGATTAGTTGGGATTTTCTGTTAGTGGCTTTAGGGGACCCTGCTGGGACTGAAAATGATGAGGTGCTTTGGTGGGTCGTCTTTTACTGATTACAGGAAATGATTGTCTATATGCTTCAACAAAATTCTAGCCGAACACTGATGACTTTAATAGTTAATCAGCTGCAACAGCTGAAGTAACTGATCATTCTCCTCCCGTAAGAGCTTTAAATTCATTCCTCTTCAAGTCTTATCCAATAGAAGAAATCTGAGGAGGGTGCCTTACACATTTTTGTAGTTTCTTATAGCCATCAGACCCATATTTTCTATCCTGATTTTGTGTGCTGTGATCTCAATGTAGAAAAATGGTAAGAGATAATTGGATATTATTCTTTGCTATGTTTCCTACAGGTTGCAGCGAGATGCTGTGCCTCTGTTCAATATGTTAAGGCAGAGCTACAAATCAGACTTAGATCGAGAGCCTGTGTTCCATGAGGTGCAAAAAGTTTGCTTCTAATCCTTTATCTTCGCAATTACCTGAAACTGTGCATTTAGTTTTGAGATGTTCAGTTTGGTCCTGTAGCAAATCTACTTATTCTACTCATGCTGTTTACATGATCGATTAGCTGAGCACCCACCTTTTTCTTTTCAAAATGACAACGGTGCAGTTGCTAGATGAAATTGCTGAAAAATTCTATGGGGTGCGACGTCGAAATCCCTTGCAAGGCATGTTCGGGGAGTTCTTTAAGGTACTTCTGATATGATGTGATCATTTAAAAGTTAGTAGCAAGTGTACCATGGTAGAGCAGGTAGCTTGCTTTAATCACATTCTGTATCTAACTTTAATGATAACGACTTTATGCATTTATGTCTCACTTATAAACATATTTCTGTATAAATATTGTCATAAGTGTTTGGGAGGACCTCTTCATATAGTGCTAGGTTAAGCTGATAGAGAACAAATAGTTGTCTAGTTTATACATACAAGACGCTTGACTTGCCTCCAATATCTTGTGTCCAGCCTTCTCAATAATGACGGATGCTATGATCTACCAAATTTTGATGACTAAATTGTGAGTTTCTTTGCTTGAGAATTTGTTTTCAAGACTTCCTCATTCTTGTAACCCCATATACGAACTCATATTTATTAGAGAGCGAAATTGACATTATGAACAGCACAAGAAAGAGCGGAGCTCAGCACAGGGATGAGCCGAACTGATGAGCCGGACAGAGAGGCCGAGGTCATCACAGTGATGAGCCGAACAAAGGGCCGAACAGAGAGGCTGAGGTCATCACAGTGATGAACCGAACAGAGGGCCGAACAGAGAGGCCGAGGTCATCACAGTGATGAGCCGAACAGAGGGCCGAACAGAGAGGCCGAGGTCATCACAGTGATGAGCCGAACAGAGGGCCGAATAGAGAGGCCGAGGTCATCACAGTGATGAGCCAAACAGAAGGCCGATGTCATCACAGTGATGAGCCGAACAGAGGGCCGAACACAAAGATGAGCTCAACATAGGGATGAGCTCAACACAGAGTTGAGCTCAACACAGAGATGAGCTCAACACAGGGATGAGCTCAACACAGAGATGAGCTCAACACAGGGATGAGCTCAACATAGGGACCGAGGCGAGTCCAGGACTCTGTCCTTAAGACGAATTGCTCCGGTATACTGTGCCTAATCGAAAATTTGCAAACGTCTCCCATGATACAACGGCCAACAGTTCATACGAGTGGCACTACTACTCAAGAATTCCACGAACCTGACAAATGTTCTGACTTCTCGGATTGATGAAATACAACAGCAGTGTATGCAGTATGCAGAATGCTTGTATGCAGTAGGAGAAGAGAAGGAAAATTTATGTGTCATTCAGAAGCAATGCACTGCCTCTATTTATAGAGGGAAATCTTGGAGGTTACGACAACCCACGACCGCACTGATCAGCCAGTAACTCCTGCGTTCACCACGCACCCCACGACTGCCTCTGATCGGCCATTAACCCACGACTGGTAGGAATCAGTCAGCTGAAACTGTCAGCTCAATCTGAGCCGTTAGATCGTAGGATTAAATCATAACCGTAGGATATCAAGTAAATTATTTTCTGGAAAAATTTAAAAGAAAATTTGTCCAAAAAGATAAGAACCGGGCGGACGAGCCACGAGCCATGTGCCGCGAGCACGAGCCGGCTGGACGAGCGGGCGGCGGCGGGGCGCACGCGCGCGCGTGTGTGGCACTTTCTAGGTCTTCCCTCCGGTCAAAAACTTCTCATGCCGTTAGGGCACATCTAAAGTGCCTCTCCTAGCACTATATTTGGTGTCATTTTCTCTTCAATTTGCCAATGTGGTATATTTGCAAAAAGGTGATGTGTCTTCTTCTCATTAAGCCAAATCACCAATTTTCCAATTTGCAGCCAATTTTTATTCATACTTTGATCATTAATTTCTCATTCATCCGATATCAAAATTGAGTGATTCAAAAGCCTAAAATCATCTACTCATTACGTAGATAATTTAGGATTCATTAGTTTTCATTTTTGATTAACGAAAACTAATCTTAATTAAGCTCAAATTATGTTACTCACCAACTTTGGGCAAACCCATTTACAAATTTTTCTCCAACAATCCTCCATATGAATGGAAATTAATGCAAATGCAGATGCAGACTCTAACGAGAAGTCAGACATGAAAATGTTGCATCAGAAGAGGTAGCTTCTGGCTTTGAACCTTTCGTAGTGATGTACCATCGGATTCACTCGGCTAAGTAGTGACTTGATGTCTTGAACTAGTCAGCCTTTGCTGTGAACTTAGACAACAATACTCACACAACATTTCCTTTAACACTCTTTTGGTTCTCATGGTTGTGTTCGTTTTGGCCATGAACAACCTGGTTTCAGAAAGTGTTTTAGAGATTCCTTTGCCTCACAGAATTCTCATAGAAGCGGCTCCACTTCACATTTACGTAGGTGATTCCTATTAGGAGCATTCTGCCATACCCCACTTAATGTATCAAGATATAGGACATCGTTAAAAGCTTTAGCTTACCCTAAATATTCTCTGCAGACAGCACTTTTATGTAGCGCAATGTGTATGTGCTAAACTGAACCTTCATAACTTGGTTGTCCCATTGAACCAAGATCCTGGGATCTCCAGTCAACAAGGTTGAGTTACCGTTACAAAGACTCTTGCGTAGTAGGCTTAAGTCCCATTCCGTTTGTCAATTTTGACATCTGATCTCTAGGCAAGCCTTTTGTAAGCGGATCCGCAAGATTCTCCTTTGATTTTATGTAATCAATGGAAATCTTGCCATTAGAGATCAATTGCTTAATGGTATTATGTCTCTGACGTATGTGTCGTGACTTACCATTGTAGATGCTGCTTTATGTCCGTCCTATAGCAGACTGACTATCACAGTGTATGCTGATAGGAGCGATTGGCTTAGGCCAACATGGAACATCTTCTAGGAAATTTCGAAGCCATTCAGCCTCTTCTCCAGCTTTACTAGTGCTATAAACTCGGCTTCCATAGTGGACCGAGCTATGCACGTTTTTTTTGTAGATTTCCATGACACAGCACCTCCACCAACAGTGAATAGGTATCCACTGGTGAACTTAGAGTCCTTGCTATCTGATATCCAAGTCGCATCACAATATCCTTCCAATACTGTTGGATATCTTGTATAGTGTAATCCAAGGTTCATTGTGTACTTCAAGTACCTCATCACTCTATTTAGAGCTTTCCAATGATCTTCACTTAGATTACTGGTAAACCTGCTCACTTTGTTTACTGAACAAACTAAGTCTGGTCTTGTACAGTTCGTTATGTACATCAGGCTTCCAATTACCTGTGAGTATTTCAATTGAGCTATAGGTTCACCTCGATTCTTTATTAAGTGTATACTTAAGTCTAATGGGGTCTTTATTGGTTTTGTATCAAACATATTGAATCGTTTAAGAACAGATTCAATATAATGAGTTTGCGACATAACAAGGCCTTCAGTTATCCGAGAAATTTTAATCCCTAGAATAACATTGGTAATCCCCATATCTTTCATATCAAAATTTCGTGTTAACATCTTGGTATTCAAGATGATGTCACGAGTACTGCCGATGATAAGCATGTCGTCTACATATAGACATACTATCACATAAGCGTCTGGTGTGTTCTTGATGTACACACACTTGTCACACTCGTTGATCCTGAAGCCATTTAACAACATTGCCTCATCAAACTTTAAATACCACTGTTTGGGTGCTTGTTTAAGTCCGTACAAAGATTTAACAAGTTTACACACCTTTTTCTCTTGCCCTGGTACAGCAAACCCTTCAGGTTGCTCCATATAAATTTCTTCTTCTAACTCACAGTTCAGGAAGGCAGTCTTAACATCCATCTGATGGATTTCTAAGTCGTAGACTGCAGCGATAGCAACTAACATCCTTATTGAAGTGATCCTAGTTACCGGTGAGTAGGTATCGAAAAAGTCAAAGCCTTCCTTTTGTCGATAGCCTTTAGCTACCAACCGGGCCTTGTACTTGTCAATAGACCCATCCTCTTTCAGCTTTTTCTTAAAGATCCACTTGCATCCGAGTGGTTTACTTCATGGTGGAAAATCAACCAGCTCCCAAGTGTGATTTTGAAGAATCGATTCTATCTCACTATTTACTGCCTCTTTCCAGAAGGGAGCTTCTGGAGTTGACATCGCCTCAGAAAAGGTTCTTGGATCGTTTTCTACCAAGTATGTTAGAAAATATGGTCCAAAAGATGTTGGTATTCTGGTTCGTTTGCTTTGACGCAGTCCCTCAATTTCTTGAGGGGTCGTCTCATGCACTCGCTTACTAGTGCTTATTTCTTCGTTGTTTTTATCTTTCTTTGGAAAGACATCTTCAAAGAACACTGTATTTCTTGGTTCCATGACAACATTCTCATGTATGTCAGGAATGTTTGACTTGTGCACCAAGAATCGATATGCACTACTGTTAGTTGCATATCCTATGAATATGCAATCAATTGTTTTAAGCCCAATTCTAACTTGTTTTAGTTTAGATACAACAACCTTCGCCAGACACCCCCACACTTTCAAGTATTTGTAACTATGCTTATGACCTTTCCAAAGCTCGTATGGGGTTTCATCCATCTTCTTCGATGGAATTCTATTTAAAATGACGTTGGCTGAGAGAATTGCTTCCCCCCACAAGTTCTGAGGTAAACTCGAACTTATTAACATATCATTCATCATCTCTTTTAGAGTACGGTTTTTGCGTTCAGCAATACCATTCGATTGAGGTGAATATGGTGCAGTCGTTTGATGAATAATACCATGTTCTGAACAGAATTCATTAAACGGTGCATCATATTAGCCACCTCTATCACTACGAATCGTCTTAATTCGTTTGCTAAGTTGATTCTCAACTTCATTTTTATAGTCCTTGAAAGCATCAAGGACCTCGTCTTTGCTACTTAGCAAATAAACATAACAGTATCGTGTGCAATCGTCGATAAAAGTTATGAAATACTTTTTACCACCTCTCATTTGCATAAATTTTAAATCACATACATCCGTATGAATTAAATCCAAAGGTTCAGTGTTCCTTTCTATTGAAGGAAATGGCGTCTTTGTCATTTTTGCTTCAACACAGACTTGGCATTTTTCTTTATTAATGTTCAGTTTGGGTAATAAGTCAAGATTAATCATCCTTTGTATTGACATATAATTAACATGTCCCAAACGAAAATGCCATAAACAAGAAGACTCAAGTATATGAGCAGAAGTAAAAGCATTTTTATTGGCCTCTTCGGGCAAAGTTTTCTTGGGTACAACAGTCATCACACTAAGTTTGAACATGTTGTCGGTCAAGTACCCCTTCCCCAGAAATACCCTATTCTTACTCAGAATAAATTTATTACAATCAAATACTAGTCTAAAACCATGACTGACTAGTAAAGCTCCAGAAACTAAGTTCTTGCGGATGTCAGAAACGTGCAATACATCTCGCAGACTCAATTCCTTTCCTGAAGTAATCTTCAACCCGAACCTTCAATCTTCGAGCTATTAGAGTTTCCCATGTACAACTTTTCATTATTCTTTGCCGGAGAATAGTCTCTGAACATCGCCCTGTTTGCACAGACATGTCGAGTGGCTCCAGTGTCCACCCACCATTCACGAGGATTTTCAACTGCGTTGCATTCAGAAACGACAGCGCACAAATCCAGATCATCCATATGGCTGATAAGGTTGGCTTTTGCTTTTTCCTGCTTCTTCTTGGGCTTACGGCAGTCAACACAGCGTTGCCCCTGAATTCCACAATTATAACATTTTCCAGTGAACTTTTTGACAACTTTCTTGCCTTTAGGGTTCACTCCGACAGGATTTCTCTTTTTCTTTTTCGTCGCCTCTGCGACATGAGCTTTAGCATGACCAGAATTCGAACTTGGCCTTCTTTCGGATCTACGATTGTCCTCCTCTATACGGAGTCAAACAATTAGATCCTCTAATGTCATTTCCTTTCGCTTGTGTTTGAGATAGCTTCTAAATTCCCTCTACGAAAGAGGTAGCTTCTCAATCACAGCCGCCGCTATGAAAGATTCACTGAGCGACATGCCCTCTTCTTCCATTTCGGCCACCAGCATATGTGTAATTCCTCAATCTAAGAAACAACAGTCTTAGAATCTGACATTTTAAAATCAAGAAATTTGCCAACAACAAACTTCTTTGTACCGGCATCCTCTGTGCGGTACTTCTTATCTAAGGCCATCCACAATGACTTTGCAGTTTTATAAGTACAGTACAGTCCATACAATGAATTATCTAAACAACTCAAAATATGACTCAAGCATACATAATTGTTAAAATTTCATGCTTCAGCCATCAAATTGTTCTGCATGTTCAGATTCGGATCTTCAACCGGAATCACCTCCGGAGGATCCTCATTTAGCATCTTTGCCAAGCCCAATGTTGTCAAGAAAAAAGCATCTTTTGCTGCCAGCGTTTGAAGAAACTGCCTCCAAACTTCTCAGGCTTCTCAACCTGTCCAGCAGCAGGAACAAGTGTAGCAACAGTAGGTGCGATTGGAACAGCAGTGTTCTGTTCCTCAGCGTCGATGTGCGAGTTAGAGCTTTTGTTCTCCATCACGTTTCAATTTCTGACAAATTATGAAACAAGAAGTTAGTATACTAACAGAATACTGTAAATAAATCGGTACAAAATTGAGATAAGAACATGCAAATTCGTCTTAAGATTGTAACCCCATATAAGAACTCATATTTATTAGAGAGCGAAACTGACATTCTGAACAGCACAAGAAAGAGCGGAGCTCAGCACATGGATGAGCCGAACTAATGAGTCGAACAGAGAGATCGAGGTCATCACAGTGATGAGCCGAACAGAGAGGCCGAGGTCATCACAGTGATGAGCCGAACAGAGGGCCGAACAGAGAGGCCGAGGTCATCACAGTGATGAGCCGAACAGAGGGCCGAACAGAGAGGTCGAGGTCATCACAGTGATGAGCCGAACAGAGGGCCAAACAGAGAGGCCGATGTCATCACAGTGATGAGCCGAACAGAGGGCCGAACACAGAGATGAGCTCAACACAGAGATGAGCTCAACATAGGGACCAAGGCGAGTCCAGGACTCTGTCCTTAAGACGAATTGCTCCGGTATACTGTGCCTAATCGAAAATTTGCAAACGTCTCCCATGATACAACGGCCAACAGTTCATACGAGTGACACTACTACGCAAGAACTCCACGAACCTAACAAATGTTCTGACTTCTCGGATTGATGAAATGCAGCAGCAGTGTATGCAGAATGCTTGTATGCAGTAGGAGAAGAGAAGGAAAATTTATGTGTCATTCAGAAGCAGTGCACTGCCTCTATTTATAGAGGGAAATCTTGGAGGTTACGACAACCCACGACCGCACTGATCAGCCAGTAACTCCCGCGTTCACCACGCACCCCATGACTGCCTCTGATCGGCCATTAACCCACGACTGGTAGGAATCAGTCAGCTGAAACTGTCATCTCAATCTGAGCCGTTAGATCGTAGGATTAAATCATAACCGTAGGATATCAAGTAAATTATTTTCTGGAAAATTTTAAAAGAAAATTTGTCCAAAAAGATAAGAACCGGGCGGACGAGCCATGAGCCACGTGCCGCGAGGCGCGAGCCACGAGCACGAGCCGGGCAGGCGGCGGTGGCGCGCGTGGCACTTTCTTGGTCTTCCCTCCGGTCAAAAACTTCTCATGCCCTTAGGGCACATCTAAAGTGCCTCTCCTAGCACTATTTTTTGGCATTTTCCCTTCAATTTGGCAATGTGGTATATTTGCAAAAAGGTGATGTGTCTTCTTCTCATGAAGCCAAATCACCAATTTTCCAATTTGCAACCAATTTTTATTCCTACTTTGAGCATCAATTTCTCATTCACCCGATATCGAAATTGAGTGATTCAAAAGCCTAAAATCATCTACTCATTACGTAGATAATTTAGGATTCATTAGTTTTCATTTTTGATTAACGAAAACTAATCTTAATTAAGCTCAAAATATGTTACCAACTTTGGACAAACCCATTTACAAATTTTTCTGCAACAATTCTTGCACAGATGATGGGCTGAGGATACAACGCCCAACACAGTGGTGGTGGTTCTGCTGCGTCAGTTCGGTTACTTGAGATGTCATAACAGAATGATTAATGATTTAGTGCATTATCCGGCAATGTCCTTGGATCGTTGAAGAATTGAAATTGATTTATACAGTTGTCTGAGCTCCCTTACGATTTCAGGACCTTCTTGTTGTTCATCTGCTTCTTTGTAAAATTAATATTTTAATCAACAGCTCTTGCATTTCTTAGAAATAGGTGGTAGACACAGATTACTTATTCTCTTGGGTATGTTCCCTGAGTGAGTCCTATATCAATCGCATGTACCACAGTTGGCCTTGTTAATGTCAATGAGTTTTCATTGTAACGGCCAACTGGAAGAGAGTGAGGAAAGAAAAAAAGGTGAAATTGTTTTCTTTCTGATTAGAACTTCTTTCAATGATAGAGAATTTAACAGCTTCGTCGGTGGAGTATGGAGTTTGAAACTGTGGAAAATGCATCCTTCACTTTGTGTTTAGAGCTAATAGCCTGTATTCAGGTGGCTGTATATCTGGCCATATTAGCGAGACACCAATCAATTTGTGTTTACAGTTCTTATCTCCCACGCCATGGGACATAACATTTCTGTATGTTTCAGCCTTTCTTGCTCACCTCTTGTGATATACTCCATATAGAGCCACTCGATTTGTTGAATCACTCCACGCAAGCAACCTTAACTGCAGGCAGCATAAGACGTGGGCAAAGCAGATGTCTGAAGGAGTTTGGTATTAGACTTGATAGTGAACTCCTCGTGCAGAGATGCCCTGCCCAAAAATACAATGTCTTAGTTGTGTTTTTTGTTTGATTTTCGCTTCGTTGCTTGGAAAGATTTAAACAACATGCAGAGGGTTACATTTAGGCCTGTAAGCAAACCGAGCGGCTCGGTGAGTTCGGCTCGTTCGGATCGAGCTCGGCTCGAGCTCGGCTCGATTAGTACATAAACGAATCCGAGTCTGAACTACGTTTGTTATTCGATTATTTTTCAAACGAGCTCGAGTTTGCTCGTGAACAACTCGGCTCGATAGGATGTATTTACAAAAATGCCCCTGCCTAATTAAAACACTACCTTCCTTCCTTTTTCTTCCGTTTCCTCTTCGCATTTCCTTCCACCCCTGACCCCCAGCGACCAGCGTCTTCATCGTCCTCCTCCTGAAGTCCTGAGACCTCCGCCGTAGACTGCAAAATAATCTTCCCTGCAGGCTGCTCTCCTACGTACTCTCCTCAAGTTAGCCTGCCATCGGATTTATTTCTTCCACCTCCGCCGTAGACTGCAAATTGCACCACCAAGGTTTGATTTCTAGGGTTCTGTTAAATAGGTTATTTTTACTGCGGCCTTTATACATTTTGTGACCTTTTTGTTTAGTACTGTAACTATTGTTAGAGTGTTGAGTGTTGAATTTGCCGGATTGAAGAAACTTGACTCTCTCGGTCTCTCCTCTCCCCTGCCCGTCCTCTTTTTAGGGAATATGCTATTTGTAGTAAATACTTTGTTTTATTGGGAATTCTGTATTTGCTAATTGATGGAAAGCATGTGATTTTTGAATGACTTGAATGTCATGTTGGGAGTTGATTGTTGAAGTTGCTGGAAAGTGGAAATGGAGTTGGTGAAATGTGAAATAGGTTGAAGAAGCTGCTGGAATTTTTTTATGTTGCCGAGCTTAACGAACCGATACCGAGCGGCTCGTGAACCTTCACGAGCCGAATACGATCACTTAGTTGCTGTTCGTTTAGATTACCGAACGGCTCGGCTCGTTCGCCTATATAAACGAACCGAGTTCGAACTTGTCAAAACTCGGTTCGCTCGGTTCGATTACAGGCCTAGTTACATTTTTCGGAGGCTGAGAGTCCAAAGATGTGAAAATACAACCACACATGACGAAGTCAAAAGCTATCTCGAAGGTTTGAAGAGAGAGGGGCAATACTTTCATTCCAAAGATGTGATATTACTCCATCCCACATTGTGTACTTTTAGTTTTACTATTGCCAAAAACTCCTTTCTAAGTTTTAATCACTTTTGGACTATAAAATAAAAGTGAATTTCATGGCAAAAAGTGCAAGAAATTAGAAACAAAAAGAAAAAAATGGTGAAAATTGTGACGTCCGCTCCCAAGCCCTAGCTTTGAGAATGACGCACCTGTCGTAGTCTACTACCAGAACTACAATGTGTCGTTCAAACTTCTTACGCGTAAGAAATAATGCAGAATTTTTTTCGCGGAAACGATAATTAAAAATTCAGATTCAATTCATAAATAATCCCAATACGAAAATAAACAATAGTTTAGGGCTGACAAAACCTAATACATCAAATGAAATCTAAAAGTTTGACATAAAAAGGATAAATATGATAACCCATCAAATATCTCACAAGTAAATCTCGTAGCTCACTCTCCTCAATTAGCTTGGTCAGACCCGTCCTCAAAAAAAGATATAATCAAAATCCTGCTCACTTGGAGGGCGGGGGGGGGGGGGAGAAGTAGGGTGAGTGATATAACGTCATATATTAGGTACCCGCCTGTATCCAATGCAGAACGAGCATACAACAATGGCATATACACATAGCCACATAATCCAAGTAACAGCACAGAAGCATAAAGTAAATAACTGCATAAAGTAAGTCACTCCACATAATATGCGCAACTTCATGATGCATGCTCCTAGTTCTACGTATCACACGCAATAAAGATCATGTAATGCGATATGTTCATATCTCTACCGTGCAATGCATGATCTCCGGGGGTTGTGGCTGTGGGATCCCCCACCACCGGCCTATTGGAACTGGGTGTCTGTAGCCCGTGTGCTACAATCCACCATACCTGAATGTCTGTGACTCGTGCATCACAATCCACCATATCTCAGTGCCTGTGACCCGTGCGTCACAATCCACCATATCTGAGTGCCTGTGACCCTGTGCGTCACAATCCATCATAAATGCAATGTCCGTGCCATGAATGCAATGCAAATTCCATCTTTCCATTTTTTAAGGATCTGTGCACCGTTTCCTTGCCTCCTCTGGCATTTATCCCATGGTGTATTAATTATCTGAAAGATGACAAGTTGATATTTACCGTCAAATATATTTTCCACGGCTTTTATAAATTTTCTGGCATTTTCTACTATTTTTCTTTATTTTCCCTATTTATTTCCTATTTATTTTAATTACTTAATTTAATACAATTTCAGAAATTAGGTGAAAATATTTTATATTTGGTATTTTGTATTTTTTGGAACCAAATTATAATTTTCTGAAATTTATTTATATTGTTTTGGAATTTTAAACTAATTTTAGTTAATTATTTACTATTTACTAATTCCAGAAATTAATAAATTTCTTTTCCTTTTTTTATAAGATAAATGGGCCGGCCTGCTGCCTTGGTCCGGTCCCATAGCCATCTAGCCCAGCCCGACATCCTGGCCGGTTTCCACCCTTTTTTTAAAAAAAAATTATATATTTTCACCTCAACTCGGCCCAGACCAGGCTGAGCTGGTCCAGCCCGCTACTAACGGTCCGCTGCTCTACCATCCTGAGCTGACCTGGAATTTATTTTTTTATTTTCCTATTTTCTTCTAACCTCAATAAAATCTTTGTTTTAACTCCGCATTCACCCAAACTAATTTCATTTGACTCCGTTTAATACGACGCATCTTATGCACCTGGACAGGGGCTGCGCGTGTGCAACACGCGCCACTTCGTTGAGAGAGATTGTCGAGTTTGGTTTGGATATTGTGGAGGATACAGAAAACATTTTGGCAACCTTGATTATCACCCCGTCATCGATTGATCAGATTAAAGAGGCTCAGAAAAATGATGTGACCCTCAGAGGTATTTGAGAGAGAATGATGACTAGTTAGATTGATGGTTTTCAGATATATGATGACAGCAACATGTGGTACCAAGGAAGGTTGTATATTCCTGATGTTTAGGACCTCAGGAAAGAATTGTTGAAGGAGGCACACAACTTGAGGTTATCGATTTATCTGGGGTGCCACGAAGATGTATGATGACTTAAAGAAGCACTACTGGTGGAGTGGCATGAAGAGACACATAGCTGAGTTTATTGAGAGATGTCTAGTATGCCAGCAAGTTAAAGCAGAGCATCATAGGCCTGGAGTTTTGATGTTTCTGCTAGAGATCCAGAGTGGAAATGGGAGCATGTGACGATGGATTTTGTAGTGGGGCTCCCGGGAACAAGAAACGGCAACGACGGTATATGGGTGATTGTTGATCGGTTGACTGCTTATTTTATGCCCATACCGAGTGACGCGACTTTAGAGAGATTGGTGACACTATATATAGATAATATTGTCAGTCTTCATAGAGTTCCAGTGAGTATTGTGTCGGATCGTGACCCGAGGTGATTTTGGTCGGCATGTCAAATGAGGATGGGGACTGAGTTACGTTGAGCACGGCATTTCATCCCCAAATCGACGGTCAGTTAGAAAGATCGATCCAAACATTGGAAGATATGCTTAGAGCGTCCGCTTTGGACTTCAAGGGGAACTAGAACGACATGGTTAAATTGATAGAGTTCTCTTATAATAACAGTCACCATGGTGCTATCGGCATGGCACCATTTGAGGCTCTCTATAGACGTAAGTGTAGATCTCTAGTTTATTGGGACAAAGTTGGAGAGCGAGCTATCACTGGACCAGAGCTAGTCGAGCAAACCAAAGAAAAAGTGAAGATCATTCGTGATGGACTCAAGGCTGCACAAGATAGGAGTAAGACTTGGGATGATACCAAGAGACATCCTTTGGAGTTTGAAGTGGGAGAGAAAGTTTACCTAAAAGTATCACCCACTAAGGGTGTGATGCGATTTGGAGAAAAAGATAAACTAAGTCCGCGTTATGTGGGTCAATATGAGATACTTGATCGAGTTGGCACTTTGGCCTATCATTTGGCATTACCCCTTGCCTTGGCCCAAGTGCGCAATGCCTTTCACGTGTCGCAGCTGAGGAGGTATGTTTCAGACCCGAGCCATGTATTGGATGCTCGACCACTGAAGGTGCATGCTGATGCTACCTATGAGGAGACCCCTATTCGGATCGTAGATCGTAAGGACCAAGTGCTGAGGCGTCAGGTCATTCCTTATGTGAAAGTGCAATGGACCAACCATACAGAACGAGAGGCGACTTGATAGGTTGAAGGACTTATGCGCGAGAGCTTTCCGCATCTCTTCGAATAAGGTACGCAAGTTTCGAGGATGAAACTTTTTGTAAGGGGAGAGGAGTGTTATGTACGCTTAATTTGTACATGGAAAAAATAATAATAATAAAAGGAAAAGAAATAGTAAATGATGATAAGTAAGGAAGAAACCTAAGTTAACTAAGATTAGGTAAATTGGAGATATATTTTGTAAGGAATCATAAGGTTACTAGGAAAAGAAATGCCTAAAATATCTAATATACAATTATCTATATATAATACCTAGTCTAAGCAAATTACACACACCACAAAACAATTTCCCTCACCCATCTCATTATGCCGCCTCCGCCTCCCTCCACGAAGCAAGAAGAAAAAAATATATATACACCACAACCAAGCTATTCGGCCACCAGCAAAGGGAAAAGAAAAAAAATATTTTTGACACCTACAAGTCTAGCCATCCGAGAGGTAGGAGGAAGGAAGAAGGGATTCTGCGTAAGAAGTTAATTTGCCAAAAAGGTATATGTCTATTCCCCCTCGTTTGATACGAATCAAGCATGTCCGATTGGAATCCTATTTGCTTTATGTGAAATTATTGTTTTAATGGGTTAATTGCACCTGGTATCCATTGTTTTCCACGAAGTTTTAAGTAGCATCCAATGTTTCATGAAACACACTTGGCATCCAGACTTATAGGGTTAATAGACACCTGACATCCTGCAACCGGGAAAGCACCTGCTATAGGCGGTTTTTAGCAATTTTCCTTTTATTTTTCACTTTTCTCCCACTTGGGGCCCAAAATTTTCAAACCATGGTTAATTCCACTTTCTTTCAACCATCTTTCTCTTCCTCCTTTTTCGTTTTCTTCTTTCGTTTTTAGTTGCAGAGTACACAAGTAAAGAAGAAATCTCAGCAATGGTGGACTGATTAAACCAAAAGATTTTATGAACTCAAATTCAGGAAAGCATGTAAGGAGAGCAACCCAATTCCACCACGCCGCCATTTTTTCCTCTCAATTTCTTCCCATTCCACACCTTTTTTGGTTCCTCCCCTGCTGTTCTTTATATGTTGTTTTCTTTTTTTCCCGTGAGAGAAATTTTGTGTTGGCCCTTCAGTTTGATGTCTATCTGATGTGGGTTTGCTTGAAGTTTGATAGTTTCTGTCGATTTCAAATTCTGGGTCTTATATTTGATGAAGTTTCTAGTTTCATATTGATTACTGAATTAATGCTTTATACATATTGTGGCTTTGATGCGGCGGAATGCTGTAAAGAATTTTGACTTCGAGCTGCCTTCCACTTCATCAGCTTCTTCTTCTTCGTCGATTTCTTTGGATGAGTACTTGTCTTAAGATTCAGTTTCAGGTGTGGCAGCTTTAGTCCCTAGAATTCTATTGAATCTTGTAAACAGAGAGATAAAAGGGGTGGCAACGAGGCGGATAAAGCGTGGGAGGAGGGGAAGAAGATGAAAGGGGAAGAAGGGAAGAAGATGAAAGGGGTGGGGATGAGGTGGGGTATAGGTTTTTTTATTGATTTTTGAATTATTTTTTATTACACTTTTAATTTATTTTGACTTTATTATTTTATTAATTGTAAACTGTGGTTAAAGTCAGGTTAAAAGTAGGGTTAGGTCCGGTCAAAGGTCGATTTCAGCGGTCAACGGTCGTCCAGCCGGTCATCTGGATGCCAGGTGTCTATTAACCCTATAAGTCTGGATGCCAAGTGTGTTTCATGAAACATTGGATGCTACTTAAAACTTCGTGGAAAACAATGGATACCAGGTGCAATTAACTCTTGTTTTAATTGCTAAATTCATGTGTTTTAATTCAAAAGCATGACTTTTACTCGATTGATCGCGGCTTTTATAAATTTTCTGGCATTTTCTACTATTTTTTCTTATTTTTTTTCCTATTTCCCCTATTTTTTCCTATTTATTTTAATTACTTAATTTAATACAAGTTTATAAATTAGGTGAAAACATTTTATATTTGGTATTTTGTATTTTTTGGAATTAAATTATATTTTTCTTGAATTTTTAAACTAATTTTAATTAATTATTTACTATTTAATAATTCCAGAAATTAATAATTAATTCCTTTTCCTTGTTTTAATAAGTTAAATGAGCCGTCTTGCTGTCCTAGTCTGATCCGCTGGCCATCCGGCTCGGCCTGATATCTTGGCTTGTTTTCCACCCTTTTTTTTAAAAAAATTATATATTTTCACTCAGCCCAACCCACTTTCAGCTCGGACCAGGATGAGCTGATCTAACCCGCCAATGGCAGTCCGCTGCTCTGCCATCTAGGTCAGCCCGGGTCTGCCTGACACGACTGAATTGTAATTTTTTTATTTTCTTCTAACCTCAATAAAATCTTCATTTTAACTCCGAATTGATACAAACCAATTTCATTTGACTCCGTCTAACATTACGCATCTTATGCGCCTAGATACGTCATGCGTGTTCTGGACGCGCTGTCAGGGGCTGTCCGTGGGCCTCACATGCCTCCCCTGAACGCGCGCGTGTTCCGTCAGACTCATTTTTTGATTTTCAGTCTAATTCCGACATAATTTTCGAGCTACGTGGCCTATTTCTAAGGCTATTCATGCAATTTTCTATTTTAACGCATGAAAAACCATTCTTTTAAATTCTTTTTTGGGTCACGCGAACATCAACATAGCACGCACACATACACATACGATCAAAGGAGCAAAAGCCATGCTTTTGAATTAAAACGCATGAATTTAGCAATTAAAACAATAATTTCACAAAAAGCAAATATGATACCAGTCGGACATGCTTGATTCGTATCAAATGAGAGAAAATAGACACCTACCTTTTGGCGAATTAACTTCCTATGCGGAATCTCTTCTTTCCTCCTCCTACCTCTCGGCTGGCTAGACTTGGAGGTGTCAAAAATGTTCTTTTTTTTCTTTTCCATTTGTTGCTGGCCGAATAGCTTGGGTGTGGTATATATATATATTTTTTTCTTCTTGCTTTGTGGAGAGAGGTGGCAGAATGAGATGGGTGGAGGAAATTGTTTTGTGGTGTGTGTAATTTGCTTAGACTAGTTAGTTTATATAGATAATTGTATATTAGATATTTTAGGTATTCATTTTCCTAGTAGCTTAGGATTCCTTTCAAAATATATCTCCAATTAACCTAATCTTAGTTAACTTAGGTTTATTCCTTACTTATCATCATTTATTATTATTATTATTATTATTATTATTATTATTATTATTATTATTATTATTATTATTATTATTATTATTATTATTATTATTATTATTATTATTATTATTATTATTATTATTATTATTATTATTATCCATGTACAAATTAAGCGTACATAAAAAATAGCCTGTCCCTTTTACTTAATGATTGACTTTTTTTAAATTTGTTTTAGGTGTTATCTGTCTTCCTGTTTTTTCAACTCATAGTACAAGCTTAATAAAGCAAACATTTCTATTTTCTATTTATTTTGAGTTTACTAGAATTTCATTTTTATGCATAGTAAAATGTTGTTAATTTTAATAATAATAGTATAATTTCAACTACTAATGTTATATTCATTTGTCAACTTAAAATTCAGTTTTCAATTTAACATGTTATGAAAACTATTTTATATTTCAGAAAATACAAGTTCTTGATTTTTTCTCAATGATTCCATATTTATTTTTTTATAAACTTATTCTTATATATTTTATATTATTGATAAATTATATTATAAAGTGGAAAACTAATTCAATTTATCAATATTTTTACTCTAGCAATAAACTTGAGTTGCACAAAAAACAAATAAACATTCAAACTGACAAATAAACTTCTGCTTAGTTTGACCTGAAAAGCTAATTTATATATCGACCATTTTTGCAGCAAAAACTTATTAAATTTGTAGATCAAAGATCTCTCTGCCCAAACGGTGTTAGAAAAGTTGGTTGGTGTGTAGGATCTGCAATGCACCACTAGAAGGGGGGGTTGAATAGATGGTGCGGAAAGTGTGCTTTTTAAAATTTCTTTAAACTTGAACAATTCAAGTTCTGAAAACAGATTCTGCTTTCAGGACCTGTTTTAAAACGTTTTTAAAACCAGGTTAGAGGTCTCCAAAAATTATGAAATTTTGAGAGAACTTAGCCTCAGATGTTATGAGGGTCCCCTAAAAATTTCAAATCAAAATTCAACCTTTAACCCCTTCAAAAACCGTTGGCACTCAGATTGTGCAAATCTGCCAGAAACGGTAGATGGTTTTGAAAAATTAATTCCTATTTATGTGAATGTCCAAATGATCTGAAAATTTGACCAATAACTCCTCACACACTATGTTTAAATAGGTTGAAACAGTTTTTGAAAATTCTTTTGGGAAGTAGGTCAAACACAACCAAAGTCTCAACCTTTGCAAGTCTGAAAATCAGACTGCACTAGTCTCAGATCTTTTGATGTTTGACTGACCTATACTTGCCCAAAAGGGTTGAAACTTGTGCCAAATTAACCCTAGAACGTTTATGTATGCTTCTGAAAATTTTTATAATTTCTGGAAATCGTTTACTATTTTTCCGAACGTGAACAAAACGGATAAACAGTGCAGAAACTGAAAAGTAAATGCTGAAAGTAAATTGCACCAAGAATTTTATACCGGTTCGGTTATAAACAACCTACTCCAGTCTTCAAGGAACACTTTTCTTGGTTCACACTAATCACACACACGCAGTACACCTTACCGCAGGGTTGATAGAGTTACAGCTAACTCCAACCCTTTACAAACCTTGTATGTCGAGTACAATTCACACGAGCACCACCACCTTGCTAGAATGAAGATTGATCACACCTTGATCAATCTTTTACAAAGATGAATGAATGGTGGTTTCTATGAAGCCCATTCAAGATTGAAAGAAGTAAAATACAATAGGCTTTTTACAAGAAAAGAGAGAGAAAGTGTAGGAGAAAAGAGGCTTGGCACTTTGATCACTTTAGAATGCAAATCTTGGTGTTGTTTTTGTTTGTTCTTCTCTTCTCCTTATAGCTCTTCTAGCCGTCCCCCTTATGGCCTTCTCCCCTCTTGAAAATTTCCTTTTAAGTGCTTGAGAGAGTGTAAGACATCATGGTGACAATGCTTTGCTTACTTGGCATCACTCCATTGGACCATCATTTAGTCATTGCTTACTTGGCACCTCTTGATTGGCTTAATGTTGTCATCATTGATGACATGGAAAATCTGAAATAAACACTAAATATTTGCCAAATAATCAATCATTAAATCATACCATAATTCTCAAATTTTGTCATAAAGTGCAAGACACAAAAATTCTTCCTTCCATCCTCAAAGAAATCGGCCAGCACCCTATTGTTAATGCTGAAATTTTCAGCATTTACAACATGAGATGAATTCAGATTTTTTTTCATTTTCCTTTGAATTTTTGTCATGAAAAAAAATCAATTATATAAGGTAAGTCTTGCTACCAAATGAAGAATGAACTTGGACACAAAGAGAAGCAACATTCGGCCAGCACACCCCTCACACATGCTGAAAAATTTCAGCATGTGTGATATGTAAAATATCACACTTAATTACCTTACATAAAATTCAAATCATTTCCATAACTCCTTTAATTTATCCTTTAATGAAAAATTGACAAAATATCTTGCTCAATGGTGAAGAATTCGGCCAAGACAAGTGTGACATGCTGAAATTTTCAGCATGTGACATAAGAGAGGTATATGTTGAATACTTACCTTTTGTAGCTTCTCTCTTTGATTCATCAACATTGTATGGTTGATCCTTGACCAATCAACATGCCAACAAGGCTCCACATGTGCTCCAACTCAGCTGTAGTGACGTTTGAATATGTTTGTGCATGTGCTGAAATTTATTTTTGCTAACTTTGTAAAATAGTGCACATTTAGTAATACACACATGTAATATTCCAATCAGCCCTTAATTTAATTTTCTAGAATACTTTAAGATGTATATTATATGTAAAAAGTGTCTAGATACGTGTCACATGATGTCCAAGAAAAACGTTCCATGTTAAGTGCGTAGAAAACCGAATTTTCGATATTTATCGATTACCCGATTTTTCTCTAATTTAAATTCCAACTTTTGCACATGATATATATATTATGTTATACATAATATATATAATATATACTTTAAATTTCAGCTCTTGGCTGATTTAAAGTGGTACCATGTGACAAAATTAAAATTGTAATCTTCACATTTTGGCCTAAATGTGGGGTGATTTGTGTGTGCCAACATGGAAAGTATTTTTGGATGATCATATCATGTGTAGCACGAAATTTTCATCACTTTTTGATGTATATGGGCTGGCCATTTAATTATGGCAAGTACGTGACACGTTAGCGAAGTTTTGGTATTCGCCCGATACGACAAATTTCGGTTTAGAACCTTTTATCGTGTCGTATTTAATTTGTCATCACCATATCTTATATCATATGATATAAGACCTGAATATACTCATAAATATGAGTTAAGTATAGTGGTGTGACGTTAACGTACGTACGTAAGATATATAACGTGTCGGTAGTACGTTGGACTACATGTGTATGTGCCTTTTATAAAAAATCTGAAAATATAGCATATATATGTATAAAAAACGTGTGGAATTAAATGTGGGGAGGAGGAGAAGACTTTCCTTCCATAGCCATGTTGCCTTTGTGCCTTTTCCAAATGCATCTTCCTTTAATGAACTACTAAGTTTATTAAACTAAGTACTTCACTTAATGAACTACTTTAGTTCATTTATTGTGGCACCTGAAAATAGTATAAACTCAACAAATGTTCGCCATATGATGTAAGCTTTAATGCTTCATGGCTCGTTAGTACGGCAACATAATATATAAGCTAAATAAGGCAAGTAATGGCAAGTTATCATGCATACATGTACACTTGTGTATATATATATATATACTCAACGTTTATATATATATATATATATATATATATATATATATATTCAATTTTCTTATTTTGAAATCACTCAAACCCTCTTATTTCTACAATCTCCCCCTTTTGATGATTTTCAAAATAACTAGTGTACATGATTTAAGTGCTATCTCTCCCCCTTGAATTTTGCACAGATTTGAAATTTGAATTTCGAATTTCAAATCCGGCTCCCCCTTGATTCATGCAATTAGGATCAATCTGTGACCAATCAGTTCTCTCTCTCCCCCTTAAATCATGCTTCTCTCTCCCCCTTTATTTTGGAAAGTTAATCAAAAGATTTTTGTCAAAAAGGAAAGTAAATCAAATAATATCACATTAAATCACATCAACGGGAATCATGCCTAATTTAGAACGAAGAGATTCAAATGTGGCTTGATTTAAGGTCTTTGTGAATATATCCGCTACTTGTGATTCTGTGCGTACGTGATCTATGACAATATTACCATTGTTAACGTGATCACGAAGAAAATGATAGCGAACTTCTATATGCTTAGCCTTAGAGTGTAATACGGGGTTCTTAGACAAATTTATTGCACTCATACTATCACAATATATAGGAATTTTATTTACGGTAATTCCAAAGTCCGAAAGTTGTTGTTTTATCCACAACAACTGTGTGCAACAAAGGCTAAGAGCCATATACTCAGCCTCAGTAGTGGACAAAGCAACACTTGCTTGGTTTTTGGAAAACTATGAAATAAGGGAATTTCCTATAAATTGGCAAGTTCCGCTCGTGCTTTTTCTATCTATCTTGCAGCCACCATAATCTGCATCAGTGTAAGCATGTAAGTCGAATGTAGAATCATTATCATACCAAATACCTAAGGTGGGCGTGTGCTTAATATAACGGAATATTCTTTTTACCGCATTTAAGTGTGACACCTTAGGTTGACTTTGAAAACGAGCACACATGCATACGCTAAACATGATGTCAGGCCTACTAGCAGTTAAATATAGTAAAGAACCTATCATAGATCGATATAATCCATTATCAACGTCTTTACCATGTTCATCTTTGTCTAATTTAGTAGTAACACTCATAGGCGTGGGGGATGGTTTCAAATTTTCAAAATTGAATTTCTTGATCATGTCATTTACGTACTTAGCTTGGCTTATATGAATTCCTTTATTCGTTTGCTTAATCTGCAAGCCAAGAAAATAATTAAGTTCACCAACCATAGACATTTCAAATTCAGCTTTCATACAATTTTCAAAATCTTTAACGAGTCTATGTGAGGTAGAACCGAAAATAATATCATCTACGTAGATTTGAATAATAAGTAAATCTGATTTTTCTTGTTTCAAAAATAGTGTACTATCTATAGTACCACGTTTAAAATTATTTTCTAAAAGAAAAGTAGCAAAACGATCATACCATGCTCTCGGCGCTTGCTTTAGACCATATAGTGCCTTCTTTAGTTTGTACACGTGATCTGGATGTTTCGAATCTTCAAAACCTGGTGGTTGCTTCACGTATACTTCTTCTTGTATAAATCCGTTTAGAAAAGCACTTTTGACGTCCATTTGATACAATTTAAAATCTTTCATGCAAGCAATAACAAGTAAGAGTCGTATAGCTTCTAAACGTGCTACGGATGCAAATGTTTCATCGTAGTCTATTCCTTCTTCTTGATTATATCCTTGAGCTACGAGTCTTGCTTTATTTCTAACGACCTTTCCTTCTTCATTCATTTTATTCCTAAATACCCACTTTGTGCCTATTATTGTCTTATCTTGTGGTCGTGGCACTAAATCCCATACATCATTTCTAACGAATTGATTAAGTTCGTCATGCATAGCATCAATCCAAGATGAATCACTCAAAGCATCATGCACATTTTTGGGCTCAATTTCAGAAATCATAGCATGAAATTCATTTATTTCATCCGAAGTGATTCTTCTACGTGGTCGCACACCGTGAGTAATGTCGCCTATGAAGAGATCTTGTGGGTGATCTCTATGCCATCTTGGTTGATTATTTTCTAAGTTATCATGCATTTCTATATGATCATGCATTTCTAGTGTCTCATTCATCTCATGCATATCAAAAGAATCATTATCTTCATCCAAAACGGGTTTCAATTCAAAATCATCGTCATATTCCTTATCTTTATCAATCTCTCCAAATTCATTGAATTTAACATGAATAGATTCTATGATTTGTCTAGTGAGAGGATCATAACATCTATATGCTTTTGAATTTATGGAATACCCAACAAAAATGCACTCAATTGATTTGGATTCAAATTTATCTAAATTATCTTTTGTATTCAAGACAAAGCATTTGCATCCAAACACACGAAATAATCAATCTTAGGCATGCGATCATTCAAAATTTCGTAAGGCGTCTTATTTATTTTCTTTCTTATAGATAGGCGATTTACAATATAGCATGCATAATTTACGGCTTCCGCCCACAGAAATCTAGGCAATTTATTTTCGCAAAGCATGGTTCTAGAAATTTCTTGTAGTGTGCGATTCTTTCTTTCTACTACTCCATTTAATTGTGGAGTTCTAGGTGGCAAAAACTCATGTTTAATTCCTTTTTCTTCACAAAACGAAATCATTTCTTTATTTTTAAACTCACCGCCTCTATCGCTTCTTATTCTTTTCACATTTACGCCGTATTGATTTTCAAGTTGTTTAATTAATTTAGCGATTTCTACGGCGCTATCATCCTTATGTGCAAGAAATAAAGTCCAAGTATAGCGAGAAAAGTCATCAACAATCACACATGCATAGTGACGCCCACCAAGGCTTGTAGTGCGACTAGGACCAAACAAATCGATATGCAATAGTTCTAGTATTCTAGTCGTGCTTATCTCATTTTTAGGCTTAAGTGACTCACGTGTTTGTTTGCCTTTTATGCAAGATTCACACAACTGAAAGTTGTCTAAATCAAGCGTAGGCAATCCCCGTACTAGGTTCTTTCGTTGCAATTTTTCTAGTGTAGAAATACCTATGTGTCCTAAACGTCTATGCCACAAATTCACATTGGGTTCATTTGACGTAAAACATTTAACTTTAGCGTCTACTACATCATCCATAGATAGCGTAAAGATATTTCCTTCTCGTTTTCCTTTTAAAACGGTTTCTCTATTTTTATTTATTATATTGCAATAAGAGTGAGTAAAACAAACATTGAAGCCATTGTCAACAAATTGAGAAATACTAAGAAGATTGTAAGATAAGTTGCTTACCAAAAATACGTTGGAGATTTGAAGTGTATTCGGATTGCCAATCGTACCTTTTCCAATGATCTTCCCTTCATTGTTGTCTCCAAAGGTCACGGATCCGCCTTTGTGACCTTCTTTAATTTGGAGAACAGGCTCGGGTCACCCGTCATGTGCCTCGAGCACCCACTGTCAAGGAACCACTTTATTGGTGTGTCTTTTGATGAGTGGTCTCCCTGCAATGTGAAAAGGTGATTTAGGTACCCTTTTAATTTTGGGTCCTTTCGAGTTAGTTAATCACCTTTTGGTAAAGGTACCTTTCGGTACCCATACTTGGGTGATCCTTCTCGGTCTATCAAATGGCAAGAATGAAGGTGCGATATAATATACATGTGGTGCATGTACTTTGGGTCTTTGCCCAAGGACTCCTCTATACTCATTGAATGAAGGACACTTTTGATATGTCCTTGTGTGCGTGTGCGTAGTGCGTGGATGATATGTATTTTGTGTATGCATTGTTCTTTTCTTCTCATATCTATATGGTACAACGTTATATTTCACATGATATGAGGGAGTGGGGCGTGTGGAAGGGGGCGCTTTTTGCGTCATCTTAGACGCCACTTGATGCTTAGGGGTGTCTACTTTCTTAGACACAACAAACTTGGTTGGTTTTGGTTGATACTTCGTTAGTATCAACGTATCCCAATCCAGTTTTGTCACTGTCATGCTTTTGCGATAATATGATGCGATGCAGCATGTTTGACCATGTATCGAATTGTTTCATCATTTTCTCTAAGTCTGTATTCCTTGATTTCAAATTTGAAATCTCGGATTTCATTTCATTATTTGAGAAGTCAATGATGAGATCTCGGTTTTAATGCAGTGATGACACATGAAGACTCTTTCTTTGAATCGCTTAATTGAGCGACAAGATTCTCGTTAGAAGATTCTAACAGTTTCTTGTCTTCAATTAAACGTTTCTTTTCTTTTGCGAGAGTCTTAGTAAATTTATGTAATTCAAGATACTGACTAAAAAGATCATCATAAGGAGGTTCAGAGTCAGAGTCAGAATCAGATGATACCTCATTAGACGCCTTTGAAGCGAAGCAAACTTGAGCGGTCTCCTCTTCGGTCTCAGTTTCAGAGTCTGATGAGTCACTCCATGTGGAGGCCTTTAGTGTGCGTTTCCTTTGTTTAGGATCTGAGACGAGTCTATTTTTGTTCCGCTCCTTGTCAGGGTATTTATTAGTTTGCTTTTCTTTGTTTGGGCAGTCATATGATAAGTGTCCGAGTTTGCCGCATTCATAACATTTAATGTCCTTATTATTTGACTTGTTTTATTTCTCTTAGATGTAGTGCCCTTGTTTTTATTTCTAAATGACTTTCTCATGAATCTTCTTAGTCCTTTAGCCAATAGAATTAAATCATCATTATCCGATTCGGAATCACTATCATCTACGTGATCGGAGGGAGGGGAGACGTATTCATTTGATTTAAAAGCAATCGTCTTACCTTGTTTAGATGATTCCGATTTCCGAATAGTAAGTTTGTTTTCATAAACTTTGAGTGAGCCAATGAGTTCTTCCATTTTTATTGATTTAGTCTCCTTACTTTCTTCTATAGCAGTCACTTTAGGGTCCCATTCCGAAGGAAGGCTTCGTAGGACTTTCTGTACCTTTTCCTGCGTAGTAAAAGCCTTACCAGAGACTCAAGAGAGTTATAGATGTTAGTTAAACGAAGATCCATATCTACAATCGACTCATTAGGCAACAATTTAAAAGACTCAAGAGTAGACATGAGCATATTAATTTTTGACTCTTTTACTTGACTCGTGCCTTCGTGTTTCATTTCTAAAATTCTCCACATTTCTTGTGCACTCGAACAATTTGACACATAACTAGACTCACTTTTACTTAATCCGTTTTAAAAGCAATTGCATAGCCCTAGCATTCATACTAAGTTTCTTTTTATCATCACTCGTATATTCTTGTCTAGTTTTAATAACTTCTAAAGTAACTCCGTCTACAGTGGATACATTAGATGGGACATATGGACCATCTTCAATTATTGACCAAAGATCTATATCTATAGCCATAAGAAAAAGTTTCATCCTAAGTTTCCATTGAATAAAAGACTCACCGTCAAAAAGTGGAGGCCTTTGGCTCGACATACCTTCTTGTTCGGTTTTGAGATTTGTGGATGCCATCTCACTGAATCGTTGGATTCCTTGTAGTGAGTATTCCTGCGCTCTGATACCACTTGTAGGATCTGCAAGGCACCACTAGAAGGGGGGGGGGGGTTGAATAGATGGTGCGGAAAGTGTGCTTTTTAAAATTTCTTTAAACTTGAACAATTCAAGTTCTGAAAACAGATTCTGCTTTCAGGACCTGTTTTAAAACGTTTTTAAAACCAGGTTAGAGGTCTCCAAAAATTATGAAATTTTGAGAGAACTTAGCCTCAGATGTTATGAGGGTCCCCTAAAAATTTCAAATCAAAATTCAACCTTTAACCCCTTCAAAAACCGTTGGCACTCAGATTGTGCAAATCTGCCAGAAACGGTAGATGGTTTTGAAAAATTAATTCCTATTTATGTGAATGTCCAAATGATCTGAAAATTTGACCAATAACTCCTCACACACTATATTTAAATAGGTTGAAACAGTTTTTGAAAATTCTTTTGGGAAGTAGGTCAAACACAACCAAAGTCTCAACCTTTGCAAGTCTGAAAATCAGACTGCACTAGTCTCAGATCTTTTGATGTTTGACTGACCTATACTTGCCCAAAATGGTTGAAACTTGTGCCAAATTAACCCTAGAACGTTTATGTATGCTTCTGGAAATTTTTATAATTTTTGGAAATCGTTTACTATTTTTCCGAACGTGAACAAAACGGATAAACAGTGCAGAAACTGAAAAGTAAATGCTGAAAGTAAATTGCACCAAGAATTTTATACCGGTTCGGTTATAAACAACCTACTCCAGTCTTCAAGGAACGCTTTTCTTGGTTCACACTAATCACACACACGCAGTACACCTTACCGCAGGGTTGATAGAGTTACACCTAACTCCAACCCTTTACAAACCTTGTATGTCGAGTACAATTCACACGAACACCACCACCTTGCTAGAATGAAGATTGATCACACCTTGATCAATCTTTTACAAAGATGAATGAATGGTGGTTTCTATGAAGCCTATTCAAGATTGAAAGAAGTAAAATACAATAGGCTTTTTACAAGAAAAGAGAGAAAGAAAGTGTAGGAGAAAAGAGGCTTGGCACTTTGATCACTTTAGAATGCAAATCTTGGTGTTGTTTTTGTTTGTTCTTCTCTTCTCCTTATAGCTCTTCTAGCCGTCCCCCTTATGGCCTTCTCCCCTCTTGAAAATTTCCTTTTAAGTGCTTGAGAGAGTGTAAGACATCATGGTGACAATGCTTTGCTTACTTGGCATCACTCCATTGGACCATCATTTAGTCATTGCTTACTTGGCACCTCTTGATTGGCTTAATGTTGTCATCATTTGATGACATGGAAAATCTGAAATAAACACTAAATATTTGCCAAATAATCAATCATTAAATCATACCATAATTCTCAAATTTTGTCATAAAGTGCAAGACACAAAAATTCTTCCTTCCATCCTCAAAGAAATCGGCCAGCACCCTATTGTTAATGCTGAAATTTTCAGCATTTACAACATGAGATAAATTCAGATTTTTTTTTTCATTTTCCTTTGAATTTTTGTCATAAAAATAAATCAATTATATAAGGTAAGTCTTGCTACCAAATGAAGAATGAACTTGGACACAAAGAGAAGCAACATTCGGCCAGCACACCCCTCACACATGCTGAAAAATTTCAGCATGTGTGATATGTAAAATATCACACTTAATTACCTTACATAAAATTCAAATCATTTCCATAACTCCTTTAATTTATCCTTTAATGAAAAATTGACAAAATATCTTGCTCAATGGTGAAGAATTCGGCCAAGACAAGTGTGACATGCTGAAATTTTCAGCATGTGACATAAGAGAGGTATATGTTGAATACTTACCTTTTGTAGCTTCTCTCTTTGATTCATCAACATTGTATGGTTGATCCTTGACCAATCAACATGCCAATAAGGCTCCACATGTGCTCCAACTCAGCTGTAGTGACGTTTGAATATGTTTGTGCATGTGCTGAAATTTATTTTTGCTAACTTTGTAAAATAGTGCACATTTAGTAATACACACATGTAATATTCCAATCAGCCCTTAATTTAATTTTCTAGAACACTTTAAGATGTATATTATATGTAAAAAGTGTTTAGATACGTGTCACATGATGTCCAAGAAAAACGTTCCATGTTAAGTGCGTAGAAAACCGAATTTTCGATATTTATCGATTACCCGATTTTTCTCTAATTTAAATTCCAACTTTTGCACATGATATATATATTATGTTATACATAATATATATAATATATACTTTAAATTTCAGCTCTTGGCTGATTTAAAGTGGTACCATGTGACAAAATTAAAATTGTAATCTTCACATTTTGGCCTAAATGTGGGGTGATTTGTGTGTGCCAACATGGAAAGTATTTTGGATGATCATATCATGTGTAGCACGAAATTTTCATCACTTTTTGATGTATATGGGCTGACCATTTAATTATGGCAAGTACGTGACACGTTGGTGAAGTTTCGGTATTCGCCCGATACGACAAATTTCGGTTTAGAACCTTTTATCGTGTCGTATTTAATTTGTCATCACCATATCTTATATCATATGATATAAGACCTGAATATACTCATAAATATGAGTTAAGTATAGTGGTGTGATGTTAACGTACGTACGTAAGATATATAACGTGTCGGTAGTACGTTGGAATACATGTGTATGTGCCTTTTATAAAAAATCTGAAAATATAGCATATATATGTATAAAAAACGTGTGGAATTAAATGTGGGGAGGAGGAGAAGACTTTCCTTCCATAGCCATGTTGCCTTTGTGCCTTTTCCAAATGCATCTTCCTTTAATGAACTACTAAGTTTATTAAACTAAGTACTTCACTTAATGAACTACTTTAGTTCATTTATTGTGGCACCTGAAAATAGTATAAACTCAACAAATGTTCGCCATATGATGTAAGCTTTAATGCTTCATGGCTCGTTAGTACGGCAACATAATATATAAGCTAAATAAGGCAAGTAATGGCAAGTTATCATGCATACATGTACACTTGTGTGTATATATATATACTCAACGTTTATATATATATATATATTCAATTTTCTTATTTTGAAATCACTCAAACCCTCTTATTTCTACAATCTCCCCCTTTTGATGATTTTCAAAATAACTAGTGTACATGATTTAAGTGCTATCTCTCCCCCTTGAATTATGCACAGATTTGAAATTTGAATTTCGAATTTCAAATCCGGCTCCCCCTTGATTCATGCAATTAGGATCAATCTGTGACCAATCAGTTCTCTCTCTCCCCCTTAAATCATGCTTCTCTCTCCCCCTTTATTTTGGAAAGTTAATCAAAAGATTCCTGTGCATCAACACAGAATATATGATATATGATATAAGTGAACGAATAAGCATGACAAAAGGAGAGATTGAAAGCTAAACCAGTTCTCATGTGATTTTATTTCTGTACTTTATCTGTTATATGTATTCAAGTGGTTTATCCTACCTGTTACAGTATTTGTGAATCGGAGACGTGTTAGGTTCCTTATATTATTGTATCTATTTATCACCCCATCTCTGATGCATGATCCACATGACGAACCCAGATGGAGATACTTGCTGGGCGATTCATTGTCGCTCATCCCTTCTTTTTCATCATGTAGAGCCTCAGGATCTAGAGCTGGATTACATAGAGGACGGTCGAGAGAGTAGGTTCTGTGGACAGTCTAGTGGGCCTCAGTTTTAGCTTTTGTATTTTGATATCTCAGCTCTGTACTTTTGTTGATGTACGGATGATGCTGTATTCGGATGTAGTTATTTCATACTTATGTTGATGTTTATTTCTGTCTATTTTATGATGCTTCCGCTATTCGATACATGTTTATAACGATGCTCATATGGATGTTATCCGCGCCTAGTACTTCTCGTAGCAAGGGGCACCGTGCCAAGACCCTAGTCTCGGGAGGGGCGTTGCAGTTGGTATCAGAGCTAAGGCTCCAGATCCATAGCGGGCAACATAAGATAAACAATGACATCTACGTAGGCTATGATCTTAGGGTTTAAGTTTGACTTTAGACTGAGTGAGCCAACATTATTATAGGTCCCTTAGAACGGTTTATTAAAGTATAACCCTTACACATAAGTACAACTTTAAACTGAATTTTATGTGTGATTATATGAATTGATTGTGGGAAATGACTGTGTCGATAGGATGACATCGCAACCACGAGGTAGACCTTGCACAGATAAACCAGCATAGTTACGCCCACCACTATCGGCACCACCAGTTGAGGATCTGGTGCCAACACCACCAGAGCAGATTCCACCTCCGCAGGCATAGGGACCCGGAGATAATCCACATGTATTATTCGATGCCATGATCCACCTGGGTCATGCAATCAGGAATGCTCAGGCATCTACTGCACCACCACCACCACAACCGCATCAGCAGATGTGCATGCAATTTTACTTTGGACAGCTGAAGAGGTCTTGAGTACCCAACTTTGGTGGGGCCCGATCCAGACGAAGATGAGAAATGGCTTGATCAGGTGGAGAATTGCTTAGAAATGTTACAGGTGCCAGATGAGATTAAAGCACAGATTATCCAGCCGTTTCTGATTGGTGAGGCTAATCAGTGGTGGAAGACCATTATACAGCCATTGACCAGGCCAACTGCATGGACTAGATTTTTGGATGAGTTTTGAAAGTTCTATATTCCTCTGTCGGTGACTATTCGGAAGATTGGAGAGTTCGAGACTCTGAGACAGGGGACGACATTACTATTTCAGTATGCTAATTGATTTATTACTTTGGGCTGCTATGTTCCATCCGTCATGGCAGATGAGAGGCTCAAGATGATCAAGTTCAAGCTCGGCCTCAATTCGAGAATCAGGACTTGGATTGTCAATGCAAACCTGGATAATTTCTCACAGCTGCTAGATGCCTACTTTCGAGTAGAGGAGGACATTGCTCAGAGAGATGAGGAGGACAGAGGCAAGATGCCTCAGGATATTACTAATAATCAGTTCATCAACATGCCAAATTTCAAAGGAGGCTAGGTGGACAACACCTTTCCACCAGCTGCACTTACCACAGCGTGCTATTCTGATATGTCGCACTTGCCAGTGACAATACACAGGTGAGTGTCGAATGAAGACCGGCACATGTTTTCGTTGTGGTAAGATGGGACACATGATGAGGGACTGTCCGAAGAAAAGAATTGAACAACATGAAGGTGCACAACCACAAGGAGGACACCCACGGGCTAACGCCCGGGTTCAGGTTATGACAGACGCGGTGGCTGAGGATGCACCAGATATGGTGGCAAGTATGCTTGTTGTCTACTAGGTATAAATGGAAATTGTTAGGATACAATCTAGTAGTGAGACGAGAACCCCTAAGGCATGATTTATCACCAACAGGATAACAAAGTTCATGACATAGCAAGACAAGAATATTAAAACAAATAAAGAGAGATGATGGAATTCCTCCGCCATAAGTGAGGCCTAAATAAAAATAACATTTCCTTGAAAAAAAGAGAGATGATGGATCAGGGTAGTGCAACGGCAGCGTAGAAATTAGAATGCTGAGGTAAATAACCTAGGAATAACTATCAAAACCGATAAACACCCGATAAGCCAACAATCAGATTTCCCAATAGAGCCGCGTAAGTCAAAATCCTAGAAGGCATGTCCGAATGTCAGAGCGGTGCATCAGACGATGGATAACAATTTGAGACATGTGATAAGAGTGAAATCAATAGAATAATGCTAAGCAGTGGATGAGACTGAAGTTTCCAGTTTTGAGGATGAAACTTTTTATAAGGGGGAGGAATGTTACGACCTGCACCCCAGGCTAGTGGAAAAGAGAACAAAAAGGAAGTACGATGGAAATTAGAGTGCGATCGTTGTACCGCACTTAGTGCAATAAGTGTGTAAGGGTATTAAAATTTTTTTTTTAAGAACTACTAAAGTCTTATATTAGACATAAGAATAATTAAAATAAACGTATAAAGAAGTGTAGATATTTTATTAGGAATTAAAGTAAAAGAAAAAGAAATAGCACATAAGAAAAGGAGAGAGGGACAAAATGGCAAGTTACCACCCTATCCATTCCATGGCCGCCCACCCCCAAGCTATGAAAGACAAACTTGTCTTGCATTTTATTCCATTTTCTTTAATTATTTCCTCCCCATCCTTATTCCATCCAATGGCATTTCATGCATGCCTTACACACACTTTCTTATTTTCTTTCATTTTTTTTCTCCCCACCATCATTTTAATTCTCCTACATATCTTAAGGACGACCCAACCAAATGCCATGCATGCCATAACCTTCTTACACTCCCACTTACCAAACAAAAGCCTAATGATTCCCTTCCCACTCATCTACCTAAATTCCGGCCAACACCCAAGGGAACCAAGAAATAAAATCCATTTCTTGATATAACCTCACTTAATTTTTATTTCACCTCTCTCTCACTTCAAAATTCCCTCATCCTCACATCCCCTTCTCCAATCGTGAGTTAGTAAGCCATAAAGGGGAAGCATTTGTTTCAATTTCAAGCAAAGATCAAGCCTTCCAATTTAAGAATCCTTAAGGTAAGGACCTTATCATCCTTTCTAAACATCTTTTTCATCATCCATCTTCCCACAAAAACTCAAAACACCTCCATTTAGGCACTTGGGCCACGAGGTGCAACAAAGAAGAGGAAGAGTTTCTCTAGGTTGAAAAGTAGGAATCCTCAAGGTGTACAAAGGTATGTCTTCTTAAGAACTGATTGTAGAACCTCCTTAATGTCTTATATTCTTTAAAACTAACCAATCTTCTCTTCCATTTGGCCATCAAGCCTGTGAGGTCCACAAGCCAAAGGAAAGGAGAATTTTCCATCTTAAGTGTAAGATTTAAAAGAAAAGGCAAGTACTCTTCTTGGTTTCTTCATGCATGTTGAAAAGTATATCATTTATGTTGTTATATCAAATTGGATCATGCATATATATGTTCAAATGGATTTCTACTATGATCATATCAAAACAGTGGATTTTTCCTGCTAAAAGTATGAAGACTTGTGTATTTCTTGAATGTATGTGTACTTGAGGCTAAGAAGATGTTAAAAAGAGACATACATGTGAAGTTAATAATATAAATAGGTCTCATGTGTGTGTGGATGACATGTTGAATGAAAGAATAGACATGCATGTTCATTTCTTGAAAAGGTGTTGGACATATATTTCATTTTTTGAAAAGGTGTACTAAGGATCATCTCTTGCTTCATTTTTGTGTGAATCTTCATCCAAAATGGGGGCTGCGGCCTCCCTAATTAAGTATGATTCATCACCATCAATTGATGTGTAATCTTGATGATCATAGCCTAATAATGTGTATTCGCATAGATTTCATCTTTCTATGTATTTGCATTTGATTTCCATCATAATCATTTCTATGATTATGAATCTTATGTCATGTTGTGAAGAAAGTTACATGCATGAGTCTTTATATGTTCAAACCATAAGGTTAATGTATCATCATGGTGGATATGCATGATAGGTTGAAGAATAAGAGAGGTGTGAGTAATACTTCATGAATGGTGCAATGAACAAGTTGCAAAAATTATGTGAGTGTGTGCAAAAGGTATTTCGACCTGGGGGCCATATTGAAGTTCCATGGTAATGTTTGAGTATGTCCTTAAGTATATGTGTATGATGATATGAATATTGTATATTATATGTAGGGCTTATTAAAGGATATGTTAACCAAGCAAATTAAAGTAGTGGTAATATGCAACAAGCAAGATAAAGGGGCTGTTTTATAGCCTTGTAATAGAGATAATTAAAGGACTAAATGGTAAATTCCTACACTTGGAAAATTATGGGGAAGAGGGCTGATTTATGAAGCCACGAAATAAGATGAAAAATTAGACAAGTTAAGATCATGATACTAGGGAATTGAACCTAAAGGTGGGTTGATTGACTACCAAAACCGTGTTCCTTAATAAAAGGGCGAAATGGAAAGGATATGGAAATAATTGGACCTTGGAGCTCAGCATTGTGACGAGTAAAGCCAGCCCACAACCGAGCATACATGCATTTATTCACGAAACAACGATTTAAAAACGATACATTTTATCACATGATACATGTTTGCAAAATGTTTTCACTTTGCGATTAATTTCGAAGATTTCACAATACATGATATGTTTTTACCGAAAGGTCTGATCACATAATATGTTTCAAAAGAAGTCAAACAAAATATGCTACAAGACGATTGATTCTAATGATACAGTTTATGATACATGATATGTTTCGCTGTTTGCAGCATACAGTTATATGATTTTCTGTTTCCACAGCATACAGTTATTGTAGGTCGGACTAAAATCGGGTAGGGGATGTCAGTTGACATACAATATAACCCAGTATGTTACAGTTATAGATGGCGCCATGATGCTTGAACCTATGGGTAGGTTGGTGTCATGGGCATACATTATGTTTAAAGGATTATATAGGAATTAATTGGTATGCCATGTGGATCATTTATGCATGTAAAGCAATACAGCATGTATTCGACACATTTTGAAAAGAAAAGACATGAGTATGTTATGTTTTTAAATGCTTATGATAAAATCATGTTACAGTTAATGTAGCATATGCATATCACCGAGCCACTCTGTCAGATACATGTTTAGAGCGTCAGTAGAATTCAGATGAATGGATAAAATACGTGATTCGTGACATAGGCTCAGCACAGAATGTAAGATATAAGTAAACAGATAAGCAAGACAAAAGGAGAGATTGAAAACTAAACCAGTTGTCATGTGATTTTATTTCTGTACTTTATATGTTATATGTATTCACGTGGTTTATCCTACCTGTTATGATATTTGTGAATTGGAGACGTGTTAGGTTCCTTATATTATTGTATTTACTTATCACTCCGTCTCCGATGCATGATCTACATGACGAACCCAGGCGAAGATACTTGCTGGGAGATTCATTGTCGCTCATCCCTTTTTTCATCATGCAGATCCTCAGGATCCAGAACTAGATTACATAGAGGACGAGCCAAGAGAGTAGATTCTGTGGACAGTCTAGTGGGCCTCGATTTTAGCTTTTGTATTTTGATATCTCAGCTCTGTACTTTTGTTGATGTACTGATGATGCTGTATTCGGATGTAGTTATTTCATACTTATGTCGATGTTTATTTCTTCCGCTATTCGGTATATGTTTACGACAATGCGTACATGTTTACGACGATGCGCATATGGATTTTATCGACGCCTTGTACTTCTCGTAGCAGAGTACGGGTGCACCGTGCCGAGACACTAGTCCTAGACGAGGCACTGCAGTTGGTATCAAAGCCAAGGCTCCAGATCCATAGCGGGCAACATAAGATAAACAACGACATCTACGTAGGCTATGATCTTAGGGTTTAACTTTGACTTTAGACTGAGTGAGCCAGCTTTAGTATAAGTCCCTTATAACGGTTTATTAGAGTATAACCCTTACACATAATTACAACTTTAAACTGAATTTTATTGTGATTAGGTGAACTGATTGTGGGAAATGACTGTGTCGATAGGATGACTTTGCGACCATGAGGTAGACCTTGCACAAATAGACCAACGCAGTTACGCCCACCACTATCGGCACCACCAGTTAAGGATCCGGCGCCACCACCACCGGAGTAGATTCAACCTTCAGAGGCACGGGGCCCTGGAGGTATTCCACATGCATTCTTCGATGCCATGATCCAGCAGGGTCAGGCAGTCAGGAAATCTCAGGCTGCTACTGCACCACCACCTCCATAACCGCATCAGCAGATGGGCACGCAATTTTACTTTGGACAGCTGAAGAGGTCCCGAGTACCCAACTTCGAGGGGGCTTGATCCAAAAAAAGCTGAGAAATTGCTGGATCAGGTGGAGAATTTCTTGTAACTATTACAGGCTCCAGATGAATTTAAGGCACAGATTGTTTGGCAGTTTCTGATTGGTGAGATTAATCAGTTGTGGAAGACCATTATACAGCCATTGACCAGGCCAGTTGCATGGACTAGATTTTTGAATGAATTTCGAAAGTTCTATATTCCTCCGTCGGTGACTATTCGAAAGATTGGAGAGTTCGAGGCTCCGAGACAGGCAGATGAGATGCTCCAGATGATCAAGTTTGAGCGTGGCCTCAATTCAAGAATCAGGACTTGGATTGTCAATGTAAACCTAGATAATTTCTCACAGTTGCTAGATGCCTAATTTCGAGTGGAGGAGGACATCGAGGAGGCAAGAGGCAAGATGCCTCGGGATATTACTAATAATCAGTTCAGTCAACATGCCAAATTTTAGAGGACGCCAGGTGGACAACGCTAGTTCCAGCAGCTGCACTTACCATAGCGTGCTATTTCGATATGTCGCACTTACCAGTGACAGCACATGAGTGAGTGTCGAATGAAGACCAGCGCATGTTTTCGCTGTGGTAAGATGAGACACATGATGAGGGACTGTCCGAAGAAAAGAATTAAACAATAGGAAGGTGCACAGCCGCAAGGAGGACACCCTGGGCTAACGCCCGGGTCCAGGTTATGACAGATGCAGTGGCTGAGGATGCACCAGATATGGTGGCAGGTACACTTAGATACAAAATGTAATCGCAATTCATATTATCATTATCCGAATATTGTCTACTAGATATAAATTGAAATTGTTAGGATACGATCTAGTTGTGAGACGGGAATCCCTAAGACACGATTTATCACCAACAGGACAACGAAGTTCGTGACCTAGCAAGACATGAATATTAAAACAATTAAAGGGAGATGATGGATCAGGGTAGCGCAATGGCAGCATAGAAATTAGAATGCTGAGGTAAATAACCTAGGAATAACTCTCAAAACCGATAAATGACCGATAAGCCAAAAATCACATTTCTCAATAGAGCCATGTAAGTCAAAATCCTAGAAGGCATGTCCGAATGTCAGAGCGTGCATTAGACGATGGATAACAATTCGAGACAGGTGATAAGAGTGAAATCAACAAAATAATGCTAAGCGATGGATGAGACTGAACTTTCCAGTTTCGAGGATGAAACTTTTTATAAGGGAGGAATGCTACAACCCGCACCCCCAGGCTAGTGGAAAAGAGAATAAAACCGAAGTATGATGGAAATTAGAGTGCGATCATTGTACTGCACTTAGTGTAATAAGTGTGTAAGCGTATTAAAATAAAAATTTAAGACCTACTAAAGTCTCATAATAGACATAAGAATAATTAAAATACGCATATAAAGAAGTGTACAACTTTTATTAGGAATTAAAGTAAAAGAAAAAGAAATAACACATAAGAAAAGGAGGGAGGGACAAAATAACCCTAGTCCCAGGCGAGGCGCTACAATTAGTTTGTCATATGTCGAAGAAATGTTTTAGAAATCTGTTGACATCGATCGATCCATGTCTCAAAATTAGAGACTGATGTATACGTCGATCGATCGATGTCTTCCGCAGTTGAAAGATCCATGTCTCACAGTGAGTTTTGTTTTTGATTCTGTGTGATGTCGATCGATCCACGTAAGGGGCTGACGTCTCACAATAAGATTATGATTTTATTCCAACCAACATCTATCGATCGATGTGAGGGGATGATATACATCGATCGATCCACGTGTCTTTGCCTGAGAGACCGATGTCATTTTTCACTTGTTTCAACTTTGTTTCAACTTTTTGATACTTTTATAATATAAAGCGATGTTTCTTATGTCATACCCCATGTCTTCTGAGCCTGGCATAAAATAATTAAAACCGACCAAAAATATAATTTTAATAATTATATATGTTTATAAGGCTTAGTTAAAGCAATTGTAGATGGAAAAAATAATCAAAAAGCTAAAAATAAGGAAATTAGGCCCAAAATACAAAAAATGCCCCTCCCCGATTAAAAATCTAAAGAAGTTATACGTATAACTTTCTCAGGAGAGTCGACACTAGCAATTCTGAAGCCCTAGGAGCCGACTTTCAGCAGAGAAGAAGGGAAGAAGGGAGGAAAAGAAGAGAAGAAGGAGGAAGCCAAGGCAACGTAGGCCAATCTCATCCCGATTAGTAGCCTTTCAATTGTAAGATACCCTAAGAAACAAAAGCAAGTGACCTTTTTATATGCCTTATGCGTTTTTGATCCAACATGCCTTAATTTCCTAAAAAGAGAAAATTAGATCACACGTTTATAATTTGATCTCTTTATGTTAAATGTTTCATTCTGTGCATCTACTGTTGTTTGATGGGGTAAAGTCCTTAACTTTTGTACCAATTTCCAAGAATACTTATGATTTGCTTGGTTGATGATAAATATGCCCTAATTGTGTCATCTTTGATGTAATCATTGCTTTGTGATCATCTATCATGCTTACTATTTGTGACTTAGATGATTTGAGTTGATGTGTGAAAGGTTTGAGGGGTTGTAAGATAAGTTGCTACAGTTTCACGTGAGGTTGAGGGTTTTGTCGACATGTCCGAAGGTGGGAGTGGTACGAGGCCTAAGGTTGATTCCATTCGAGGTATATAATGTTCAATTTTGTGTCATGTGTGCATATGTAGGTTGGAATCAGGCTTTAGGATTTATTTTAGGTGTTTTCTAGGTTTGGAATGAAGTAGTTTGAAGATTGGGTTGCGAATGGGGTGAAACATGGTGAAAAGTTACAGAAACAGGGACTTGGATCGATTAGGGGGGACTTCGATCAATCCAAGTGGTCCTGGCAGGATTTCTAAACTCTCTGGAAGACATAGTTCGATCAATAGGGGGTACATCGATCGATTGATGTCTAGGAAACTAGATATAGATCGATCAGAAGGCCACATCGATCAGTTCTGCAGAATCTAAGCTCTCTAGAAGACATGGATCGATCAAAAAGGGGGACATCGATCGATCAATGTCTAAGAAACTGGACATAGATCAATCAGAAGGCCACATCAATCAGTTCTACAGAATTTGAGCCGAATCCTTAGAAATGATAGAAAGTGAATAGCGAGTTGTTTGAGGGGCTTTTGTTTGATGTTTGGGACTAGAGTATATGTCGAAGGAGTGTCTTTAAAGTTTTTTTTGAGGTATGTTAGGGGTTGAAAATCTTAAGTGTGAAGGAATGAGATTAAGTGTGGACTTGAAGTGAGTTATGAGACGAAAGTGTGTGAAATGGTGCGAGTGGGGGTATGTTTGAGGTTGGTGACCTTGTACTTGATATGTAAAGTGTGTGTACATGTTTAAAAGCCTGATATGATGTGACATGAGCATTTGCACTATGACATGAGCATTTTGCATTCCGACATGAGTTTTGCTTTGAGAAAAGACGTGTGTGTAACAGAAGACTAAAGTTCCGAAGGACAAATCATGGCTGTTGGTCGATCGCATGGTATAAATGTCACGCCTGCAGGGGCGGGGTATAAAAGCGGAACCTGTGAATCAACAGTAGGATATAAAGTTTATGTTATATGGCCATGGACCTTTCAGCATAGGGTATAAAGTTTCGTTTTGCTGTGGCTGATCACCCACAAGGTATAAAGTTTTCTGCTACATGATGAATAAGATAAGAAGAAGTATGAAAAGCTTTGTGAAACGACATGCATGACAGGTTTGCGAAAGAAGGCATACTTAAACATTCAGTTTAGTTCAATGTATTAGTTTTGAAGAAGTGCATGCATCATGTGACATGAAGCGTAAGACACGTCATGGAAGAAACGCCATGTGCTTATGATCTGTTCACCTGTACATTCTGTTCAATACGCGTTTGTTCATTACATGTTTTTTTACCTGACTTATCTGGCTTGCATGGGCATTTATAAAATATTATTTGCTAACCCAAGCACCTTATTTGGTATTGATTTATGTATCGGTGACTCGTCGTGTGTGATCCCGTAAGTGGTATAAACGGGTTACTTGCTAGCGATGTTTTTGCTAAGAATAGATACCCTATTTCTTTTTAGGTGAGCCCGAGTATGAGATAATTTTTTTAGAAGACGATGACAAGTGGGCTCATTGGGATGCTGGTCATTAAGGAGGATAGACTTATGTTTACCCCGTTAGCTGATAGACTTTCTGTTTGATGTTTTGTAACGAAGGATGTATTAGACCTTTCCCCGTACTTGTTCCATTTCCGTTATATTTCACTTTGGTTTCAATGTCGGTTTGAAATTTTAAATTTGTACGACGTTTCTACTGATTTATCCTACGTAAAGGATGACGTGTACTTGATTTGTTTTGACGCCTTGTAGTTCTTGTAGCAGATGACGGTAGGTGCATTGGTACCGATGTCGAATTTTAGGCTGGGGCGCTACAGGTGGTATCAGAGCCCTAAGCGTCAGATGTACTTCGGAAACCTAAGGACTTGATGATTAGCAATTTAAGATATGATTTCCACTTAAGTTTGATCCTTAGATATAAGTGCTGAATTTTTAAAGTCTAGGTATGATCTGGGATATGTGTGTGTGAGCGCGTAAATTATTATTCCTCTGCATTAAATTTTAATTTCATACCTCACCTATTTCTATGCATTCGAGCTTTCAGTAATATCCTATGTGTACTGATGGCTAATGAAAGTGTTGACCTTTCAAAAAATGCCTCAACGAAAAGATAACACTGGAAACTCTGGCAACGGGCAGGAGAATCAACCAGTACAGGTTGTCCTACCCAGGTGCTCACAGATGCACTAACTATGATTGCCCAGGGGTATGCCCAACAGCAGCAGCCTCCGCCTCCTCCGCCACTGCAGCATAATATTCGGTTCTTTTATGGGAAAATGAGGAAGATCATGGTCCTAGAGTTTGTGGGATGCATTGATCCTGAGGAGGCTCAGCATTGGTTGGCTGAGGTGGAAAAATGCTTCAGTGCAAGTTCATAATGAGATCAAAGTGGATGTGGCCACACCTCTTTTGTGTGGCAAGGACGGTGAATGGTGGGCTGGAATGGTACTGAGGATGACCCTGCCTATCTCTTGGGCACAATTCTGTGATGTGTACCTAAGGTATTATGTACCAGAGACAGCAATTCTAGACAAGATAAGGGCTTTTTACAGGCTTGAACAGGGTCAGATGACAGTGTCGGAGTATGCTTATTGTTTTCATGCCTTGGGTAAGCTTGCTCCATCGATTATGTCTGATAATCGCCTGAAAATGACCAAGTTTGAGAGGGGTTTGGGCTCGATGATTCAATCTGCAATAGTGAATGTGGGAATGAGAACTTATGAAGATATGCTGATGCGTGTTTCCATGTCGAGAGTGACTTCTGTAGAGTAGCGGCAAGAGAAGCAAGTTCAAGGTCGTCTGATAAGGGCAAGAGGCCAAGGGAAGAGACTAGAGTCGGTGGCAGACCCAGACGTTGGGTCAAGATTCCAAAGAGAGGCATGGTGGGAGATTTTCAGAGACCCCAACCACAAAATCCAATTGTCCAGCAGGCTATGGGTTTTTGCCCACACTGCAAGAAGAGTCATATCGGTGAGTGTAGGAAATTGGCCAGAGCATGTTACCGATGTGGACAGGTGGGCCATCTGATTAGAGATTGCCCAGAGATGAGAAAGAATGCATAGGGAGAAGCGGCTCAACAGCCGAGGGCGAAGCCGAGAGCTAATGCCTGCGTCCATGTCATGACTGACACTGACATTCAGGAAGCCACCGACGTTGTAGCAAGAAAAATTTAAATTAAGGTTGAATTCTGATTTGTAGCAAGCCTTTATGTGTTTAACTCCTTGTGTGAAACTTGTTATGATATTAGGTGCAATTTTAGTGAATAAGATACATGCCGATGTACTTTTCAATAGCGGTGTGAGCCACTCTTTCGTGACAAAGAGATTCACTGAGCACCTTTGTGGCTTTTCGGAGTGGTTAGAGACTCCATATAGTGTCCAAGCGGCTGGAGATCAAGTTACGATTTCACATCATCAGTACAGAGATTGTGAGTTAGAGTTAGCAAATGTTCGCCGCTACACTAATTCCTATCCAGATGTACGTACCTTAACGTCATATTAGGGATGGACTAGTTGACCAAATATCATGCCAACATCGACTGTCAATGTCAACTTAAGCAGGTGATAGTTAAGGACTTAGAGATGAAAGATGTAACCTTCCAAGGAGAGGCGAAGCTGAAGAAAATTCCTAAGAAGGTGCATATGACAGTTGCCCAAGCTTGCAGAGCCTTAAAGAAGGGTGCTGAGGGGTTCATGGTGTATGCGATGGATGCTACCCAAGAAATACCCATTATTGAGCAGATTCCGCTGCTCAACGAATTTCTGGATGTGTTTTCGGAAGAGTCACCAGAAGTTCCACCTCCGAGGGAAGTCGAGTTTGAGATAAATTTAATTGATAGAGCCGAGACTATTTCAAAAGCCTCTTACAAGATGGCTCCAGCTGAATCGAAAGAGCTGAAAGAACATGTTCAGGAGCTGTTGGACAGGAAATTCATCCGGCCCAGTGTATCACCCATTCTATTTGTGAAGAAGAAGAATGGTAGCATGAGGCTCTGTATCGACTATCGAGAGCTGAATATAATTACCATCAAGAATAAGTACCCACTACCGCGAATCGAGGATATGTTTGACCAACTCAAGGGTGCCAGAATTTTCTCTAAGATTGACCTTCGGTCATGGTATGGCCATTTGCGGGTGAAGGCTGAGGATACTGCAAAGACAACCTTCCGCACGAGATTTGACCACTATGAGTTCCTAGTGATGCCATTTGGGTTGACAAATGCCCCTGCAGCTTTTATGGACCTTATGAATACCGTCTTCAGGGAGTAGTTGGATAGATTCGTTGTAGTATTCATCGATGATATTTTGGTGTATTCCCTTGAAGAGCAGACTTGCACTGAACATTTGAGGACCATTTTGGGCATTCTGAGACAGAAACAGCTGTATGCATAGTTCAACAAATGTGAGTTCTGACTGAGAAGTGTGACATTTCTTGGTCACGTGATATCAGAAGAGGGGATTGCTGTTGATCCAAAGAAAGTTGAAGCTAGCACAGAGTGGCCTAGACCCACAAATGTCACTTAGGTGCGAAGTTTCTTGGGTCTCGCAGGTTATTACAGGAAGTTTGTCGAGGGATTCTTGACAATAGCAGTGCCCCTTAATTGTCTCACTCAAAAGAAGACTAAGTTTGAGTGGACAGCCGAGTGAGAGAAAAGCTTCACCAAATTTAAGAAGAGGTCAACTATAGGTCCAGTATTAGCTCAACCCTCTAGTACTGAGGGGTTTGTGATCTATAGCGATGCATTGAAGAATGGTCTAGGTATGTATATAGTATCATAAGTTAGGATCTTACACACATATCAAATTGGACTAATATGCTATTTGTAGGTTGTCTTGATGCAATATGGACGAGTCATCACATATGCTTCGAGACAACTGAAACCTTACGAGTAGAACTATCCGACGCATGATCTTGAGCTCGCAGCAGTTGTATTTTCCCCAAAGATTTGGCGGCACTATTTGTACGGGGAGAAATGCTATGTTTTTACTAATCACAAAAGCTTGAAATATTTTTTCTCTCAGAAGGAGCTGAATATGAGACAGCGGCGATAGTTGGAGTTGTTGAAAGATTACGGTTTGACCATTCGTTATCATCCGGGAAAAATTAATAAGGTGGCCGATGCATTAAGCAAAAAATCTAGTCACACGAGACAGTCACCACTCGAGAGAGAAATGGAAGAATTTGGCCTGGATTTGGTTGACTCTACTGTTAATGTTTTGGCAGCATTGACCATCACCCCAAGTGTGGTTGATCATGTGAAAGAGACTCAGAAGAACGATAAGACTTTGGGTGTTATTGCTGAGAAGCTGAGGGATAGTCAGGTTGATGGATTTCAGAACAGTGATGATGGGAGTCTATGGTTCAGAGGGAGACTGTGTGTTCCTGATGTGGATGAACTCAGAAAAGAAATTTTTCAGGAGGCTCACAGTTCGAAGTTATCGATACATCCCGGTAGCACCAAGATGTACAGAGATCTCAAACAATACTATTGGTGGTCCGGAATGGAGAGGCATATTACGGAGTTCATTAAGAGATGTCTGGTGTGTCAGCAGGTTAAGGCTGAACACCAACGGCTTGGTGGATTATTAATGCCGTTGGAGATTCCAGAGTGGAAGTGAGAACATATTACGATGGACTTCGTGGCTGGTTTACTAGGGACAAGAAGTGGGTATGACATGATTTGAGTTATTGTAGGTCGGTTAACCAAGTCTGCACATTTTCTACCCGTCTCAAGTGAAGCATCTCTTGATAAGTTTGTGAATTTATATGTGGACAATATTGTCAGCTTGCACGGTGTTCTAGTGAGCATAGTGCCTGACCGAGACCTGCGGTTTACTTCTAAACTCTGGGCATCATTTCAAAGGGTCATTGGTACAGAGTTAAGGATGAGTACTTCCTATCACCCTCAGACAGATGGACAGTCTGAGCGGACTATTCAAACCCTAGAAGACATGTTGAGGGCTTGTGTAGCAACCGGTCCCGAGCTCTAGTACTCGAAACGACTTACCAGCCGTATCTCGCTAAGAAGAATACAAGGCGTCAAAGACAAAACATATACACGTTAGCGGAAGTCAAGGTAAAAATACTTGAAATCTTCAATATCATAAATGAATGTCAAAAGTCTAGGTCAAATCTAATACAATGTTGGGATAATCAAAATGAATAAATGACTAAGTCTTAACTCTCTAAAACTAAACAGAAAATCCAAATGTCTCTAACTCCTCTTCAAAAAATCCTCAATAGTCACAATCAATCAACCTCTTGCTCCAGGTCATCCTTTATGTAAACTCACTCAAGCTCCTAGTCATCTGAAAAAGAATAAGGAGGGAGTGGTATGAGTGACAAGTCACTCAGTAAGTAATCCCACTATACTTACCATGGGACCATACATGGAGAAGCAAGTGTGAGAAAAATACGTAACAACATAAAATAATAGAATGCTTCTCTTCGCAAGTAAATATTGCAATTCTGCCTCTAAAAAACAAAAGCAAATAGAGCAAATAGACCAACAAAGTACATAGCAAAGACCAATCAAGTACGTAACAAAGTCCAATTAGGGTTAGTCCAAACCAAAATCGAGGATGCAATTTTCCAGATATGCAATGCCAAAATGTCCGAAGTCAAAGGCCCAAAAATAAAAGTTCAAAATATTCCAAGTCCCAAAAGTCCAAAGTTTCCACATTCGATTTAGCTGGTCCAATGTCCAAAATCCAAATCCGAGTACAACTCGATCCAAATCCAAACATCGAAGTGTCAAAAATCCAAAACCCGGCTAAAACGGTTCAAATAAATGCAATGGCTATAGCCCTTTTCTTACAAGTGACTTATACCGTAAGACTTATGAATTGATTCACCCAAAACTCAAATATACTATAGACACCCTGTCCCAGACTATGTCGTTACGTCTATAGCACCAAATATATGCATTTGTACCCTGTCCCAGACTAGGTAGTTACGCTCAGGCCCATATATGCATACAGAAGCCCTATCCCTGACGAAGTAGTTATATCTACAGCAGTCCAAATAGGCATACAGAAACCCTGTCCCTAGTTACATCTGCAGCGCTCGATAGCTAAAATAGGAATCAACTAGGCTTACCGATATATTTCTTTTGTAAGGGTGAATTTCCAAAAATATGCAAATGCAACTTTCAAAATCATTTTCCAAGTACCAAAGTTTGTCCAAATTCCAAAATGGGCCAAAATATCAAATTTATCAAAATTACCAAAATACCCTCCAAATAGCACATAATTCCAAACAAATATCCAAATAGTCCAAAAATTTCAAAACACCAAATATAATCCCATCTCAGCCGTGTATGTATACCCATGTATATATCCACGCCTATACATGCGCATATACATGTATATACATGCATGTACCTTCATCGGCACACTTTTATTCATCATGAGAAAACTTACAATTTTTATAACATACATACATATACCACGACAGCAGCACAAGCAAAGAACATATATGTAACATATGCATATATATTCCTTAAGTCCACGGTTTCCCATAAATATTACAACACAGAATTAAGCAAAATGTTACCAAACTTTCCCTAACAAACTTTATCCCACATCGGCTAAGTGACTTGACATGCTGCACCCACATTAATTTTCCATGCAAAGTTCTATCAACTAAAATTGAATACTAAGTACTGCCACACTTACTCATATCACAAATTGGAATCACAAATTGAAATTCGCATAACTATCAAAATTATGCATTCTTTAAATACCAACTTTCAAATCAGCCGAGACATGAATTGATGTATACGACTACTATTAAGATATATATATCAGCCATAAAGATACGCATCACAAAAGATATATATGCATATTCATAAATACACAATATCATATACATAACACTCGTATATCGTGGGTTATATATACATCATATGCATGTGAAACTATTCATCAATATACATAAATATGTATATTTATATTAAATTCATATAATACTTTAACAATCAAATTCTTTTTCTTTTAAACTTTAGACAGTGCCCAAAATTTCAAATCAATTAACAATCAAATTCTTGTTTTTTTTTTTAAAACTTTAGGCAGTGCCTGGAATTTCAAAGCAATTATAATTTTAGGCATTTGCACATATATCACCCACATACATACAATCGGTTATAAACACACACATATATATACACACACATACATCTATGTATTCAAGAATACTCATGCATGATCCGAATTGATACCAAAATAACGCGTAGGTTTTGCAAAAGCATAGCAAGTATAGGAAGATTACTTACTCGATGGGTTTACACTATACCGTACACTTCAATTGGAATTGATTGAATTGAAGAAAATTTTCTTTTTCTAACTCACTGTGAGCTACAGAAGGGGGGGGGGGGGGGGGGGTTGAGAATGATATTTTTCCCTCCTCTTTGTTGCACTGCTTTGGGGTGGGGGATTTGATGGGAATCTTTTTTCTTTAAAGGAGGGGCCGTTACTGGGAGTAGAGAAAGATTGTAGGCTGATTTCATGGGACTAATTAGTGGGGAGTTGATTACGGTTAGGCTTTTTTTTATTAAACTCTTTTTTCCCCTTCAATTAAAAGATTTCTTAATTAAAATCTTTTCTTTCTTTATTTCCTTTTAACAAACACGGGATGTAACAGATGTAGCGCCCTGCACCCGGGCTTCACCCACGTACGGTACGCCTGCTATACTTCGCTGAGGAAAGCACAAGGCGTCGATGCTATACACTAGCCACCTATGTGTACGCCATGGGTTGCTGTATCACAACAGTTGCAATATCATGGCGGGAATATAACTTAAGTATTCATCACCACATCGTCAATACATCACAGTGAGATGTCACAATACAGTCAAAATACACTGTCAATATTTTACTACTCTAACATAATCACAAAAAGAGTCTAGTCGTCGCGACCGCTCCTGCTCTCAAGGATACTCCTGCTGCGGCTCATCCTCGATGTACTCTACTTCGTACTCTTGGGGCTCTGAAAATACAGAGAATGAAAGTATCAGTGATAATCATCACCCAACAAGTAGACCCATTGGTCTACTGGGAAGTATACCTCAACGATGAATAAGTATTTCTAATGACATCTGTAATACTAAATGAGTTCACATATCTGAAGTCCTTTGTGCCGGCGGACATACTAGTAACATAAGGAGTATAAAGGAAAAGACTAACTTTTACTATGTTCCGATGATAATGCCATATGACACAATGCAGTATGATGCAAACAGAAACAGTACAATACAATGATGCAAAACAAAACAGTACGATACAATACATTAGATATCCATGACCTTTTTTTTCTCCGTATAAACCATAAGCCGACCATGAAAAACTCCGCCTATAAAATATCCCAGCAACCTGCTAGAGGAAGTATACATGGGCCAATGCAATACAATATCCCAGCAACCTACGAGAGGAATTACGCACGGACCAATACAATACAATATTGGAGTTGTTCGTAATGACAGTTCGTTTGATACAAGTTCTTAAACTGTTTATATTTTCAGAAGAAAACCATTTCTTTACAAAACAGGGTAATGCAGTGCATGTTATGCAAATGTTGCGAAGCAGTAAGTTTCGTCTATTCACGACGCCTTAATCCTACCTTCACAAGTTGGTTGACAACATTCTTAGCCTTAGATAAAAATTTCTTTTCTATTATTATTATTATTATTATTATTATTATTATTATTATTATTATTATTATTATTATTATTATTATTATTATTATTATTATTATTATTATTATTATTATTATTATTATTATTATTATTATTATTATTATTATTATTATTATTATTATTATTATTATTATTTCACTTACTACAGTAGACACTTGTTGTACAATTACGACATATCAAAAACTAGTTCATTTTAATATGACGTACTTAATTTATACATTGCAAATGTATACATTAATTATTTAACAGCATGGAGCAAAACATCAATTATAAACATAGCAAATGTACACGTGAATTATTTAACGGCATTGTGCAAATTATTAACTATATGTAATTATTTAGCAAACTAGTATTACATAACATCAGTCATGTATATAATAAATTTTATACATAAAACGTTTTGTTGATTTGATGTTTAAGCAATAAATTAACATGTTGAATATGCTACATATGCTTAAAGTATATATACGTTTTGTTAAACATTTATCTATATAATTTATATATTTGTACCAACATTTTTTTTTCTTTTTCTTTTTCTCCATCATTATTACTCCATAATCCTTCCTAAGTCATGAGTTCAATTTATTCCTCCCTTTTTGGCCCAAACCGTGACTTCCCCCATACACACACCCTCAATTACGTCTTCCTTTATTTACTTAACCTCCTGCTATTACCTACTAAAATGCAACCTAGTTTATAGGAAAAAGAATATTCTTTCTCCCTCCTTAGCCTTCCAGCCGTGGGTATGTTAACTATGAATAAACACGGTTTTGGGAAAATTTTCTGGTATATACATCTTCTTCACAGTACAGTCTTCTTATACAAGAGATTCTATGCTAAATATGGTAAAACATATATTCTATCCCTAATTATCTGCAATCATCATTTACTACTCAATCAATCATTAACTATTTCCTATTACACGTGATACAATATTTACTTTTCTTTTAACACTCTCCCTCAAGTTGAGCATGAGGATCACAAATGCCCAACTTGGTCAATACTGTATCGAGCTTCCTGCCACTGCTTTAGTGAGTATATCCGCAAGCTGATCTTCAGAACAAACAAAGGGTAACTCAACAATCTTTGCATTTAGCTTTTCTCTGATGAAATTACGGTCTATCTCTATATGTTTCGTACGATCATGTTAGACAGGATTCTCTGAAATATGAATGGAGGCTCTGTTATCTGATGCGTATAACTCGTGGGCTCCAATAATTCCACCTTCCAAACGTCCTTCACAAGGGTTAGGCACAAGGAAGAAGACTTCCCCTTGCTTCCTTAATGAATAAAAACGTATGGATTAAGAATGAGCAAGACCAACACTTCAAGATGGTCGTTGATCAGGCAAACCAATATGGCCCTCCTGGACGACACCTTTAAGCAATGGCAACACCTTCAATATGCTCAACTTTGAAGGATCTTAACCTAGGTTTTTAATGCAAAACCAAGAAAACAAAGTATCACACAAAGTGAATGAAATATCAAGAATTGTTATTCATCAAAAGGTGCTCTTCCTAGGTGCCCCAAAGGCTTTATTTATAGGCTGAGATTGAGCCTTAAAATGACTAGAACTAATTCACAATAAAGCTAGCTAACAATCTTTGAAAATTGAAAACTATTTGAATTCAAAACTAAAACAAATCCTAGCTAGAAACTTCAAATCTTGCAAGACATTATCCTCAATGAATCTGGTCATGTTTGGTGATGAAATGGCGTTGGAGGCTTGATCTTGACATAGATGAGATGGTTGTGTTTGACTTCAAAGGCTGGTTGAAGATTGAATTCAATTTGAATTTGAACTTGACTTCAAACTTGAGTCTAATCTTTGAATTTTGATCTCTCCTCTTTTGCTCTCCAAATTGGCGTGTAACTATAGAAGATGGCGTGTGATAAGGTCTACAAGGGGTTGAGATATTGGATTCAAATGCTGGTTGGAGATTGAGTTTAAATTGAACTTGAACTTGAATTTAAACTTGGATTCAAATATGAATTGTCATCTCATCTTTGTTATCCTTCATGTTGGTGTGAGAGTGGATGTAGATTATGCTGAAATCTTCTTGAACTTTAAGTCTCCAATTGATTGAGATTGAATTCAAATTAAGGTTGAATTTTAAATTCAAGCCTAGCTTTGAATTTAAACTCAATTGATCATTATCCATTTGCTTCAAACATGGCCGGCCCCCCTCTTGTGGATAATTGAGATGATTTTGATTTCAACTTGATCAAGAGATTCTATCTTGGACACCTTTGAATTTGTCTTAGCGTAGACAAACATTCTCTTGAAACATTCTCTTCAAACATTCTCTTCAAACATTCTCTTTAAACATTCTCTTGTACCTAATTTACCTACAAAGCGAATACAAAAAAAACTAAGATCACAAGACACAAGATAAATTCAAAAACAAAGAATGTAGACGTGCATGCTGATACATGCTCACGTTGAAGGTTCAATGAAATGAACCGAAGGAGTCTTAGGCTCATCTTGAACATGCTTGTACAAGAAGGTGGCAACTTGATGATAAAGTTCCCTTGCCCTCCTTCTTGTTATAGGACCTTTGACCTCTTGATGGGGCCCTTGATCCTCATCGGACCCTTGATCCTCATCAATCCCCCCTCCTCAAAAGGATTCATCCTCGAATCAAAAAGGTCATCGTTGAAAGGGGTGAGGTCAGCAACATTAAAAGTAGGTGAAATTGAACCATACCTGTCGGGAAGATCAAGGATGTATGCATTGTCACATATGCGTTTCAATACTTTAAAGGGTCCATCTCCTCGAGGCAACAATTTTGACTTTCTTTCATTTGGAAATCTTTCTTTGCGCAAATGTAACCACACTAAATCTCCAGGTTTGAACATAACTCTTTTCCGATGTTTGTTAGCTCGTCTTTCATAAGCTTTGTTTTTCTTTTCTAGTTGTGTTTTAACTTGTTCATGCAGTTTCTTTATGTTGTCCGCTTTTTGTTTACCATCAAGATTAGAACGTTCATGCACGGGAATAGGAATCAAATCAATGGGAGACAAGGGATTAAAGCCATACACGATTTCAAATGGACTATGCAAAGTACCGTGATGGACACTCCTATTATATGCAAATTCGATATATGGTAAACAATCTTTCCAATGTTTAATGTGTTTTTGCAAAATGGCACGCAAAAGTTGAGAAAGAGTACGATTAACGACTTCAGTTTGTCCATCAGTTTGTGGGTGTGCGGTGGTGGAAAACAACAATTGTGTACCAAGTTTAGCCCACAAAACACGCCAAAAATGACTCAAAAATTTCGTATCTCTATCGCTTACAATTGTACGTGGCATGCCATGCAATCTAACAATTTCTTTGAAGAACAAATCAGCAACATGTGTGGCATCATCAACTTTCCTACATGCAATGAAATGTGCCATTTTTGAAAATCGATCAACCACAACATAAATGCTATCGCGTCCTCCCCGAGACCTAGGAAGTCCTAGCACAAAGTCCATGGAAATGTCAATCCAAGGGGCATCAGGGACGGGTAAAGGTGTGTAAAGGCCATGTGGTTAGGATTTGGATTTTGCTTGTTTGCAAGTGATGCAACTACCACACAACCTCTCGACGTCTACTCTCATGTGGGGCCAATAGAAATGTTCCTTAAGAGTCTCAAGGGTTTTGAACACTCTGAAATGACCCATTAAACCTCCCCCATGGGCTTCTCTAGTCAATACTTCTCGTAGGGATGATTGGAGAACGCACAATTTTTGTTCTTTGAAAAGATAACCCTCATGTATGTAAAATTTCCCAAATGGTGCTCCTTTACATGCCTCGAAAATGGTGCCAAAGTCATGGTCATTGGGGTACAAGTCCTTAAGTGATTCGAATCCTAAGAAGCGTGAAGATAATGTAGTGACTAACGTGTATCTCCTAGAGAGAGCATCGGCAACTATATTATCTTTTTCTTGTTTGTACTTAATCACGTAAGGGAATTGTTCTATGAACTCTACCCATTTGGCATGTCTTTTGTTCAACTTTCCCTGCCCTTTAAGATACTTAAGGCTTTCGTGGTCAGTGTGGATCACAAACTCTTTAGGTTGAAGATAGTGTTTCCAAGTTTGTAGGGATCTCACAAGGGCATAAAGTTCCTTATCATAGGTAGAGTAATTCAATACTGCTCCTTTCAACTTTTCACTAAAGTAGGCTATGGGTTTCTTACTTTGGGTCAAAACTGCGCCTATACCCACTCCACTTGCATCACACTCGATCTCAAAGGTCTCGTCAAAATTTGGTAGCCTAAGTATGGGTGCAGTGGTCAGCCTACGCTTGAGTTCATCAAATGCCTGTTGTTGTGGCTCTTCCCACCTAAAAGGCACATCTTTTTTCACAATTTCATTTAGGGGTGCAGCTATGAAAGAAAACTCTTTGACAAAGCGTCTATAAAATCTTACTAGTCTATGAAAACTGCAAACTTCCCCTACATTCTTAGGTATAGGCCACTCCACAATTGACCTAACCTTTTCCTCATCCATCTCTACTCCCTCAGCCGAAATGACAAAGCCTAGAAAAACCATGCGTTCTAAACAAAAGGAGCACTTCTTAAAGTTTGCGTAAAGTTGTTCTTACTTAAGTTTTTAAAAAACGGCTCTAATGTGGTCAAGATGATCTTCTATGGTGTGGGAATAGATTAGGATATCATCGAAATAGACAACGACAAAGCGTCCTATGAACGCACGTAAGACTTCATTCATTAGCCTCATAAAGGTACTAGGGGCATTGGTGAGCCCGAAGGGCATCACTAACCACTCATAGAGCCCAAACTGGTTTTGAATGCAGTCTTCCATTCGTCCCCTTCTCTAATGCGTACCTGGAAGTACCCTTGCTTAAGGTCGATTTTGGTGAAGAATTTGGATCCATGCAACATGTCTAACATATCGTCTAGCCTAGGTATGGGGTACCTATACTTGACGGTAATCTTGTTTATGGCTCGGCAATCGGTACACATTCTCCACGTTCCATCCTTTTTGGGTACTAAAATGACTGGGACGACAGATGGGCTTAGACTCTCTCGAACTTGTCCACTAGCTAGGAGCTCCTCTACTTGCCTTTGGATTTCTTTGGTTTCTTCGGGGTTTGCTCGATAGGCTGGGCGATTGGGTAACACGGCTCCTGGGACAAAGTCGATTTGGTGTTCTATTCCTCTAATAGGTGGTAATCCGGATGGTGGTTTGGAGGGAAATAGAACTTCATATTCTTGGATAAGGGACGCAACTGAGGTAGGTAAGTTTGGTGGGAGTTCTTCAAGGGCAAGTTGACACGACTTTGGGATGATGATGAGGACAGTTTGGTTGTTATAAAGTGCACGTGTAACCTCTCTTTTCTTTGCGAAATACCCACACTTCATTTTGGACTCGTTGACACTTAGGGGCACTACCTCCTTTCCTTTGCTCTCGTGTTTTTTGTTCTCACTTTTCATACACTCCACGAATTTTCTCTCGGCTTCTTTTTCTTTAGGATCGGCTCTAGACTTGCACATGCGTTGGTGATCCTCGTGGACTTTATGTGGTGGAAGTGCACGCAGTTTGTACAATTTGCCATTCAATTTGAAAGAATAACGATTCAAATAACCATCATATGTCACATATCGATCAAATTGCCATGGCCTACCAAGTAAAATATGACTAGCATGCATTGGGGCGACATCACATAAAACATCATCTTTGTAACTACCAATGCTAAGAGAAATCAAAACTTGTTTACTTGCGCTAACTTCACCGCAGTCATTTAGCCATGCAAGTTTGTAAGGATGCGGATGATTAGTCATAGGCAAATTCAGTTTTCTTACTAATTCGATGCTAGCCACATTTGCACAAGAACCGGAATCAATGATCATGGTGCACACTTTACCATTTATCATGCAATGAATATGGAAAATGTTTTCTCTATGTTGTTCGTGATCATCTAATTTCGGATATGCATTTAAAGTTCTACGCACAACAAGAAACTCTTTAGTGTCAAAATCATCTAATGCGCCTAGATCCTCTTCAGGTTCAATTTCATTATCATGCTCAGACTCGTTTTCATGCTCGGACTCAGACACATATTCGTTTGTCTCTTCAATTAACATGATTCTTTTTGCATTAGGACATTCTTTTCCTATGTGACCACGTCCTTGACATTTATAACATTTAATGTCTCTAAACCTGTTTGAGGGGTCCGAAGAATTGCCGGTAGGAGCCTTTTGTTGGGTGCGTTCATCTCTCCTTTGTGTGGATTACACACGATTGTCCATCCTTTGCGATGCTCCTTGGTCACGCGTTTGGCCTCCTGTAGGCCGTGAACTTCCTGTTCCTGAAGGCTTGCTGTGAAATCTTGATGAAGATTGATTAGTACGATAATTGGAATTGAAATTGGAGGAAGGTTACGTACCTTTAATTGTGCTTCAATCTTTTCACCCATATGGACCATGGTTGTGAGGTCGAGGTAAGGTTGAAGGCCAACCCTTTGCGCAATCTCCCTGTTTAAACCATGTAAGAATCGAGACTTGGTGGCTTCTTCAGGTTCCTGCAAGTTAGACCTCTCCAACAAAATTTCTAACTCTTTATATACTCGTCTACACTTTTGGAACCTTGACGTAAGTTATGCAACTCGTGAAAATAAAACTCTCATAATTGTTTGGAAATAAAACGTCTGTCGCATTTCAAACTTCATTTCTTCCCAAGTAGCAATTGGAGGTTGTCTCGTCTTAGTTCTATTTCGACACAAATTCGTCCACCAATTAAGTGCATAACCAGAAAACTCAATAGAAGCATACCTCACTTTTTGCATTTCACTATAATTGGTACAAGGAAAAGATCAAATCCACTTCGTTTCCCATTCTAAACATTCCTCCGCATTACTTTTTACCATAAAACATGGGAATACTTATTTTGGTTTTGAGAAAATCGTCATCTTGCGGGAAAAAGGGGATTTTGGCGTCTTTGGTAACCACGGGGATGGTGGTCATCAAGTCATAATCATCATGCTCAAAGGGAATGTAATCATCATTGTACCTTCTTGGAGCGTACCTTCTTGCTTGTGTAGGAGGAGCAAACCTTCTTGCTTCGGTGTGTGGTGGTCTAAGGTTGTCATCCTCAACTTCTTCTGGGGGATGGCGCCGTGGTTTGTGGTAGGGGTACGGCCCTGCTTGTTCCTTGGCCATCACTCGTTTTGTAGCTTCGCTCCACGTCTTCCAAGCGATGCTTGATTATCTCATGTCATGCATGAGTTTCTTAAAGCATCTCCAGCGTTTGTTGTTGAGTATTGTCGACAGTTTCGGCTTCTTTAGACTTGCTAGATGCGGAATGATTGCTGCTGGCCATTGTTCCTAAGGATTTGAACAAAAACAAAGGAAAAAGAAAGAAGCAAACTAACACAAGACAAACAAACGTTAAGGATTAGTAAAAAAAATAAACTATGAACACTCCGCTTTCTATTCTTTCCACTCTCTTACCACTTTGGTTCGTGGATAACCTGAAGTTAAGAAAGTCTCAAAGTGATCAATAAAGAAGTGTATGCCAAGGCTTCTCAAATCAAAATGTTCTCCGCTTGTTTCTCTTCCTTTTTGCTTTCAAGTTGCACCAATTAGTATCAAGTAGAATCAATTGAAATGAACACAAACTTGAACTTTATACTAAGATTCAAAGAAAATAAGGCAACCAAAGTTGATGTATTAAGGCGAACCAAAGATAAAATAAGGGTTGCCGTGGGCAATCTTTAGTTAATTTTTGATTATATGCACTTACTATCCACAAAATGGTTCAAGTCATGCAACATCGAGCAACCAAGTGTGTTATTGGTTTAAGAAGATAAGAAATGGATAATTGGGTATAAGGGACGGCAATGTGGGGTAATATGGTATCCAAGGTTTGCAAGTCGTACCAAAAATTTTTCTACGCAATGCACAAACATTTTGCCCTTTTTCTTTGCTCTTGTTCTTTTGTTTTTCTTTTTCTTCCTTGCTATTTCAATTGGGCAAGGTTCAGATTCTCCTTTTTTTTGACTAAGGGCAGAATTGGAATTTCACTTGTTTTGCGCTTAGCACTTGCGTTTTTGGACAGAATAGTGCAATGTATTTTAAAATGCAATTTGTATCTTGGACTTGCAACAAAAAATAACCTTGGAAAGTGAAGGTATTTGGGGTATAGCCAAATGGGGGTTAGGGTTAGGTTTTTTTTGATTTAGGTTTTTTTTGAACGTGTTGGGAATTTGCGGAATGGGGTTATGGAACGGAATGGGCGTTGTAGATGACTATTTGGGTTGGTAATTGATGATTGGTGTGGTCAATTTGGGTATTGGCTTGGCTTAGGACAGAATTTGAACAAATTCAAATTCTAGGGTTAGGGTTTATTTGAATGAATTGAGATCTTTAGAATCTGATTGTATTTGGTAAAATTGGTTTGGGGCTTTTTGTGTGGAGTGTAAATAGGGTTATTTGGGATCAGGTTGGTGAGTTTTAGGGTTGGGTTGGGGGTGGAGTTGGTTGGGCCGTGGGGGTGTGGGGCTGGTTTTAGGGTTTGATTGGTGTTGCAAGTAGGTTGTGAAGACAAGCACACGTAGGACTACCAGATTTATAGCATGAAATCAATCACAATGCGAATCATAAGATGCATACAATCATCACCAACTAAAAGCTTCGGTAGCAACAAGATGATTTGAAAACCGAGGTAGCTTTATAGGATTGATGGTTGGAATATTTTGAAAAAGGCTGAATGTAACCTAAAAATGCAATGAACCCTAATTTGTTCAAGTTTGAACGACTCAAAATCAGATTATGATGCGAAAAGGAAATAATGGAAATGACACTTGAACGATGAAAAGCAACATGCAGCAACGTGTAAGGACTCAACGCAATGTTTTGTTTCTGGACGTTTTTTTGGGAATGAAATGCAAGACAAATGGCGTTGTAGAGGGAGGAGTAGAAGAAGGACTCAACTGAAATTGAAATGACTAGACTCAAACAAAAGGAAATGATAGACGGTGGAATAGAGTAACCTGGCTCTGATACCAACTTGATGCGTGTAACTCGTGGGCTCCAATAATTCCACCTTCCAAACGTCCTTCACAAGGGTTAGGCACAAGGAAGAAGACTTCCCCTTGCTTCCTTAATGAATAAAAACGTATGGATTAAGAATGAGCAAGACCAACACTTCAAGATGGTCGTTGATCAGGCAAACCAATATGGCCCTCCTGGACGGCACCTTTAAGCAATGGCAACACCTTCAATATGCTCAACTTTGAAGGATCTTAACCTAGGTTTTTAATGCAAAACCAAGAAAACAAAGTATCACACAAAGTGAATGAATATCAAGAATTGTTATTCATCAAAAGGTGCTCTTCCTAGGCGCCCCAAGGCTTTATTTATAGGCTGAGATGAGCCTTAAAATGACTAGAACTAATTCAAAATAAAGCTAGCTAACAATCTTTGAAAATTGAAAACTATTTGAATTCAAACTAAAACAAATCCTAGCTAGAAACTTCAAATCTTGCAAGACATTATCCTCAATGAATTTGGTCAATGTTTGGTGATGAAATGGCGTTGGAGGCTTGATCTTGACATAGATGAGATGGTTGTGTTTGACTTCAAAGGCTGGTTGAAGATTGAATTTAATTTGAATTTGAACTTGACTTCAAATTTGAATTCTAATCTTTGAATTTTGATCTCTCCTCTTTTGCTCTCCAAATTGGCGTGTAACTATAGAAGATGGCGTGTGATAAGGTCTACAAGGGGTTGAGATGTTGGATTCAAATGCTGGTTGGAGATTGAGTTTAAATTGAACTTGAACTTGAATTTAAACTTGGATTCAAATATGAATTGTCATCTCATCTTTGTTATCCTTCATGTTGGTGTGAGAGTGGATGTAGATTAGGCTGAAATCTTCTTGAACTTTAAGTCTCCAATTGATTGAGGTTGAATTCAAATTAAGGTTGAATTTTAAATTCAAGCCCTAGCTTTGATTTAAACCCAATTGATCATTATCCATTTGCTTCAAACAATGGCCGACCCACCCCTCTTATGGATAATGGAGATGATTTTGATTTCAACTTGATCAAGAGATTCTATCTTGGACACCTTTGAATTTGTCTTAGCGTAGACAAACATTCTCTTTGAAACATTCTCTTCAAACATTCTCTTGAAACATTCTCTTCAAACATTCTCTCTGTACCTAATTTACCTACAAAGCGAATACAAAAAAACTAAGATCACAGACACAAGATAAATTCAAAAACAAGAATGTAGACGCACATGCTGATACATGCTCACGTTGAAGGTTCAATGAAATGAACCGAAGGAGTCTTAGGCTCATCTTGAACATGCTTGTACAAGAAGGTGGCAACTTGATGACAAAGTTTCCCTTGCCTCCTTCTTGTTATAGGACCTTTGACCTCTTGATGGGGCCCTGATCCTCATCGGACCCTTGATCCTCATCATTATCGCACCACAACTTCGATGTACTGGACACACGGAAAGCCGATATCCTTCATTAACTTCTTTAGCAAAGTATTTCCATCCCTCCCTTAGCAATGCCCCTAAATTCAGCCTCAGCACTTAGAAAGTGCCATCACCTTTTGTTTCTTACTTCTTTATGTGACCAAATTCCCTCCAACCAGGGCAAAGTATCCAGAAGTTGACCGCCGATCCATAAGATTTCCTGCCCAATCAGCATCAGTAATATACCTCGATGTCGTGATGACCATGATTCTTAAAAGCAATCCCTCGCTCAGATGTACCCTTCAGATATCGTAAAATCCGCATTACTGCCTCCATATGATGTTGTTGTGGTCGATGCATGAACTGACTGACAATACCAACAGCATATGCAATATCCGGTCTAGTGTGAGAAAGATAGATTAATTTTCCAACCAGTCTTTGATACCTTTCTCGTTCTATCTCAGTTTTTCCTTCCACAAACTCCAACTTATGATTCACCAACATTGGTGACTCTGCTGGCTTACAATCAATCATGCCAACTTCTGTTAGTAAATCAAGTATATATTTGTGTTGAGAGATAAAGATACCTTGCTTCGTGCTTCGACCGGGCTACCTCGATTCCCAAAAAATACTTCAGGGCTCCTAGATCCTTCATCTCAAACTCAGAAAACAACTTCTGTTGTAGTGCATCCATCTATTTCATGTCACTACCTGTAATGATTATGTCATCGACATAGATGATGACATGTAATCAAATTACCTCGTCTCTTCACGAATAAAGTGTGATTTGCATTGCTCTAAAGATACTCCTGTTTTTTCATAAATGACGTGAATCTTCCAAACCAAGCCCTGGGAGATTGTTTGAGTCCATACAGAGCGCTTTAACCTACACACTTCATGAGGAGCATAAGTAGTAGAGAAACCTGGGGGAGGTGTCATGTACACTTCCTCTTTTAACTCACCATGGAGAAAGGCATTTTTCACATCGAACTGATGTAACGGCCAAGATTCTGTTGCTGCCACCGATAATAATATTCGTATGGTATCCAACTTAGCCACTGGTGAGAAATTTTCATCATAATCAATGCCATAGGTCTGTGTGTATCCTCGAGCTACAAGTCTGGCCTTGTACCTTTCAATGCTTCCATCTGCCCTGTACTTGATGGTATATACACAACGACAGCCGACAGCCTTCTTACCTTCTGGCAACCTTGTCTTCTCCCAGATCTCATTTTTAACCAAGGCATTCATCTCTTCCTCCATGGCCATACGCCAGTCTGGTCTCCCCATAGCCTCATCAACGGTGCGAGGAATCTCATTATCACATGTGGAGGCTATGAACCCCTTTGCTCCAGTCACCGGATATTTAGTGCTTTTAGATAATTTTCCTTGTGAATATCGAACCAGTGGAACTCCTCTATTCACACGAGGGGACAGTATCCTCCCTGGCTGTTCCCCTGAAATATTAGTACTATCCAGAATAGGTTCACAAATAACAGAACATGGGGATACGGGTGTACCAGGTTTGATTTGATTCTCGGGATGGATATATAGTATCAGTGGGAGAAGAATTAAAACTGGGTTGTCTTACCTCTTGTGGAAGATCTGTTGAAGGTTGATTACCAGACTGGTCTGGAAGAGGGATTATACCTGTGTCTGGAAAAGCACAATCGGCGTCACCTACTTGCCCTGTTGGAACTACAACCCAGCAACTTAGATCATGTAACCAGTCGTAGGTCTCTCGAGAAGGCTCTCCCCTGAGACCAAGAGTGGGTAGAATAGAAGTATTCATGTTCTAAGAATGTACAATCCAAGGCAATGTGAATTCGCCGTGTGTAAGGATTGTAGCACCTGTATCCCTTTTGAGAGGTTGCATATCCAACAAAGACACACTTATCAGCACAAGCGTCTAATTTAGTACGATGTGAGATGGGAATATAGACAAAGACAGAGCAACCAAAGACCCTAGGAGGTAATGTGAGATAGGAAGGGATCGAAACATGTGTAGCAAGTTCGGCCAATGGTGTGCGATGGGCGAGTATTTTTGTAGGTAAGCAATTTAGTAAGTAGGTAGCAGTAG
>AP025059.1:16423090-16481611 GCA_036186865.1 Eustoma russellianum | reverse complement strand
ACATCAATCGATTGAAGTGAGGGTTCGATGGACATCGATCAATCGATGTGTCTTAGGTTTAGAGATCGATGTCTCACAGAAAGGTCTTAAACTTTTCTGCCTTACATAGATCGATCGATGTGAGAGATCTATGTACATAGATCGATCGATGTGCAACAACCTGAGAGATCGATGCCAACTTTTTCAACTTTTTCAACTTTTAATCACATATAACACCATGTGTGACATTTTTAAATATTCACCACTAAAAATCATGACTTTGAAAAATTATCCAAACATATTTCTCAACATTCTCCCCCTTTTGGATGATTTTCAAAATAACCTAACACGATTTTAATGTCACAACTTATAACCAAAAATTTAACCAAAATGTTTTCAACTTTTAAATAGTATGCTGCTCCCCCTCAACTCATACTCTCCCCCTTAACCTATGCTCCAAAATTTATACCAATTAAAATTTAGCATATGATTCATCATGACTTACCAACTAAAATCCATAAAATCCATGACTTACCAACTAAAATCATGTTCTTATTCTATCTCCCCCTTTATTTTGCAAATCATGCAAAAGATAGAACTATGCAGTGGTATCGTAAGTCATCATGCCTAATTTGGCTCGTAAGTTTTCAAAAGTGGCTTGATTAAGGGGTTTGGTGAAGATGTCAGCGATTTGGTGATCAGTTCTTATATGGTTTATCACTATATCCTCATTTTGAACATGATCGCAAAGAAAGTGGTATCGTACCTCAATGTGTTTGGCCTTAGAATGAAGCACCGGATTCCGTGAAAGATTGATTGCACTTATGCTATCGCAAAAAATTAGAATCTTTTTCATTTTAATACCAAAATTACTAAGTTGCTGTTTAAGCCAAAGTATTTGGGTAGTACATTAACTCAAAGCTATATACTCGGCTTCAGTGGTAGAAAGAGCTACACTAGCTTGCTTTTTAGAAAACCAAGAGATCAAGTTGGTTCATATGAATTGACAAGTACCGCTAGTGGATTTTCTATCTAACTTACAACCACCATAATCAGCATCACTATATGTGTGTAATTCCAACTTAGCATTTCTATCATACCACAGTCCTAAGTGAGGTGTATGCTTAAGATATCTAAAGATCTTTTTCACTGCATTGTAATGTGATACCTTAGGACAAGATTGAAACCTAGCACACATACACACACTAAACATGATATCAGGTCTTGATGCAATTAAGTATAATAGTGATCCAATCATAGACCTATAGAGTGTGTCATCAAAAGTTTTATCATTTTCATCCTTGTCTAGTTTGGTGCTAACACTTATGGGGGTAGGTGTTGGTTTTAATTCTTCAAAGCCAAACTTCTTAATCATATCATTGACATACTTAAGATGGCTAATGTGAATTCCTTGAGGGGTTTGTTTGATTTGAAGTCCTAAGAAATAATTCAACTCTCCTACCATTGACATTTCAAATTCTTACTTCATATATTCTTCGAAGTCTTTTACTAAGGTAGGGTTTGTTGAACCAAAGATTATATCATCTGCATAGATTTGAACTATTAACAAATCATTATCTTTTCGTCTTAGAAATAATGTGTTGTCTATTGTTCCCGTTTGATAATTATTTGCAATAAGAAAGTTTGCAAATCTATCATACCAAGCTCTTGGAGCTTGTTTTAAACCATATAAAGCTTTCTTAAGCTTGTAAACATGGTTAGGATTCTTTGGATCTTCGAATCCAGGAGGTTGTTTGACAAACACCTCTTCTTGGATGTATCCATTCAAGAACACACTCTTGACATCCATTTGGAAGAGTTTAATGTTACTTAGACTTGAAATCGCAAGTAATAATCTAATTGCTTCTAGTCGTCAACGGGTGGAAAGGTTTCTTCATAATCTATACCTTCTTGTTGATTATAACCTTGTGCGACTAGTCTAGCCTTATTTCTTGTAATGTTTCCTTGTTCCTCCATCTTATTCCTAAACACCCATTTAGTTCCTATGATAGACTTATCTTTAGGTTTAGGTACTAAGTCCCACACATTGTTCCTTGTGAATTGGGTCAATTCCTCATGCATAGCTTCTATCCATGATATGTCACCTAAGGCTTCCTTTACATTCTTAGGTTCTAATTGTAGATTAAGCTATGTCTTTCAAGTTGACTTATATTTCTATGTGTTCTAACCCCAACACTTGGATCCCCATTGATTAATTCTCTAGGGTGCCACCAATTCCTAGATCGACTAGGTTCACCCTCATCTTGTTCAAATGTTTCATTAGTATGAACATTATCATATGTAATTGGATCATTTGTTACATTATCTTCCAAATGCAAAGTTTCTTCATTTATATCACCTAAGGGTTCATGCATGTCTTGTTCAGGGGGAGTTGGTTCTAGATGATCAAGTACAGGCTTAAGTATTACATCATCATCAAACATATTTTCAACATTTGTTCCTTGTTTATGTTGATGTTTATCACTAACTTCAAAGCATGCGTTTCATTGAATTTAACATGTATGGATTCAATTATTTTTCTAGATGCAGGATTATAACACCTATATGCTCTTGAGTTAGTTGAATACCCAACAAATATGCATTCAATAGACTTTTGTTTAAATTTATCTAGATTATCCTTAGTGTTTAGCACAAAAAATTTACATCCAAATACTTTAAGATAATCTATTTTATGTTGTCTATTGTTTAGCAATTCATAAGGCGTTTTATTTAATTTCTTTCTAATAGTAAGCCTATTTATAATATAGCATACACAACTAACAGCTTCGGCCCATAAATATTTAGGTAATTTATTTTCACAAAGCATTGTCCTAGCAACTTCTTGAATCGTTCTATTTTACGTTCAACAACTCCATTGAGTTGTGGTGTTCTAGGTGGTGAGAATTCATGTTTGATTCCATATAGTTCACAAAATTTGATTACATCTTTATTTTTAAATTCTCCACTCTATCATTCCTAATTCTTTTGACATTTTCTTCGTAAATGTTTTCAAGTTGCTTGATAAGGGTTTCGATTGCTAATGGAGCATCGTCTTTGTGTGTTAAGAACAATGTCCATGTGTAGCGTGAATAATCATCTACTATGACACACACATAGTAGTGTCCACCTAGACTTCTTGTCCTACTTGGACCAAATAAGTCTAAGTGAAGCAATTCTAGTACATGACTAGTACTCACTTCATGTTTCGGTTTTAAGGTTTCTTTAACGTGTTTTCCTTTAATACATGTTTCACACATTTGAAAATTATCTAAGTCTAACTTAGGCATTCCTCTAATTAAATTCTTCTTAGACAACTTCTTAGTAGTTGAAATTCCTATATGGCCTAATCTTCTATGCCATAAATTTACATCTAAGTCATGTGATATTAGACACTTAACCTTAGCATCTAACATGTTATCTAAGGCAATGGTATAAATATTTCCATCTCTATTTCCTTTTAAAACCGTTTCTCCTTTTTTATTTATTATATCACAAGAATTGGGAAGAAAGGAGACATTATAACCACAATCTATAAGTTGAGAAATACTAAGTAAATTATAAGACAGATTGCTTACTAATAACACATTCGTATTTGAAATGTGTTAGGGTCCCCAATTGTTCCTTTTCCAACAACTTGTCCTTTGTTGTTGTCACCAAATGTTACTTTTCCTCCATTCTTGATATGTTCCAATTCGATGAATAGTTTGGGGTTCCCCGTCATATGCCTCGAACATCCACTATCTAAAAACCATTTGGTTTTTAGATTCTTTGGCTTTGCCTCCTTTTTGCATTCTTTGCGTTTATCCTACAATGGAGACAAAGTTTTAGGTATCCTTTATTTGGGTCCTTGAATGTTAGGGGCATTATTCTTGTTTAGATAACCCTTTAGGTATCCAAACTTGAACATACCTTTTAGGCACGTTTTTAGCATAGTTAAAATAAGAAGGATAAGCATATAGATGATTATTCCAAATAAATGAAGATGCATTGTTATACATCTTGTGCCATGGTTGATAATTATTATGTCTTGGCCGATTTTGGTAGTGTGTATAAGACATGTAATTTTGTTTCTTGAATGGCGCTATGTATGTATGTTCATATGCATTTCTATAAGATTTATATGAGTGTTGTCTATACTTAGGTTCATAATAAGTTGTATACATTTTATTCGGTCTAGTTGCATTTGTATACATGTAGGCATAATTTCTAGGTTGTCTAGATGCAAATTTTGGCCTAGATGTATGTTTATACGTGTGTATATTGGTGGGTGTGTGTTGTATTTTTGCTTTGACATAAGTAGAAGAAGGTGTAGAAAAAGATGTAGCAGGCAAAGTTGATTTTGTATTGTATGACAACTTTGTACTAGATTAAACAAACTTAGTCTTTTTATTCATTTTTTCATTTTCTTTTTATAGCCTAAGCCGGTTTTATCATTACCATACTTTTGTGATGAGATGAGTGTGTCTAACATGTTTGTACCAGATTTAAATTGTTCTAACATTTTTTCTAAGTTAAGTTTAGACGACTTAAGTTGTACTATCTCATGTTCACAATTTTCTAACTTAGACTTTAACATATTATTTTCCATTTTTATCTTTTGTTCATCTTTCCTATATGATTCAATTTTATTCTCTAAAGAATCAAGAGTATTAGAAGACTCTTGTTTAAGAGATTCTAGTTGATCGGAAAATTCCAAGTTTGATGTCTTCAACTTGTCATTTTCTTCAACTAGTTTCTTCTTTTCTTTAGAGAGCCTCTTACACTGAGCATCCATTCTTAAGAATTCTTCATACATTTCATCAAATGTCATTTCACTATCAGAATCACTATCAGGAGAAGAACATACCTCGTTGGATACGAAGCAGACTTGAGCTTCCTCAGTTTCGGATTCTGAGTCGGATGAGTCGCTCCATGTGCTCACCTTAATTGCTCGTTTCCCTTTTCTTGCCTTAGACTCCTTTGTCTTTGTCGTTTGAGCCTCCTTGTCCTTGGCTTGTTAATTATTGTTGTTGTTATTATTATTTTTCTTCGTGGGATAGTCGTATGAAATATGTCCTTTCTGACCGCATTCATAACACTTTAATTCTTTATTATACCATTTGTTTGTGTTATTCTTCCTAGGTTGAGAAGAAGAAGAAGAAGAATTACGTTGTCTATTCTTATTTGGACGTTTAAAAAACTTTCTTAGTTTTCTAGCTATCATTATCAAGTCATCGTCTAATTCAGTATCACTATTACAATCATCGTTACTAGCATGTGTTTCGGTTGTTTTGAAAGCTATTGACTTACCGGATGACTTAGACGATTCAAACTTTTGTTGGTTTAATTTAACCTCGTAAACTTTAAGAGACCCGATCAATTCATCCATCTTGGTGATTGACTTTGTCTCCTCGATTGCAGTCACCTTTGGATCCCATTCAGCAGGAAGGCTTCGTAGCACCTTTTGAACCTTTTCATTGTTCGAAAATGACTTCCCTAAAGCTTCAAGGGCATTGAAAATATTAGTAATCCTCAAGTCCATAGATGTTATGGATTCGTTTGGCAACATTTTAAAAGTCTCTAATTCAGTCATAAGCATGTTTATTTTTGACTCTTTAACACCACTAGTACCTTCATGTTTTAATACAAGTGATTTCCACATGTCGTGTGCGCTTGTGCAATTTGACACATATCCTACTTCAGAAGTTGTAAGTCCATTTAAAAGTAATTGCATAGCTTTTGCATTCATGGACATTTTCTTTTTATCATCTGATGACCATTCACTTTTATATTTTTCAATCTCTTGAGTTACTCCACTAACTTGTACAACTTTCATTGGAATGTACGGCCCATCTTCAACTATAGACCATAAATCGATGTCTATAGCCATTAAGAATAGCCTCATTCTTAGTTTCCAATGAACAAAATTATTGCCATAAAAAAGAGGAGGGCGTTGTGTAGACATACCTTCCAACTCACCTTTGTGAGAAACAATAGCCATAGTATGTACCTTGGATTTGAGACAAGAAGTATATAATGAATCGTTGTTTCTTGGCCTTGTATTGTTCGTATGGTGTTGAATCTTGCTTCTTTTGAGTGGTGTTGGTCTAGCTCTGATACCAAATGTTGGACCATGCACCTGCAATAAACACCACTAGAGGGGGGGAGGGTGAATAGTGGTTATCGGAAATTTCACTACTACCCTTTGTTAAAATCACTTTTGAAAACAGAATCTCAAACCACCTCAGATTCAGAACCCGTTTTTAAAAAACTTACAAATAATTGTACACAACTCCAAAAATTATGAAACTTTCTAGAATTGAACTTCAATGAGTTAAAAAGACTCTGTCCAAAAATAAGACAAAAATAAGATCGTTTTTCTCTTCAAACAAATAAAACAATTCAGATGTTCAATCTGGACAGAATTGGACAGAATGTTGCTGATTTTGCAAAACGTGTTTCTCTTTGAATAATCAACCAAAAAGGTTGATCTTTATATCAAAACACTTCTTAGAATGTGTAGATGAAGTTTCCGAAAGGCCCTAACCTTAAACAATTCTCGAAAAATACAGAATTTAAGTTTTCTCAAAACTGGTCAGATTGCAGCCAGATTGGAGCAGTTATCTTGCAATGACTAAAAGACTAACTTTTCCTTACTCAAATCAAGTGATTCTTGTTGCAAATGAAAGGTAACAGTCTGAAGTATAACTCCACCAAACATCACGAATTTTGAAAATGTTTAGCTATTTTTTCAAATTGTAAGAAGGTGTGTGAAAACTGCAGTCAAAAACGGACAAAAACAGAAATAAAGAAACAAGAGAAGAACACCAAGGATTTATCCTGGTTCGATCAATGTGACCTACTCTAGTCCCAAGGAACACCTTTCCTTGGATTTTACTATGAAATGAACACCTTACAACAAGAGCCAAGCTTGATCCTTGGGTTATACACCAACCCTACTCAAGACCTGGATAATCACCTTCTAAGCAACACTTAGTTGCAACTCCTCTAACACCTATTGATATAGCCTTATAAAGATGGCTAATCAATCTTACAAATGAAGCTCAAGAGGCTTATAGCTCACCACAATACAACAAGAGCACCTTTGCTACAAAGAATAAAACAATAACAACAAGAAGATGAAGATGAAAGCTAGACAATTCAACAAATGCTTGTGAGCCTCAAGTGTGTTTCATCTTCTTCACCATTGCCACTATTTATAGTGTGATTTGAGCCTTGAACATAAGAATGCACATGTGTCACCATCTTCATCATCAATTCCAAATGTCTTCTCATCATTGGTTGGCTTTGTACACTTGGAAAAATAAAACACAATGATTGGTCCACCTAGGATGTCACTTTGGCCGAAATGATAAGCTCCAAAAATGACTTGGAATTTGTTTGATTTAGCCTTAGCAAAATAGAGATAATTCCCTCAACTTCTTGGCACAAGAATAGGCATGGGGCCAATTAGCATTTCAAAGTCAAAATTCAGCTCCACTTGAATGTAGTAGCCGTTGGCTACTTAGTATTTTCAAAAAAAAACTTTGATTTTTTCTTAATAAAATAAGAAAGGATAATACCACCAAATTATCCCCAACTTCAACCACCATAATAGGACATGTGAAGTCTTCATTTGACTTAAACAATCTGCTGAAAATACCCAAGAAATAGCATATAGCCGTTGGCTATATTTGAAAAACTCCAAGTTGGCAATTTTGCCAACTAGCTCCTTTTTGGTTGGGCCACTTGTCTCCAACTCATAAAATGAATAATGTATCACCTCCAACTGTAAACTCACGTTTTTCAATATATATATAAGTGTAGCAGCTCAAATTTTTGATGAAGAAATAAATAGATAACAATTGACAAGATTATGTCAACGTGTAACACCGAAATTCCCCAATATTTTTTCTTATATGTCAAGAACATTTCTACACCTTTGACACCTTTAATATCTCTAAATAATGATGATAAATGTTCTCTTATAACATATATAAGAGAGTCTTCAAGAAAAAAATAGAATGTGACATCTCAAATCGTCACATATCCAGCTATAGTCAATAATATCATCGGTTGAGAGAATAAGATATAACATCACCATTTTATCTTCAAAATAATAATAACACAGATCCAGAATGAAGATAATAATATTTTCAAGAGATTCCTTGAGTGAAAATACCAAAATACCCTTGGGGGTAAAATGACCAAAATACCCCTGGTGTGAGAAAACTCCAGAAATGACCCCGATGGTCAGAAATAACCATGATACCAACTTTGAAATCATAAATAGTAGAAGAATATGCTCTTGAAATATTTCCACTATATCATGTTCCTACAAAACTCAAAATACCAATTTTGCCATTTTTGGTAAGTTGTAGAAACTTCCAAGGCATGTTAGTCACAAGACAATAATAATCACCAAAAACACGTAATAATCACACAATGAACATGTATAATTCATATACAAATGAAAACAACCATTTCAACACATTTTAGAAAATTATTTCTAAAAATCCTAGACATCGATCGATCGAAGTGCCTCAGCTTCAGAGATCGATGTCTCACAGAAAGTTTCAGAGTTTTCCTCTGACCTACATCGATCGATCGAAGTGAGGTTCGATGGACATCGATCAATCGAAGTGTCTCAGGTTTAGAGATCGATGTCTCTGTAGGATCTGCAAGGCACCACTTGAAGGGGGGGTTGAATAGGTGGTGCGGAAAGTGCGGTTTTTAAAATTTGTTTGAACCTAAACAATTCAACTTCTGAAAACAGATTCTGTTTTCAGGACCAATTTTAAAACTTTTTAAAACCAGGTTATAGGTCTCCAAAAATTCCGAAATTTTAAGAGAACTTAGCCTCAGATGTTATAAGGGTCCCCTAAAAATTTCAAATTAAAATTCAACCTTTAATTCCTTCAAAAACCGTTGGTAATCAGATTGTGCGAATCTGCCAGAAACGGTAGATTGTTTTAAAAAATTTATTCCTATTTGTGTGTACGTCCAAATGCTCTGAAAATTTGACTACTAACTCCTTATATACTATATTTAAGTGGGTTGAAACAGTTTTGCAAAATTCGTTTGGGAAGTAGGTCAACTACAATCAAAGTCTCAACCTTTGCAAGTCTGAAAATCAAACTGCACTAGTCTCAGAACGTTTGATGTTTGATCGACTTATACTTATGCAAAAGGGTTGAAACTTGTGCCAAATTAACTCTAGAACGTGTGGGTATATTTCTGGAAATTTATGTGATTTTTGAAAATCGTTTACTATTTTTGCGAATGCGAACAAGAAGCGTAAACTGTGCAGTAACTGAAAAGTAAATGCAGAAAGTAAATGGCACCAAGATTTTTATACTGGTTCGGTTATAAACAACCTACTCCAGTCTTCAAGGAACACCTTCCTTAGTTCACACTAATCACACACACAACACACCTTACCACATGGTTGATAGAGTTACACCTAACTCCAACCCTTTACAAACTTTGTACGGTGAATACAATTTGCACGAACACCACCACCTCACAAGAATGAAGATTGATCACACCTTGATCAATCTTTTACAAAGATATGGAATATGTGGTGGTCTATATCAAGCCTATTCAAGATTGAAAAATATGAATACAATAGGCTTTCAAGAAGAGAGAAAGAAAGAGAATGTAGAAGAAGAAGAGCTAGGCTTTTGATCACTTTGATTTTGCAATGCTTGTGCTTGTCTTGTTTTTGCTCATCTTCTTTCCTTTTAACTTGGTGCAGCCGTCCCCCTATAGGTGCCTCCCCCTCTTGAAAATTATCTTCTAAGTCCTTGGGAGGATGTAAGACATCATTGTGACATGGCCTTGCTTACTTCGCATCTCCTTATTGGATGATCATTTAAGCTTCGCTTACTTGGCACTTCATGATTGGTTGAATGTTGTCATCATTGATGACTTGGAAAAATCTGAGAATAACACTTAAACATGTGCCAAAATCATCACAAAATAATTTCCATAAAGCATAAGATTATCACATAAATTGCAAGACACAAATTCCTTCCATACAAAGGCATAAAATCGGCCATAATGTGATGTTACCATGCTGATTTTTCAGCATGTGTTGCATGGTTGAATAATTCAAAATATTACCATTTTTCTTTGATTTTTCTTTTTAAAAATAAATCACCAATTGATGGTAATTATTCCTATCACACGAGAAACGAATTTGGACATCTTTATGCTCAATAATTCGACCACCACATGTCTCACACATGCTGAAAAATTTCTGCATGTGTGATATGTAGAATATCACACTTTATTTAATTTAAATAATATTCAAATTACTTCCATTTCTTCTTCCAATCAATCACACAATAAAAGATGATAAAATATACCATTTAATATGCAAAAATTCGGCCAGCAATGTTTAGCATGCTAAAATTTTCAGCATGTGACATAAGAGAGACAAACTTTGAATTCTTACCATTTGTAGCTTCTCTCTTTAATTCACCAACATTGTATGATTGATTCTTGACCAATCAATATGCCAACAAGGCTCCAAATAAGCTCCATCTCAGCTGTAGGGGCGTTTCAATGAGTATGTACATGTGCTGAAATTTATTTTTGCTAACTTTGTAAAATAATGCACATTTAATAATATACACATGTTATATTCCAATCAGCCCTTAATTTAATTTTTTAGAACACTTTAAGATGTATATCATATGTAAAAAGTGTCTAGATACGTGTCACATGATGTTCCAAAAATGTTCCATGTGTTGTGTGCGTAGAAAACCGAATTTTCGATATTTATCGATTACCCGATTTTTCTCTAATTTAAATTCCAACTTTTGCACATGTTATATATATTATTTTATACATAATATATATAATATATACTTTAAAACTCAGCACTTGGCTGGTCTAAAGTGGTACCATTAACATGTGACAAAATTAAACTTGGAATCTTCACATTTTGGCCTTAATGTGGGGTGATTTGTGTGTGCCAACATGGAAAGTATTTTTGGCTGAATATTTCATGTAACCCACGACATTTTTGATGATTTTTGAAGTATAGGGGCTGGCCATTTATTTATGGCAAGTACGTGACACGTTGGCGAAGTTTCAGTATTCGCCCGATACGATAATGTTCGATTTAGAACCTTTTATCGTGTCGTATTTAAATTTGTTATCACCATATCTTATATCATATGATATAAGACCTGAATATACTCATAAATATGAGTGAAGTATAGTGGTGTAACGTTAACGTACGTACGTAAAATATATAACGTGTCGGTAGTACGTTGGAATACATGTGTATGTGCCTTTTTCAAAAAATCTGAAATATATGTAATATATATGTATATGGCGTGTCACATTAAAGAGGAGAGGAGGAGAAAACTTTCCTTCCTTAGCTTTGTTGCCTTTGTGCCTTTTCCAAATGTGGCTTCCTTTAATGAACTACTTAGTTTAATAAACTAAGTACTTCACTTAATGAACTAGTTTAGTTCATTAATAGTGGCACCTGCAAATAGTATAAACACAACAAATGTTTGCCATATGATGTAAGCTTTAACGCTTCATGGCTCGTTAGTACGGCAACATAATATATAAGCTAAATAAGGCAAGTAATAGCAAATTATCATGCATACATGTACACGTTTGTATATATATCATGCATTTAAGTCACTTATTTTGAAATCACTCAAACCCTCTTTTCTCTACAATCTCCCCCTTTTGATGATTTTCAAAATAACTTATGCACATGATTTAAATGCTAATGCTCCCCTTTCAAACATGCACAAATTTGAAATTTGAATTTCAAATTTCAAATCCGGCTCCCCCTTGATTTGTGCAATCAGTATAAATTAGTCTCTCTCTCCCCCTTAAATCATGCTTTTCTCTCCCCCTTTATTTTGGAAAGTAAATCAAAAGATTCCTGTCAATAAGGAAAGAAAATCAAATCACGTCAAATCAAATCATATCAACGGGAATCATGCCTAATTTGGAACGAAGAGATTCATACGTGGCTTGATTTAAGGCTTTTGTAAAGATATCTGCTACTTGTGCTTCAGTGCGTACGTGATCTATAACGATAACACCATTGTTTACATGATCACGAAGAAAGTGATAGTGTACTTCTATATGCTTAGCCTTAGAATGTAACACGGGGTTCTTAGACAAATTAATAGCACTCATACTATCACAATATATAGGGATTCTATTTACGGTAATTCCAAAGTCCGGAAGTTGTTGTTTTATCCACAACAACTGTGTGCAACAAAGGCTAAGTGCCATGTACTCAGCCTCAGTAGTGGACAAAGCAACGCTTGCTTGCTTTTTGGAAAACCATGAGATGAGTGAGTTTCCTAAAAACTGGCAAGTCCCACTCGTGCTCTTTCTATCTATTTTGCAGCCACCATAATCTGCATCAGTATAAGCATGTAAGTCAAATGTGGAATCCTTATCGTACCAAATTCCTAAGGTAGGCGTGTGTTTAATATAACGGAATATTCTTTTTACCGCATTATAATGAGGCACCTTAGGTTGACTCTAAAATCGTGCGCACATACATACAATAAACATAATATCAGGCCTACTAGCAGTTAAATATAGCAAAGAACCTATCATTGATCGATATAAGCCATTATCAACATCTTTACCATGTTCGTCTTTGTCTAATTTAGTGGTGACACTCATAGGGGTGGGGGATGGTTTCAAATTTTCAAAGTTAAACTTTTTAATCATGTCATTGATATATTTTGCTGACTTATGTGAATCCCTTTGCTAGTTTGCTTAATCTGCAAGCCAAGAAAATAATTAAGTTCACCAACCATAGACATTTCAAATTTAGATTTCATGCAATTTTCAAAATCTAAAAACAAGTCTATGTGAGGTAGAACCGAAAATAATGTCATCAACGTAGATTTGGATAATAAGTAAATCTAATTTATCTTGTTTCAAAAATAGTGTACTATCTATAGTACCTCGTTTAAAATCATTTTCTAAAAGGAAATTAGCAAAACGATCATACCATGCTCTCGGTGATTGCTTTAGGCCGTATAGTGCCTTCTTTAGTTTGTACACGTGATCAGGATGTTTCAAATCTTCAAAACCGGGTGGTTGCTTCACGTATACTTCTTCTTGTATAAATCTGTTTAGAAATGCACTTTTTACGTCCTTTTGATATAATCTGAAATCTTTCATGCAAACAATAGCAAGTAATAGTCGTATAGCTTCCAAACGTGCTACGGGTGCAAATGTTTCATCATAGTCAATTCCTTCTTCTTGATTATATCCTTGTGCTCCAAGTCTCGCTTTATTTCTAACAACCTTTCCTTCTTCATTCATTTTATTCCTAAACACCCACTTTGTGCCTATTATAGTCTTGTCTTGTGGTCGTGGCAGTAAATCCCATACATCGTTTCTAACAAATTGATTAAGTTCATCATGCATGGCATCAATCCAAGAAGAATCACTCAAAGCATCATGCACATTTTTGTGCTCAATTTCAGAAATCATAGCATGAAATTCATTTATCTCGTCCGAAGTAATTCTTCTACGTGGTCGCACACCGTGAGTGAGGTCGCCTATGATGAGATCATGTGGGTGATCTCTATGCCATCTTGGTTGATTATTTTCTATGTTATCATGCATTTCTATGTGATCATGCATTTCTAGTGTGTCATTCATATCATGCATATCAAAAGAACCATCATCTTCATTCAACACGGGTTTCAATTCAAAGTCATCGTCATATTCCTTATCTTTATCAATCTCACCAAATTCATTGAATTTCACATGAATAGATTCCATAATTTGTCTAGTGAGAGGATCATAACATCTATATGCTTTTGAATTTATAGAATATCCAACAAAAATGCACTCAATTGATTTGGATTCAAATTTATCTAAATTATCTTTTGTATTCAAGACAAAACATTTGCATCCAAACACACGAAAATAGTCAATCTTAGGCATGCGATCATTCAAAATCTCATAAGGCGTCTTGTTTATTTTCTTTCTTATAGATAGACGATTTACAGTATAGCATGCACAATTTACGGCTTCAGCCCACAGAAACCTAGGCAAATTTATTTTCGCATAGCATAGTCCTAGCGATTTCTTGTAATGTACGATTCTTTCTTTCTACTACTCCATTTAATTGTGGAGTTCTAGGTGGCGAAAACTCATGCTTGATTCCTTTTTCTTCGCAAAACGAAATCATCTCTTTGTTTTTAAACTCACCGCCTCTATCGCTTCTTATCTTTTTCACATTTACACCGTATTGATTTTCAAGTTGTTTAATTAATTTTGCAATCTCAATGGCGCTATCATCCTTATGTGCAAGAAATAAAGTCCAAGTATAACGAGAAAAGTCATCAACAATCACGCATGCATAGTGGCGCCCACCAAGACTTGTAGTGCGACTAGGACCAAACAAATCAATCTGTAATGGTTCTAAGATTCTAGTCGTGCTTATTTCGTTTTTAGGCTTAAGTGACTCACGTGTTTGTTTGCCTTTTATGCAAGATTCACACAACTGAAAGTTGTCCAAATCAAGCGTAGGCGATCCCCGTACTAGGTTCTTTCGTTGAAGTTTTTCTAGTGTGGAAATGACAATGTGTCCTAAACGTCTATGCCATAAATTCACATTGGGTTCGTTTGACATAAAACACTTAACTTTAGCGTCTACTACATCATCCATAGAAAGCGTAAAGATATTACCTTCTCGTTTTCCTTTTAAAACAGTTTCTCCATTTTTATTTATTATATTGCAATAAGGGTGAGTAAAACACACATTAAAACCATTGTCAACAAATTAAGAAATGCTAAGAAGCTTGTAGGATAAGTTGCTTACCAAAAATACGTTGGAAATTTGGAGAGTGTTTGGATTTCCAATCGTACCTTTTCCGATGATCTTGCCTTCATTGTTGTTTCCAAAGGTCACGGATCCGCCTTTTGTGACCTTCTTTAGTTTGGTGAATAGGCTCGGGTCACCCGTCATGTGTCTCAAGCATCCACTATCAAGGAACCACTTAATAGATGTATCTTTCGATGTGTGGGCTCCCTGCAATGTGCAAAGATGATTTAGGTACCCTTTTAACTTTGGGTCCTTTCGAGTTAGTTAATCACCTCTTGGTAAAAGTACCTTTCGGTACCCATACTTGGGTGATCCTTCTCAATCTATCAAATGGCAAGAATGTAGATGAAGGTGCGATATAGTAGACGTGTGGTGCATGCACTTTGGGCTTTTGCCCAAGGACTCCTTTATACTCATTAAATGAAGGACGTTTTTGATATGTCCTTGTGTATGTGTGCGTAGTGCGTGGATGATATGAATTTCGTGTATGCATTATTCTTTTCTTTTCAAATCTATATGGTACAAAGTTATATTTCACATGATATAAAGAAGAAGAGGGGCGTGATGAGGAAAGAGACGCCTTTTGCGTCATCTTAGACACCACTTGAGGCTTAGGGGTGTCTACTTTCTTAGACACCACAAACTTAGTTGGTTTGATTGATACTTCATTTGTATCAACGTATCCCAACCCCGTTTTGTCGCTGTCATGCTTTTGTGATAATATAATGCGATGCAGCATGTTGGACCCCGTATCGAACTGTTTCATCATTTTCTCTAAATCGGTATTCCTTGATTTCAAACTTGAAATCTCGGATTTCATTTCATTATTTTGAGTGGTCAATGATGATATCTCTGTCTTTAATGCAGTAATGACACATGATGACTCTTTCTTTGAATCGCTTAATTGAGCGACAAGATTCTCGTTAGAAGATTCTAACAGTTTCTTGTCTTCAATTAATCGCTTTTTTTCCTTAGCGAGAGTCTTAGTGAATTTATGCAATTCTAAATACTGACTAAAAAGATCATCATAAGAAGGTTTAGAGTCAGAGTCAGAATCAGATGATACCTCATTAGATGCTTTGGATGCAAAGCATACTTGAGCAGTCTCCTCTTTGGTCTCAGTTTCAGAATCCGATGAATCACTCCAGGTGGAGGCCTTTAGAGCACGTTTCCTTTGTTCGGGTTCTGAGACGAGTCTATTTTTGTTCCGCTCCTTGTCAGGGTAATTATTTGTTTGCTTTTCTTTATTGGGGCAGTCATATGATAAGTGTCCGAGTTTGCCACATTCATAACATTTAACGTCTTTATCATTTGACTTGTTTTATTTCTCTTGGTTGTAGTACCCTTATTTTTGTTTCTAAATGACCTTCTCATAAATTTTCTTAAGCCTTTAGCTAATAGAATTAGGTTATCGTTATCCGTTTCAGAATCACTATCATCTACGTGATCGGAGGGAGGGGAGACATATTAATTTGATTTAAAAGCAATAGCTTTACCTTGTTTAGATGACTCCGATTTTCGTATGGTGAGTTTATTCTCATAAACATTAAGTGATCCGATTAATTCTTCCATCTTTATTGACTTAGTTTCCTTGCTTTCTTCTATAGCGGTCACTTTAGGATCCCATTAGGATGGAAGACTTCGTAGGACTTTCTGTACCTTTTCCTGCGTGGTAAAAGCTTTACCAAGAGACTCAAGAGAGTTGTAAATGTTAGTCAAACGAAGATCCATATCAATAATAGACTCATTAGGCAATAATTTAAACGACTCAAGTGTGGACATAAGCATGTTTATTTTTGACTCTTTTACTTGACTCGTGCCTTCGTGTTTCATTTCTAGTATCCTCCACATTTCTTGTGCACTCGAACAGTTTGACACATAACTAGACTCACTTTTACTTAATCCGTTTAGAAGCAATTGCATAGCCCTAGCATTCATACTAAGTTTCTTTTTATCATCACTCGTATATTCTTGTCTAGTTTTAACAACTTCTAATGTGACTCCGTCTACGGTGAATACCTTAGATGGGACATAAGGACCATCTTCAATGATTGACCAAAGATCTATATCTATAGCCATAAGCAAAAGCTTCATTCTAAGCTTCCACTAAATAAACGACTCACCGTCAAAAAGTGGAGGCCTTTGGCTCGACATACCTTTTTGCTCGGTTTTGAGATTTGTGGTTGCCATCTCACTGAATCGTTGGATTCTTTGAAGTGAGTGTTCTTGCACTCTGATACCACTTGTAGGATCTGCAAGGCACCACTAGAAGGGGGGGGGGGTTGAATAGGTGGTGCAGAAAGTGTGGTTTTTAAAATTTGTTTGAACCTAAACAATTCAACTTCTGAAAACAGATTCTGTTTTCAGGACCAGTTTTAAAACGTTTTTAAAACCAGGTTATAGGTCTCCAAAAATTCCGAAATTTTGAGAGAACTTAGCCTCAGATTTTATGAGGGTCCCCTAAAAATTTCAAATTAAAATTCAACCTTTAATTCCTTCAAAAACCGTTGGTAATCAGATTGTGCGAATCTGCCAGAAACGGTAGATGGTTTTAAAAAATTTATTCCTATTTGTGTGTACGTCCAAATGCTCTGAAAATTTGACCACTAACTCCTTATATACTATATTTAAGTGGGTTGAAACAGTTTTGCAAAATTCTTTTGGAAAGTAGGTCAACTACAATCAAAGTCTCAACCTTTGCAAGTCTGAAAATCAAACTGCACTAGTCTCAGAACGTTTGATGTTTGATCGACTTATACTTATGTAAAAGGGTTGAAACTTGTGCCAAATTAACCCTAGAACGTGTGGGTATATTTCTGAAAATTTATGTGATTTTTGAAAATCGTTTACTATTTTTGCGAATGCGAACAAGAAGCGTAAACTGTGCAGTAACTGAAAAGTAAATGCAGAAAGTAAATGACACCAAGATTTTTATACTGGTTCGGTTATAAACAACCTACTCCAGTCTTCAAGGAACACCTTCCTTAGTTCACACTAATCACACACACAACACACCTTACCACAGGGTTAATAGAGTTACACCTAACTCCAACCCTTTACAAACCTTGTACGGTGAATACAATTTGCACGAACACCACCACCTCACAAGAATGAAGATTGATCACACCTTGATCAATCTTTTACAAAGATATGGAATATGTGGTGGTCTATATCAAGCCTATTCAAGATTGAAAAATATGAATACAATAGGCTTTCAAGAAGAGAGAAAGAAAGAGAATGTAGAAGAAGAAGAGCTAGGCTTTTGATCACTTTGATTTTGCAATGCTTGTGCTTGTCTTGTTTTTGCTCATCTTCTTTCCTTTTAACTTGGTGCAGCCGTCCCCCTATAGGTGCCTCCCCCTCTTGAAAATTATCTTCTAAGTCCTTGGGAGGATGTAAGACATCATTGTGACATGGCCTTGCTTACTTCGCATCTCCTTATTGGATGATCATTTAAGCTTCGATTACTTGACACTTCATGATTGGTTGAATGTTGTCATCATTGATTACTTGGAAAAATCTGAGAATAACACTTAAAAATGTGCCAAAATCATCACAAAATAATTTCCATAAAGCATAAGATTATCACATAAATTGCAAGACACAAATTCCTTCCATACAAAGGCATAAAATCGGCCATAATGTGATGTTACCATGCTGATTTTTCAGCATGTGTTGCATGGTTGAATAATTCAAACTATTACCATTTTTCTTTGATTTTTCTTTTTAAAAATAAATCACCAATTGATGGTAATTATTCCTATCACATGAGAAATGAATTTGGACATCTTTATGCTCAATAATTCGGCCACCACATGTCTCACACATGCTGAAAAATTTCAGCATGTGTGATATGTAGAATATCACACTTTATTTAATTTAAATAATATTCAAATTACTTCCATTTCTTCTTCCAATCAATCACACAATAAAAGATGATAAAATATACCATTTAATATGCAAAAATTCGGCCAGCAATGTTTAGCATGCTGAAATTTTCAGCATGTGACATAAGAGAGACCAACTTTGAATTCTTACCATTTGTAGCTTCTCTCTTTAATTCACCAACATTGTATGATTGATCCTTGACCAATCAATATGCCAACAAGGCTCCAAATAAGCTCCATCTCAGCTGTAGGGGCGTTTCAATGAGTATGTACATGTGCTGAAATTTATTTTTGCTAACTTTGTAAAATAATGCACATTTAATAATATACACATGTTATATTCCAATCAGCCCTTAATTTAATTTTTTAGAACACTTTAAGATGTATATCACATGTAAAAAGTGTCTAGATATGTGTCACATGATGTACCAAAAACGTTCCATGTGTTGTGTGCGTAGAAAACCGAATTTTCGATATTTATCGATTACCCGATTTTTCTCTAATTTAAATTCCAACTTTTGCACATGTTATATATATTATGTTATACATAATATATATAATATATACTTTAAAACTCAGCACTTGGCTGGTCTAAAGTGGTACCATTAACATGTGACAAAATTAAACTTGGAATCTTCACATTTTGGCCTTAATGTGGGGTGATTTGTGTGTGCCAACATGGAAAGTATTTTTGGCTGAATATTTCATGTAACCCACGACATTTTTGATGATTTTTGAAGTATAGGGGCTGGTCATTTATTTATGGCAAGTACGTGACACGTTGGCAAAGTTTCGGTATTCGCCCGATACGACAATATTCGGTTTAGAACCTTTTATCGTGTCGTATTTAAATTTGTCATCACCATATCTTATATCATATGATATAAGACCTGAATATACTCATAAATATGAGTTAAGTATAGTGGTTTGACGTTAACGTACGTACGTAAAATATATAACGTGTCGGTAGTACGTTGGAATACATGTGTATATGCCTTTTTCAAAAAATCTGAAAATATATGTAATATATATGTCTATGGCGTGTCACATTAAAGAGGGGAGGAGGAGAAAACTTTCCTTCCTTAGCTTTGTTGCCTTTGTGCCTTTTCCAAATGTGGCTTCCTTTAATGAACTACTTAGTTTAATAAACTAAGTACTTCACTTAATGAACTAGTTTAGTTCATTAATAGTGGCACCTGAAAATAGTATAAACACAACAAATGTTTGCCATATGATGTAAGCTTTAACTCTTCATGGCTCGTTAGTACGGCAACATAATATATAAGCTAAATAAGGCAAGTAATAGCAAATTATCATGCATACATGTACACATTTGTATATATATCATGCATTTAAGCCACTTATTTTGAAATCACTCAAACCCCCTTTTCTCTACAGTCTCACAGAAAGGTCTTAAACTTTTTTGCCTAACATAGATCGATCGATGTGCAACAACCTGAGAGATCGATGTCAACGTTTTCAACTTTTTCAACTTTTAATCACATATAACACCATGTGTGACATTTTTAAGTTTCCACCACTTAAAATCATGACTTTGAAAATTATCTAAACATATTTCTCAACAGACTTGAAGTAAATCGTCATTAGCAGTTTCAACGTGGGTTTTTTTAGGATGACACCATTGAAAGAAATCGTTAGGATTATTGGTCATAGTATCCGTAGCGCCACAATCAAGAATCCAAATGGAGTCATTGTGTTCTGTAGGATTAGTAGTGAGTGCGGAAGCATGATTAAAATGGATAGTGGGGTTGGAATGAATTTGTCCGAAATTGTTGGGGCTAAAATTAGCTGGCTGGTGGACTTCAGGGGTTAAACTCGGATTTAGAGAAACTGCGGGGGCGATTGGGTATTTTCAGAAAGTTCAGGGGCTGGATTTTGTTTGTTCTGGAAATTTGGTGCCTGTTCTGTTATTTTAGAAGTAATCTGGGAGCATACTGTAATTTCAGGGGAATATGCAGGGGCAAAATTGGAAAAACACACAACAGTAGGGTTGGGTTTATAAAACCCAACCCTAATACCTCCCTTTCCAGCAGCCTCCGTCATTTCACTCTGGCTGCCTTCTTTTTCTGTGGTAAAATTGGCGCCGGCTGAGCTTGAGACGCCAGTCATGGTGGCTACTTTCCCGCGGTTTGTCTCCCCCTGCTTCCTTTTCCCTTCATACCAGTCTGGGTAACCAATCAGCTGAAAACACTGCTCCTTGCTGTGTCTTCGTTGTCCACAATGGCTGCAAATGAGGGTTTCCTTTTCTTCACTGCGCAAGGATGATTTTGAGCGTTGTTCTGGTCCATTCCTTCCTTGGGCCTGTGGATTATTTCGTCCCTGTGTCTGGTCACGTCCTCTGGTAGCGGTTGAACGCGCTGCTAGGCCTTGGCCTACCCCCGGTGGTGAGTCATTCTCTGAGGGGGTTCTCCTCCAAACTACCATTCTTTCTTCTGACCATCGAATTTCTCTGTAGGCTATCTCCAGACTGGGTAAAGGCTCTCTTTTTAACAAGTTCTTGCTGTCCCTGTCAAACTTCTCATCTAGGGCTGTTAAAAATTGGTACAATCGTAGTTCTTGCATTTCACGATTGTAGATGTTTATGTCCACAATGCATGTCATCAGATTTGGTTTACGAGTGTCAATTGCAGTCCAGATATCCTGGAGTTTGCTCCAGCATCTTTCGATGCTTTCGTCCCCCTGTTTGATTAGGCTTGCCCTGCGGTGAAGGTCATAAACCTGTAATGAATCACTCTCTGCTCCATAAGTGAGTGCAAACCCATGCCATAAAGCCTTTGCGGTAGGGTAACAGGTTACATTCGTTACCAACTGTAGCTCTATTGTCTGTATAATCCAGGTGAATACTGAATTGTCAGTTTATTCCCAAGTGGGAAATTGTGGATCCAATGGTACCGGTGGAGGAGGAACACCGATAAGGTGATTCCTCCGGCCTCTGCCAATAATGGCTCTCAGAACAAGTGGTGCCTAGAGAGCATAATTTTCGCCATTTAATTTAATAGTTACGGTAAGACTTTCTGTGGGAAAAGAAACGTGAGGCAGGGTAGGTGTATCAGGCTGTCTTGCAGGTATATTTTGAAGGATACTGGCCACTTGAACAGCCAGATCAGATATATCAGGTGTAGTTGGTACTTGATGTGTTTGTGGTTCATCGTGTGGTGTTGGATTTGAGATGGTTGTTTGTTTTTCTGGGCAGGTGGCATAATGAATGTTAAATGGATACAGTGACTGGTATTTGCAGCCAACACGGCTGAGAAAGGTGGTTTACATCCAACACAGGCTGAGGAAGGTATTGAAGGCAATGATGAAGAAGATTCTGAGCCCGATTTTCCAGAAAACCAGACAGTATGATGAACGGGTTTAGGAAATTACCCGCTCTGATACCATGTTAACTATGAATAAACACGGTTTTGGGAAAATTTTCTGGTATATACATCTTCTTCACAGTACAGTCTTCTTATACAAGAGATTCTATGCTAAATATGGTAAAACATATATTCTATCCCTAATTGTCTGCAATCATCATTTACTACTCAATCAATCATTAACTATTTCCTATTACACGTGATACAATATTCACTTTCCTTTTAACAGGGTAAACTAGGGAGACCCAACCTCTTTGCTTCAAGCTTTCTACACCTATATATTGCAACCTTATTCTTTCCCCACTTTATTTGTTATGCGATTTGGGTGGGTTTTCTTATATGAAGAGGAAGGGCCCGTACCACCACCTCCCTCATTGTTCTTCATTTCTTTAACTAGCTTATTGAAGCATCATCACAAGACCATAAACAATATTCAAGAACCAAATCTATCTACTCCTCTTCAAGAATCAACCACTCCACTAGTAAGTTGAAGTCAACAATTTCTTCAGTTAACATAGGAAAATTCCTATTCTTAACATGACATAACTTATTCAAGGCTCATTTATACTTCCTAGTAGAATCAAAAGGAGAACTTGCCTTTTAAGCTTAACTTAACCCTCCAAGAACTAGGTCCCTCCTTGAGGAGTCTTGTTTTCCTTCCTTAGAGCTTGGAGCTTTCACCTATGGTGGTGAACCCATTCGATTTTTGGCAAGAGGAAAAAGAAGAGGTTATGAGCCCTTAAAGAATACATGGGAGTTGTAAATTAACCCTTAGAATAAAAGTCCTTACCTAGATAATACAAGGTAAAAGTTAGTATAAACTCCTTGAGAATCCTTTTTCCTTCTCCTTAAGGCTTCGTTTTTTGGACTAGGTGGAGAGGGGCAGGGACTCTTCTTCTTGAAGGTTGTTTACAGGATGAAGTGGATGCCTTCTTTGAGATATTGGAAGGGGCGGATGGCTCTTGGGAGAGGATGTTTGGAGTCTTAATGTTCTAAGTGCAAAGGAGTGTGCATGGGGGTGTGCAACTCAAGCTCCATTTGGATTTATAAGTGGGTTGTGCCTTCATAGAATTTCTTGGAATTTCATTTTCTCCTTCCCTGGTGTCCAGCCGAGCTTCAGGAGGTGGAGTATTGTCACCAATTTTTTCTTTTCCTAGGCATGCTAGAGAGAATGATTATAGGTGGAAGCTATTTGGCTTCTTTAGATGCCTTTCTTCCTTTTTCCTTTTCTTGTAAGAAATCCTTTTTGCAAGATTTTTGTAAGAAACAAGGGAGTCTTGAAAAAGTATCTCCCTTGTCTTTTGTGAGGTAGAGTGGCAGAAATTTTGGGAGGGCAATTTAGGAATTCCTTCCCAATATAGCTAGAATGCATTTAAGTGTTACAATATTATTTCATTAAGTCATTTAGGGTAATTAATGTGTATTTATCACGTCTAGTCCTAGATTACGCAACTTCTCATTTGATCAATTAGAGAACACTACTTACGATACGCAATAAAATTGTACGAGAGCGGAGGCAGGTACAACAATGACCTTCCTCCTTACAATAAGTTTCGTCCTCGAACTTGCTTACTACGTGGTTTATAGCTTAGTATAGTACTACTTAATCCATTCACCTAATATACGTCACGAATATCATCATATGAACCTTACTTTTTTAGGTTGTAAACTCTCACTTTCACCTTCATCACTTAATAAGTACCATTCAACTTGTATACTTGCAATCTACAATTTGCGGATTCTTACGCTCATCGTTTATGATTCACCTCCTAGATATATAACTAAATGTCCATCGAGTACTCCAATATATTAATCAATACACTCCTTCAGCACAGAACCGAGTCCTCAAATCACTTCTTATATTCCATGACAATATCCTTACTCCTTCAGCATATCATCAATGAGCTAATATACAAAATATGTGTATGGACATGTTTTTCATAACTTATGTAGCTACAATTTGAATGATAGCTTTAACTATTTAAAATAATATCCATTCTATTTTTGTAAACATGAGAGGCAAAGTGGTATAACTTGTTTTCACAAAGCGCGTCTCTCGAAATTGCTTAGAAAAATAATGATATAACTCGTTCACAAAAATATTACGGTAAAATCGCGTAAAAAACAGTTGAAGCTCAACAATGTAATAAAATAATTTGAATCCGATGTCTTTATTTTTCTAAAAGAGGTATGTATATTTTGAAACTACTTTGTTTCGCAAGAATTAAGTAAGCTCATCACAAACAGATAAGTAACTTTAAAACATTTAATGGATAAAGTGCTTGCAATATTGATAGTCGACAAATCAAATTATTTCGACAAAATAGGGTAACTTAAACAAAAATTTGATTATTACACTACAAATATATTAATAAATCATTCTTCGAAAAAAATCGATGTTTACAATATATTTATTTTCCAGAGTTATCAGGGGTACTCGAAATTCTATTAGGTTGAAATAAAAATATGGAAAGAAATTATATCCTTGTGAAGTTAATACACTTTATAAAAAAATGAAACAAGTTAAAATACTTCGAAGCAAAACTTTGAAGTATATTGGAAATATCTAGCATATATCGTGGTGTACATGCTTATATAAAAATATTTAGCTACTTGAAAAGTAATAGTCCGATACTTCGTATAATCCTTCTAAGTCTTCCTTACAGTCAGATGAAAATCCACATATATGTTCCTTATAAGTATAGTATTCGTTTACGCATGACAAAATTTTTATCTTAGATTGCCCAATCCTAGCAAGGTACACCCAATTTTAATCGACTTAGGGCACTCTAATTCACCATGCTTCTGCGCGCCACACTGCTCCGCCGTACTTCTTTACTTGGTTATTTTAACCGCTAATTCTAACCTATCTAAATCCCGCACAAAAAGCAACCACTACCTATTCCTGCTTACTCTATTTCACTTCAAGATTACTTGATATATCAATACTTACATGTTCTTAGGAATCAACATTTAACCCAGATTTTGTGACAATTTATCATTCTAATGCACATACTATAATCGATTCTCATGGGTCTCTATCGATCAATACCTCTAATAAGGCTAATATCGTCGACCTATTTTGATACACTACATTCAACATCTTAACCTTATACTATAAATTCCTTCATATGATCTATTTCACTAAACTCTACTGATCATAATACTTATAAAGTTACTTAGCTTCTATTATTCTACTATAAGTCATTCCTTAGTAGCTACGATCTCAACTTAGATCTAGTCACATTTCGACACTACTGTCAACGTAGAGGCATGAACCCTCTTCAGTTAGCCTAATGATACCGTGTCTCATGCTGCTGCTATGGGGAAGCAGCTCTAGTAACTCCAGGACCCATTTAAATTTATGCATCAACCAACGCATGCGGTAAGGCATCCTGGTTAACATTACAATTTATGTAATTTATTTATACACAATTCAATTAGGTCTACCAAAATAATGGCTAAAGGAATGTGCAAAGGTTATGATCAAAACTTAAATAATATAATTAACCAAAATCATAGGGATATAATATCTTTCTTGGTATGTATACCCCTCAACCGATCGTCGCTTAATTCTAAGTCATGTATTAGTTCTAAAATCACGCTTAGAATATAATCATCGCTTATGACTAAGACCAGTACTTATGTTCAAATTATTATCTAATGTTCAGATCAACTCTTAATTAAAATCGTCACTTATGTGTTAGATCATGACTTAGGGTCAAAATCGTAACTTAACTTCTAGAATCATGGCCGAAATATACGTCTCTGCGGTGGATCTAGAGCCATGCTCTGATACCAACTGTAGAAACTCGTCCCGAGCTCTAGTACACAAAATGACTCACTCGCCGTATCTCGCTAAGGAGAATACAAAGCGTCAATGACAAAATGTATATACGTCAGCGGAAGTCAAAGTAAAAATCCTCAAAATCATCAACATCATAAATTAATGTCAAAAGTCTAGGACAAATCTAATACAATGTCGGAATAATCAAAAAGAATAAATGACTAAGTCTCAACTGTCTAAAAAACTAAACAGAAAATCCAAATGTCTCGAACTCCTCTTCATAAAATCCTCAGTAGTCACAATCAGTCAACCCTCTTGCTCCGGGTCATCCTCTACGTAAAATCACTCAAGCTCCTGGTCATCTGAAAAAAAAATAGGGAGGGAGTGCTATGAGCAACAAGTGGCCCAGTAAGTAATCCCACTATACTTACCATGTGACCATATACGGAAAAGCAAGTTTGATAAAAATATATAACATAAAATAATAGCATGCTTCTCTTCGCAAGTAAATTTTGCAATTCTACCTCTAATATCCAAAAGCAAATAGAGCAAATAGACCAACAAAGTACATAGCAAAGTCCAATCAAGTACGTAAAAAAGTCCAATTAGGGTTAGTCTAAACCAAAATCGATGATGCAATTTTCTAATATGCAATGCCAAAATGTCCGAAGTCAAAGGCCCAAAATTCCAAGTTCAAAATATTCCAAGTCCCAAAAGTCAAAAGTTTCCAAATCCGATTTAGCTGGTCCAATGTCCGAAATCCAAATCCGAGTACAACTCAGTCCAAATCCAAACATCAAAGTGTCAAAAAATCCAAAACCCGGCTAAAACAGTCCAAATAAATGCAGTGGCTATAGCACTTTTCTTACAAGTGACTTATACCATAGGACTTACAAATTGATTCCCCTAAAACTCAGTTATACTATAGACACCCTGTCCTAGACTAGGTCGTTACGTCTATAGCACCAAATATATACATTTGCACCATGTCCCAGACTAGGTAGTTACGCTCATGCCTAAATATGCATACAGAAGCCTTATCCATAACGAGGTAGTTATATCTGCAGCAGTCCAAATAGGCATACAGAAACCCTGTCCCTAACGAGGTAGTTACATCTGCAGCGCTCGATAACTAAAATAGAAATCAACCAGGCTTACCGATATATTTCTTTTGTAAGGGTGAATTTCCAAAAATATGCAAATGCAACTTTCAAAATCATTTTCAAGTACCAAAGTTTGTCCAAATTCTAAAATGGGCCAAAATGTCAAATTTGTCAAAATTACCAAAATACCCTCCAAATAGCACATAATTCCAAACAAATATCCAAATAGTCCAAAAATTTCAAAACACCAAATATAATCCCATCTCAGCGTGTATGTATATCCATGTATATGTCCACGCCTATACGTGCGCATATACATGTATATACATGCATGTACCTTCCTCGGCACACTTTTATTCATCATGAGAAAACTTGCAATTTTTATAACATACATACATATACCAGGCAGCACCAGCAAAGAACATATATGTAACATATGCATATATATTCCTTAAGCCCACGGTTTCCCATAAATATTACAACACAGAATTAAGCAAAATGTTGCCAAAATTTCCCTAACAAACTTTATCCCACATCGGCTAAGTGACTTGACATGCTGCACCCACATAAATTTTCCATGCAAAGTTCTATCAACTAAAATTGAATACTAATCACTGCCACACTTACTCATATCACAAATTGGAATCACAAATTGAAATTCGCATAACTATCAAAATTATGCATTCTTTAAATACCAACTTTCAAATCAGTCGAGACATGAATTGATGTATACGGCTACTATTATGATATATATATCAACCATAAACATACGCATCACAAAAGATATATATGCATATTCATAAACGCACAATATCATATACATAACACTCGTATATCGTGGGTTATATATACATCATATGTATGTGAAACTATTCATCAGTATCCATAAATATCCAACACTAGATCTACCTGTTGTCCTAACTATTGTCCTAAGGAAAAGTAAGAGAGCCTGCCCTCAATATCCCATATCTAAGTTCATTGCTACTGAAAAGCTGTCTCCATCCTTCTCAGGATTTACAACAACATTAACCGAGACCCGAATACCTAAAAATATAGGAGAGACACTTGCAGATTCTAAGTGGAGAGTATCAGTCCAAGAGGAGATAATGTCACTGGAGAGAAATCATACTTAGGACGTTGTAAGACTGCCAGATGGTAAGAGGTCAGTGGGATGTAAATGAGTATTTTCCATCAAGTTCAATACATATGGGAACATTAGTAGACACAAAACTATACTGGTCGCTAAAGACTTCACTCAACTGCATGTGATTGATTACAGGGAAACCTTTGCTCCCGTCGAAAAGCTGTACTCTATAAGAGTCCTGTTGTCATTAGCATTATGTCTTGACTGGCCCGTTCTACAGATAGATGTAAAAAATGCCTTCTGAATGGTGATTGACATGAAAAAATATACATGGATACTCCTCCAGGATACAAGAATGGCAGAAACATGGTGTGTAAACTGAGAAAGTCACTCTATGGATTAAAGAAGTCACCTCATGAATGGTTTAGTAAATTCACTCAAGCTGTCGAGGCTCATGGTTTCATCAAGCTCAATCTGATCATACTATGTTTTACAAACATGTACACGATGGAAAGTGAGCTATAGTGATTGTGTATGTTGATGATATAATTATCACTAGAGGTGATCACAATGAGATTAGACTATTGAAGTGTTATCTTGCCTATAAGTTTGAATGAAAGCCCTGGGTCCCCTACAATACGTTCTCGGAATGGAGATGGCAAGAAATGCCTCTGGGTTTGTTGTGTCTCAAAGGAAGTATGCGCTTGATCTTCTACGAGAAACTGGTATGTTGGATGTAGACCTGCTGAAACACCTTTGGAACCAAACAACAAACTATGGCTTGATGAATGGAACAAGGTGGAAAGAGACACCCGACAAGGGGCTGTTCTTCTAGAAGAGGACTCAGAGGGACTTAGAAGTATACCACAGATGCGGATCGGGCATGGTCACCAGTGGACCAAAGGTCAACCTTAGGATATTGCTCCTATTTGTGTATCATCATCATCATTCGTACCCAGTATATCTCAATAACAGCAAAAGCTATCGCAGGGTCTAGAGAGGGTAAGTGGTAGGCAAACAATACCTCTGTCCCAAGGGATAGAGAGTCTGCTTCCAGTGAGACCCCCGACTCTATATGTACCTGCATAAATGTCATAGTAATAGATATATGATGTGCTAGTGTGTTAGTGAGGGAATTCAGTAAATACAAAGAAGAGGCTTTCGATATTAAAATACACATAATGTGTATATGTACATGTAATGCAAAATACGGTAAAACATAAACAAACAAGTGCAAAGTCAACCTAAAGCATAGATAGTTTCTACGCCTATCTATGTCCCTAGATATACTCTAAGGTGTCCCTATATATGACCTATACCTTGTTAACCTTAATCTTATGTCTCCATAAACTCCTATCCTGGACCATGTCCTCAGAGAGGTGCAAATCTAGTAAGTCATGCCTAATCTGCTCATCCCAAGTCAGTTTGGGTCTGCCTTTACTTCTGTTCACCTCTACAATGAGGCTTTCAATTGCTATGACAGACGCCGTTGTCTGTCTCCGCTTGAGATGCCCAAACCATCTCATTCTTCCCCCTCTTATCTTATCTACTATACTAGCCACGCCTAACCTTTCTCAAAACACCTCGTTTCTGATCCGGTCTAGTCTTGTATGCCCACACATCCACCTCAACATCCTCATATCTGCCACTTCCATCTTCTGCAATTGTGAGCTCTTGATGGCCCGGTAATCTGTCCCTTATAGCATTGCCGGTCGCACTGCCACTCTATAAAATTTTTCTTTTAATTTATTTGGAAAATTCTTGTCACACAGCACCCATGAGGCCGCACTCCATCTACACCAGCTTGCTTGAACTCGATGTGCTACATCACTATCTATGTCCCGATTATGCTGCACAAATGATCCTAGGTACTTGTACTTACCTGTGGTACCACTTGACCATTGATGGTGAGCTGGCTATTGTCACTGTCAGCTACTCTGCTGAAGTCGCGGTACAGATACTCGGTCTCAGAATGGCTAATCCTTAAGCCTTTTCTCTCTAAAACACCTCTACACTGCTCTAGTCTCATACTCAGGGTATGTCTACTCTCTACGACTAATGCAATATCGTCAGCAAAAAGCATACACCACGAAATTGCCTCCTGTATCAACTTTGACAACTCGTCAAGGACAACTGCTAAAAGAAATGGGCTCAATGCAGACCCTTGATGGAGGCTTACCTCCACCAGGAAGAAGTCTGTATTCCCCACAGGTGTACGAACAGTTGTTATCGTCCTATCATACATATCTCTAATTATGTCTATATACTTTACAGGGATCCCTCTTGCATCCAGGCTATCCAAGATCAGGCTACGTGACACACTATCATATGATTTTTCAACATCGATGAAAACCATATGTAAATCACGCTTCTTCTCCCTATACTTATCCATTAATCTCTTGAAAATGTGTATTGCTTTCGCAGTTGACCTTCCTAGCATAAAACCAGATTGGTTCACCGTAACCTGAGTTCTCCTAATTCTAGTGTCGATTACTCTCTCCTGTAACTTCATGGTATGGCTTAGCAACTTAATCCGTCTATACTGTCCACAACACTGTGCGTCTCCTTTCTTCTTATATAGGGAGACTACGACACTCTTTATCCATTCATCTGGAATCTATCCTATTTTGTAAATACGGTTGAACAGAGTAGTTAGCCACTGAACCCCTTCTTCTCCCAAATACTTCCATGCCTCAACGGGTATGTTATGTAGGCCGATTGCTTTAGCTCTTCCCATCTTCTTCAGTGCTCTCATAACCTCCCCTTGTGTGATGCTTCGATAGTCAGAGTTATTACGTTATCGTTGTTGGTTACTGATGATTTCTCGTTCTTCGTAGTCGGCACTACCGCCGTTGAAAAGATTGTGAAAGTATGTTTGCTATTTCAACTTGATGTCTTGTGCTTTAACTAACACATGTCCATCTTCTTCTTTTATAAACTTCTCGCCTCCTATGTCCTGCCTCTTTCGATCCCTAGCTTTGGCAATCTTGAACATATCCTGCTCTCCATCTTTTGTTTCTAGTTTTTCATACATCCTTTTATAAGCTGCAGTCTTTGCCTCTGTCACTGTCTTCTTCGCCTCCTTCTTAGCGATTTTGTAATTCTCCTTCAATCTCACTTTCTCTTCCCCATTTGTTCAGCTTAACAGCTCTCTACAAATCCTTTGTTTGTCTTTTATTTTTGTTGCACATACTCGTTCCACCACCACGTCTCTTTATGTACAGACGTCTTTCCTGTTGTTACCCCAAGCATTTCTCTCGTCGCATGAGTAATAGTAGTCGATATAGCCTCCCACATCTGATTTGTGCTATCACCCAGGCGATCTAGTTTCTCAGAGATGACCTTGTCTCTGAACATATTAATTTTTCGCCTTTCAAACTTCCCCATCGAATCCTGGGTGGGAATTTTCCAACCCCCTTACTCAGCTTTTGGCTCAGTACTATAACTACCACTAATAAACGGTGTTGTGTCACTGCTGTCTCCCCTGGTATAACCTTGCAGTCCCTCCACAACTGTCGATCTTCGCGCCTCATCAAAAAATAGTTAATCTACGTGTTACATCCTCCGCTGCTAAAAGTGATCAAACGCGATTCTTTTTTCTTAAAAAACGAGTTTATAATGCCTAGGTCATAGGCCACTGCTAGGTTTAGCAGATCTCTACCCTATTCGTTTCTATCTCCATAACCAAACCCGCCATGTGCCAACTGAAAACCATCGCTATCCTTTCCAATGTGTCCATTAAAATCACCTCTGATACAAACTCGTTCTTCCCTGGGTATTGACTTTAACACTGTATCTAAGCAATCCCAAAACCCTTTCTTCTCCTGTTCTCCTAGTCCCACTTGGGGTGCGTAGGCGCAAATCACTGTCACTACATCCTTATTTAGTACTAATTTCAACACCATAATTCTATCATTATATCTAATCACATCAATTATGTTCATGTGTACTTCTGACTTTACTAGAAATCCTACCCTATTCTTGGTCCCATCTGACCCCGAATATAACAACTTATACCCATTACACTCTTTACCTTTATTCCTTTCCACCTAGTCTCTTGGAGGCATGCTATATCTATCTTAAGTCTCTTAAGTGTATCTACAACCTCCAACAATTTACCATTTAAATTTCCTACATTTCAAGAGGCTACCCTTAGGCTATCTTCCTTTTCCTTTCCCTTACCTACACCCTCTTCCTTAGACATGGTCTCACGGAAAAATCATGATATATTCTATCAATTATTGCAACTCAAACTAAAAATCTAATGTATGCTACTGATATCGAAAGTTTGAAATGAAATGCAAACAATCAAAATTACTTTAATGATAATAAGACAAAAATGAAATTATATCACCTGGTTGGGTTATGACACACCAAGATCCAATAGAGCAGCAGATAAGCACACAATTCGGGATCTGGATCTACCACTCCTTGGCGTCTTTAGCAGAGTTCGCTGGATCATCGCTGATCCCTCCGTCCATACAGTGCCCAAAATTTCAAAGCAATTAACGATCAAATTCTTGTTTTTTTAAAACTTTCGGCAGAGCCTGAAATTTCAAAGCAATTATAATTTAGGCATTTGCACATATATTACCCACATTTATACAATCGTTTATAAACACACACACGCACACATATATATACATACATCTATGCATTAAAGAATACTCATGCATGATCCAATTGATACCAAAATAACGCGTAGGTTTTGCAAAAGTATAGCAAGTATAGGAAGATTACTTACTCGGTTGGTTTACACTATACTGTGCACTTCAATTGGAATTTATTAAATTGGAGAAAATTTTCTTTTTCTCTACTCACTGTCAGCTACAGAAGGGGGGTTGGGAATGATAATTGTTTTCCCTCTTTGTTGCACTGCTTCAGCAGGAGGGATTTTGGGGTGGGGGATTTGCTGGGAATTTTTTTCTTTAAAGAAGAAGGGGCCGTTACTGGGAGTAGAGAAAGATTGTGGGTTGATTTCATGGGACTAATTAGTGGGGGGAGTTAATTACCCCCACAACTGACGATTAGGCTATTATTATTAAACTCTTTTTTCGTCAATTAAAAGATTTCTTAATTAAAAGCTTTTCCTTCTTTCTTTCCTTTTAACACATTCGGGATGTAACAACTTGTGCCTTAGATTTCAAAGGGAGTTGGGATGGAATGGTGAAGTTAATAGATTTCTCTTTTAATAACACTCACCACTGTGCGATTGATATGACTCCGTTTGAAGCTTTATTGGATCGAAGTGCAGGTCCCCTGTTTATTAGGACGAGGTTGGTGAGAGGGTCATCACTGGACCTGAGCTTCTTGAGAAGACGTTAGAGAAGGTGAAAATCATTCGAGATATACTCAAGACGGCCCAGGATCGCAATGAAAGTTGGACAGATTCCAAGAAACGGCCTTTGGAGTTTGATGTAGATGAAAATGTTTACTTCAGGGTGTCACCTACGTACGGTATTATGAGATTTAGAGTGAAGGGCAAGTTAAGTCCCTATTTTATTGGCCTTTATGAAATACTTGAGAGGGTGGGAGTTTTGGCATACGGGTTGGCATTACCCCCAGCTTTGGCATAGGTCCATAACGTCTTCCACGTCTCACAGTTGAGGAAATACATGTTGGATCCGAGCCATGTGCTTGAAACACAACCTGTGGAGCTTAAAGGTGATGTTACCTATAAGGAGGTTCCAATGAGGATTGTGGATCGGAAGGAACAGGTGTTGAGGAAGCGAGTGATCCCTTATGTGAAGGTTTAGTGTAGCAATCTCTCTGAGCGGGAAGCCACTTGGGAACTTGAAGAGCAGATGCAGGAGAAGTACCCTCAACTCTTGAATTAAGGTATGTAAGTACCGAGGACAAAACTTTTTGTAAGGGAGGTGGAATGTCATATCCCGTGTTTTCCAAACCTGGCATAAAATAATTAAAACCGACCAAAAATATAATTCTAATAATTATATATGTTTATGAGGCTTAATTAAAGGAATTGTAGGTGGAAAAAATCAAAAAGCTAAAAATAAGGAAATTAGGCCTAAAATACCAAAAATGCCCCTCCCCAATTAAAAATCTGAAGAAGTTATACTTATACGTATAAATTCCTCAGGAAAGTCGACACTAGCCATTCTGAAGCACTAGGAGTCGTCTTTCAAGAGAGAAGAAGGGAAGAAGGGAGGAAAAGAAGAGAAGAGGGAGGAAACCAAGGAAACCTAGGCCAACCTGATCGCGAATAGCAGCCTTTCAACTGTAAGATACCCTAAGAAACAAAGGCAAGTGACCTTTTTATACGCCTTATGCGTTTTTGATCCAACAGGCCCTAATTTCCTAAAAAGAGAAAATTGGATCACACATTTGAAATTCTGATCTGTTTATGTTAATTGCTTTATTCTATGCATCTACACTTGTTGATGGGATAAAGTCCTGAACTTTTGGTCCAATTTCTTAGAATACTTATGATTTGCTTGGTTGTTGATAAATATGCCCTAAATGTGTCATCTTTGATGTAATCATTGCTTTGTGATCATCAATCATGGTTACTATTTCTGCCTTAGATGATTTGAGTTGTTATGTGGAAGGTTTGAGGGGTTGTAGGATAAGTTGCTGCAGTTTCGCGTGAGGTTGAGGGTTTTGCCAACATGTCCGAAGGTGGGAGTGATACGAGGCCTAGGGTTGATGCCACTCGAGGTATCTAAGGTTCAATTTTGTGTCACGTGTGCATATGTAGGTTGGAATCAGGTTTTAGGATTTATTTTAGGTGTTTCCTAGGTTTGGAATTAAGTGTTTTGAAGATTGGGTTTCAAATGGGGTGAGACATGGTGAAAACTTGCGGAAACAGGACTTGGATCGATCAAAGGAGCGACTTCGATCGATCAACAGGGGGTACATCAATTGATTGATGTCCAGGAAACTAGACATAGATACATCATGCAGAATCTAAGCTCTCTGGAAAACATACATGAAACTGGACATAGATCGATCAAAAGGCCACATCGATCGATCGATATGGCCAGTTCTGCAAAATTTGAGTTGAATCCTTAGAAATGATAAGAAATGAATAGCGAGTTGTTTGAGGGGCTTGTGTTTGATGTTTGAGACTTGAGTATATGTCTAAGGAGTGTCTTTAAAGTGTGTTTGGGGTATGTTCGAGGTTGAAAATCTTAAGTGTGAAGGAATGAGATTAAGTGTGGACTTGAAGTGAGTTATGAGACGAAAGTGTGTGTGAAATGGTACGAGTGGGGTATGTTTGAGGTTGGTGACCTTGTACTTGATATGTAAAGTGTGTGTACATGTTTAAAAGCATGATATGATGTGATATGAGTATTTGCACTATGACATGAGCATTTTGCATTTCGACATGAGTTTTGCTTTGCGAAAAGACGTGTGTGTAACAGAAGACTAAAGTTCCGAAAGACAAGTTGTGGCTGTTAGTCGATCGCATGGTATAAAAGTCACGCTTGTAGGGGCAGGGTATAAAAGCGTGATCTTTGAATCAACAGCAGGGTATGAAGTTTATGTTATGGGGTCGTGGACCTTTCAGCATGGGGTATAAAGTTCTGTTTTGCTATGGGCTGATCACCGAAAGGGTATAAAGTTTTCTGCTATGCGAAGAATAAGATAAGAAGAAGTATGAAAAGCTTTGTGAAATGACATGCATGACATGTTTGCCAAAGAAGGCATAATTAAACATTCTGTTCAGTTCAGTATATTGTTTTTGAAGAAGTGCATGCATCATGTGACATGAAGCATAAGATATGACATGAAAGAAACGCCACGTGCTTATGATCTGTTCGCTTGTATGTTCTGTTCAATATGTGTTTGTTCATTACTTTTTTCTTTTACCTGACTTATCTGGCTTGCATGGGCATTTATAAAATGTTATTTGCTAACCCAAACACCTTATCTTGGTATTGATTTGTCTATCGGTGACTCGTTGTGTGAGATCACGTAAGGGGTATAGACAGGTTACTTGCTAGCGATGTTTTCGCTAAGAATAGATACCCTATTTCTTTTCAGGTGAGCCCGAGTATGAGATGATTTTTGTAGAAGACGATGGCGAGTGGGCTCATTGGGATGCTGGTCATTGAGGAGGATAGACTTATGTTTACCCCGTTAGGTGATAGACTTTTTGTTTGATGTTTTTAATGAAGGATGTATTAGACCTTTCCCCGTACTTGTTCCATTTCCGTTGTATTTCATTTTGGTTTCAATGCCAGTTTAAAGTTTTAAATTTGTATGACGTTTCCGCTGATTTATCCTACGTAAAGGATGACGTGTACGTGATTTGCTTTGACGCCTTGTAGTTCTCGTAGCAGACTATGACAAGTGCACTGGTACCGATGTCGAGTTTCAGACCAGGGCGCTACATCTTAAGCATTTAAAACTTATAGTCATGCTTTTGAAACTTATTCAAACACAACATTCTCAACATTCTCCCCTTTTGAATGATTTTCAAGATAACATTACATGACTTAAATATTTTACTAATTTTTTGCTAACCCATTGTACAAATTGGTTTTAGACCTGTTCTCCCCCTCAACATAACTCTCTTTCAGACATGTTCTTCTTCTCAACATATACTCTCCCCCTTAACTTACACCTCGTAAAATCATGATTTCTCCTCTCCCCCTTTATTTTGCAAATCGTGCAAAAGAGAAAATCATGCTATAATATCATGTAGGACCTGTATAGCGCCACTAAAAGGGAGGTTGAATAGTGGGTGCAGAAAATTTGGTTTTAAAAATCTTTTGAAACAAAAACCTCACTTCTGAAAATAATTTATGTTTTCATATTCTAATTTGAAACGATTTAAAGACCTAGTTACAAACCTCCAAAAATTATGAAATTTGGTGAGATTATACTCTCAGATTTTCTGAGTATCTCACATTTCGCATTAAAATTCAACTACCAGCCATTTGAAAATACGTTTTTGGTCAGATTGTGCAAATCTACCAGAAACAGTACTCCGATTTGAAAAATTTATTCCGATTAATTGGTGACTCCAAATGGTCTGTAAATTTAATGACAACACCCTCAATATATGTATTTTAATGGGTTAAAACAGTTCTCAAAAATTCCTTTGAGAAGTGTATCAATCACGTTGATATTCGCAACCTTTGCAACTCTGAAAATCAGATTGCACTAGTCTCAGAACTATTCAAGTTTGATTGACTTATAGTTAATAAAATGAGTTGAAACTTACGTCAAATATGTAGCGCCCCGCTCTCGAGCTCCATCCTCAGTAACGGTGCACCCGCCGTATCTCACTAATGAGAATACAAAGCGTCACATCCACCTGTTACACGTCAGTGCTGACAAAGAAAATTTTCCCTTTTCCTTTCTGCGGAAACGATAAATCATGACACTAAATTGAAAATAACGACATTATTAGTAGGCTGACCAGGCCTTACAAGTCAAGGTCAAATGTCTAGTTTTAAAAGTATGAAATTGTTTTCAAAGTAATGTTGAAAATAAAATGTCCGTGTCCCCCAAGAACATCATAAAAGCCCGTCTCCATCCTCGCTGCAGACACATCTACGAGTCACTCAGCCCATTCCACGGTATCGGACCCATCCTCAACGAAAATATAGTCATACTCCGTCTCGGCTTCACCTGGAATAGTAGGGGGTGAGTGATGGTAATCACCAGTAGGTGCCTCTCAAAACAATACAAAGCTTACATACCCAAAAAGATATCGCCACATAATCACATAAGACAAGGTAGCATGGCTTATACGGAAAGGTAAAACACTCCACATAGAGATGCGTAAGTACGTGACCCATGCTCAAATAACGTGTCACACGCAATGAGAATCATGTCAGGAAGTATGCTCCTAGATCTATATGCAATGCATGCTCCAAGGTCCTAACTCCAGCGTCATGGTCTCTAGCCACCACTTGCTGTTTTGGACACCCACGCCCTATAGACGCTGTATGTCGCATGATACCCACGCCCTATAGACGCTGCAGGTCACATGACACCCACGCCCTATAGACGTTGTATGTCGCATGACACCCACGCCCTATAGACGCTGCATGTCACATGACACCCACGTCCTATAGACGTTGTATGTCATCCCAGTACCCACGCCCTACAGACGCTGTATGATGCATTAGACCCACTCCCTAGAGACGCTGCGTGTCATATGACACCCACGCCCTATAGACGCTGCATACCTTATGCAAATGCACGTGCCATGGATGCAAGAGAAAGGATAGAAAAATAGTTGGATGTCATCCCCTGACGTCGATCGATCGACGCCCAACTGAGACACATCGAACCCTCACTCAGTTGACGTCGATCGATCGATGTCTATCTGAGGTACAACGAACTCTCACTGTTGGACATCGATCGATCGATGTCCCCGTATTTCAAAAAATTTCCTTCTGCAATCCTGCAGTCCGTTCAGCCACACCATTCAACCATTCTCACCCTCCCATATGTTCATACCCCGATATACACACCAACAAGGTCACAATGAAATCAAAATTAAAGCACATAGAATAAACACGTAGGAACACATGGATAAGATCATAATCGAATCAAGAATTAAAAACAACAACACAAAAATACCATTTTGCCTATGCAAATCTTCATACCGTTTTGAGGGAATAAATAGTATGCAGCTACCTTGATCCTAGAGAAAATTGATAGATATACGAGAGTGCGTGATCTTATTAGCGTTGTGATTTCTCCCCTTGAATCCTTGGATCAAAGACTTCTCTTTTCTCTTCTTCCTACGGCCGAAAATTGATAGGGGAAGGGGAAGAGGAGGCTGCCGAAAATGAGAGAGAGAGAGGGGAGGGGATTAGGGTTAATGAGAGATTAAGATGGGAGGGATAGATTTGGGGAAATCAAAAGGGTTAATTATGAGTGGAAGGATAATATTTAGTTGTTTTAAATATTTGGTTATTATTTCCTTTTGTTTTTTTATCCTTTATCTCTTTTTTTTATACACGGCTATAACATCCTACTCCCCTTACGAAAAGTTTCGAACCTGAAACTTGTCGTACCTTACTCAAAGAGATGGGGGTATCGGTCGCGCATTTGCTCTTCTAGCTCCCATGTCGCTTCGTTCTCTCAGTGGTTGCTCCACTGAACCTTTACGTAAGGGATGATTCTCCTTCTGAGCTCTTGGTCCTTGCGATCCAGGATTCGTATCGGAAACTCTTCATATGACGCATCAGGTCTAATCTTAAGGGGTTGCGCATCTAGAACGTGACTAGGGTCAGCAACATACTTTCTCAACTGGGAGACGTGGAATACGTTGTGCACTTGAGCCAACATCGGAGGTAGTGCCAATTTATAAGTTAATTCTCCAACCCTTTCGAGTATCTCATACGGTCCAATATAACGCAGCTTCAACTTCCCTTTAACTCCATAACGCGGCTTCAACTTTCCTTTAACTCCAAACCGTGTTACACCCTTCATGGGTGACACCTTAAGGTAGACCTTTTCTCCTTCCGCGAATTCCAAAGGTCGTCTCTTCATATCGGCCCAACTCTAGCTTCTATCCTGAGCCGTTTTAAGACGTTCACGAATCAGTTTCACCGTCTCTTTAGTTTGCTCAATTATTTCGGGGGCCGTCAACCTACGTTCACCAACCTCGTCCCAGTGAACAGGTGACCTACACTTACGTTTATACAAAGCCTCGAATGGTGCCATGCCTATGGCACTGTGATGGCTATTATTATAGGAGAACTCTATCAGCTTAAGCATGCTGTCCCAGTTCCCCTTGAAATCTAACGCTTACGCCCTCAACATGTCCTCTAGGGTCTGAATGGTCCTCTCAAATTGACCATCGATCTGAGGGTGAAAGGCAGTGCTCAACCGTAACTCAGTCTCCATTTTCTTCTGACAGGCTTCCCAGAACTAAGATGTAAACTTCGGATCTCGATCAGATACTATGCTGACTGGCACTCCATGAAGGCAAATAATGTTATCAATGTACATAGTTACCAACCTCTCCATAGTAAGTCCGGTAGGGATAGGCAAGAAATGAGCGGACTTAGTCAATCGGTCCACGATTACCCATATCACATCATTCCCATTTCTTGTCTTTGGGAGTCCAACCACAAAGTCCATTGTTACATGCTCCCACTTCCATTCGGGTATCTCTAGTGGTCGCATCAGTCCACCCGGTCTTTGATGTTCTGCCTTAACTTGCTGGCAAACAAGACACCTTTCCACAAACTCAGCGATGTGCCTCTTCATGCCATTCCACCAATAATGTCTCTTCGGATCATTGTACATTTTCGTAGCACCAGGGTGTATAGACAGTCTCGAGTTATGTGCTTCCTTCAACAACTCCCTCCTGAGTTCCTCAACATCCGGTACGCACAACCTTCCTTGGTACCACATACTGCCATCATCATGAACCTGAAATCCATCTACCTGGCTGGTTAGCATTCTTTCTCGCGTTTCTCTAAGTGCCGCATCGTTCTTCTGGGCTTCCTTAATATGATCTACCAAGGTTGGAGTGATAATTAGCGCTACCAAGATATCTGCACTAGAATCCACAAGGTCCAAATCAAATTCTGCCATTTCCTTTTCTAGGGTGGCCTGCCGTGCATGGCTCGATTTCCTACTTAAGGCATCAGCTACTCGATTGACCTTCCTTAGATTATAGCTGATGGTTAAATCATAGTCTTTCAACAACTCTAACCATCTCCTTTGGCATATGTTCAACTCCTTTTGCGTGAACAGATACTTAAGGCTTTTATGATCAGTGAACACCTCGCACTTCACTCCATATAAATAGTGGCGCCAGATTTTCAGTGCGAACACCACTGTTGCCAGTTCCAGATCATGTGTCAGATAGTTCTGCTCATAGGGCTTTAGCTGTCTCAAAGCATACGCAATGACCTTGCCGTTTTGCATTAACACACATCCTGAAATACAAAAGTTAGACCACATCTTTAATTGTGTACGAGTCAACTTGAAATTATATACATTACTTAGCCCGTTCTTTGAAGCGTCACTATAAATAACAAACCCTTCTGATGCAGAGGGGTGGGCAAGAACAGGAGCTGTGGTCAGTCTCCTTTTTAGCTCGGCAAAACTCTGCTCGCACTGGGCAGTCCATTCAAACTTCGACTTCTTATGCGTCAATCGGCTCAGAGGCACTGTAATGGATGAGAAGCCCTCGACAAACTTCCTATAGTACCCAGCCAGACTGAGAAAGCTCCTTACTTCAGTCACATTAGCGGGTCTAGGCCACTCGGTGATCGCCTCTACTTTCTTTGGATCTACAGAAATCCCTTCTTCGGAGACCACATGACCCAAAAAGGTTGCGCTTTTCAACCAAAAGTCACATTTACTGAACTTGGCGTACAATTTGCTTCTCCGAAGGGTCTCTAAAACCTCCCTCAAATGCTCAGCGTGAGTCTTCTCGTTAGGGGAGTATATCAGGATATCATCAATAAACACTACAAAGAATTTATCCAGATGTTTCCAAAATACTGTGTTCATTAGGTCCATGAAGGCGGCTGGGGCGTTGGTTAGTCCAAAGGCATAACCAAGAATTCGTAGTGGCCATAACGTGTTCGGAAGGCGGTCTTGGCTGTATCCCCTGATTTGATCCTCAACTGGTGATAACCGGATCGCAAATCAATTTTGAAAAATACTCTAGCCCCCTGGAAGAAATTTCGTTAGTGGTGCAATTTTAGCGAGTAGCCGAAAGTTTAAATTATAACTCTAACTTATCATTACCCGTAGCTGATCAAAGAGATCCTCGATTCGAGGTAATGGATACTTGTTTTTGATAGTGATCTTGTTGAGCTCCCGGTAATCTATACATAATCTCATGCTCCCATGCTTCTTCTTCACGAACAGAACTGGAGCACCCTAGGGTGATACACTGGGTCGGATAAACTTACGATCCATCAGTTCTTGTAACTGCTCCTTCAACTCCTTGAGCTCTGCTGGAACCATGCGATAGGGTGCCTTGTATATGTGTTCAGCGCAGGGTATGAGATTAATCTCAAACTCTACCTCTCTTTCTGGTGGTAGTCCAAGTAACTCCTCAGGAAAGACATCTGTAAATTCCTTTACTATAGGGATTTGGTCGATCTGCGGAACCTCTTGTTCTGCACCCATTGAGAAGACCAAAAATCCTTCTCTTCCTTTCTTTAGTGCTCGAAACGCCAGAGCCGCAGTCAAATAAAGCTTCTGGGGTGCCTTCTTCAATTTAGGGTTCCCTTGAAAAATAGTTTCCCCCAGTTCAGGTGTCTTCATGCTGACCTGGAGTTTCCGGCAATCAATATTTGCATGATACTTTGCCAGAAAGTCCATGCCCAGAATGACGTCAAAGTCGTACATTTGAATCGGTATCAAGGTCACAGAGAACTGCAGATCGTTAATCTCCAATTCACATCCCTGGTAACGATGATGGGACACGAGTACTTGGCCGCCAGCGGCTTGTATACGGTATGGAGTCTCAATCCATTCGGGGAGAACATCCAGATTCTTGGCAAATCTCTTTTCCATAAACGAGTGACTCGCCCCACTATCGAACAGAACATTGGCTGGCACTTTCTTAATTAAAATCACACCTACCACATTCAAGGTTTAGTACTCAACATGCAACAATAACAACTAGAATTAATCCAACTTCCAAAGTAAGTGCTTAAATAAACATACCTGTAACAACGTTGCCCGACTCCTCGACTTCTGCATCCGTCATAGCGTGAACCCGAGCATTGGTCCAACCTCGTCCTCCCTGCTGTGCTTGAGTCTGCAGGTTCACCTGAGCCGATGCCGAGCATTCCTTAGCTATATGTCCCTGCTTCCCGCAATTATAGTACAACCTCTGATCCTTCCAACATTGTCCCGAATGAAAACGTCCGCACAGTGTACACCGTGAGACAGGTGCCGCAGCCCTTACTGGGTGCGCATCAGTCGGTGCTGGGCCCTAAATCATCGGGCTCTGACTCACTGCCCTCTGCTGTCGTTTCGGCTGGAATGGTTGCCCGGACTGAGGGCGCCGATGCACTTTCAGCCATCTCCCTGATTTTCCCGCCTGCAACTCCTCACGGGGTCTCTTCAGTCTCTCCAGTGCAGCAGCCCTATCCAAGTTTCTCTCCACACGTCTACATACCTCCAGTAATCCCTCAAATGTGGTGGCCTCTGCACAAACAATTGCCTGCTGGATGCAAAAACTCAGACTTGTATGGAACTTTAGCATCTTGGCCTCCTCATTGTCCATGATGCATGACATATACTTGCCCAGCTCGTGAAACTTCTCAGAGTACTGGTCAACTGTCATGGACCCTTGTGTCAACATCTGGAATTCTGCCATTCTTCTCTGAATAGCATTACCCGGAACATAGTGCTTCTTATATTCCTCCACAAATTGCTCCCAAGTCACCGGTGGAGTCAACCTATGTTTCACCCCATTCCACCACCTTTCAGCTTCCCCTTCCAAGAACGGGGTCGTCACCTCCACTTTCAGGTTCGTATGCACCTGTATCAGTCTTATCTGTTAGGTTATATTTTTGTGCCAAATCTCAGCTTCCTCAGGCCGAGTGGTACCCCTGAACATCGGTATTCGGGATTTTTGCATCACCTTGTAATAGAAACGTAAACCCTGCTGTGGTGGGGGGTGGTGGTGGTTGTTGTTGTTGCTGTTGCTGCTGGGTGTGCTGAAGTATCTGGGCGATCTGCGCCTGTTGCTGTGTCATTTGAGTATATTGTTGCGCCATCTGCGTCTGCTGATGGGCTATTAAGGCCATCAGATTGGCCAGTGTATCCGCAAGGTTTTGGGGAACCGCCCCTTGCCCATGATGCTAATCTCTGCCTTGTCCACCGTTCCCTGTTGGTTCACGTCGCGGAGGCATTGTCTGTAGATGATTAGGACATGTTAGACAAAATTGACTTAAGAGTATTGTAAAGAGGTACAAGAGTGGAGGGAAAAAGGGGTAACCCAGCCCGTCTACTTACTAACAGCACTCACCAACCAAAACCCCAGTCATAGCTTATGTCTACTTCAGTTTATTTAAGTAAAAAAAAATCATTTGAAAACAGATCATCACTTATTCTAGGGGTGATTAACTAATTTCACGTTCCCAAGGCGTATCTGAAGCCTGGGCTCTGATACCATCTGTAGCGCCCCGCTCCCGAGCTCCATCCTCGGTAACGGTGCACCCGCCGTATCTCACTAAGGAGAATACAAAGCGTCACATCCACCTGTTACACGTCAGTGCTGACGAAGAAAATTTTCCCTTTTCCTTTCTGCGGAAACGATAAATCATGACACTAAATTGAAAATAACGACATTATTACTAGGCTGACCAGGCCTTACAAGTCAAGGTCAAATGTCTAGTTTTAAAAGTATGAAATTGTTTTCAAAGTAATGTTGAAAATAAAATGTCCGTGTCCCCCAAGAACATCATAAAAGCCCGTCTCCATCCTCGTTGCAGACACATCTACGAGTCACTCAGCCCATTCCACGGTATCGGACCCATCCTCAACGAAAATATCCGTCTCGGCTTCACCTGGAATAGTAGGGGGTGAGTGATGGTAATCACTCAATAGGTGCCTCTCAAAACAATACAAAGCTTACATACCCAAAAAGATATCGCCATATAATCACATAAGACAAGGTAGCATGGCTTATACGGAAAGGTAAAACACTCCACATAGAGATGCGCAAGTACGTGACGCATGCTCAAATAACGTGTCACACACAACGAAAATCATGTCAGGCAGTATGCTCCTAGATCTATATGCAATGCATGCTCCCAGGTCCTAACTCCAGTGTCATGGTCTCTAGCCACCACTTGCTGTTTTGGACACCCACGCCCTATAGACGCTGTATGTCGCATGACACCCACGCCCTATAGACGCTGCATGTCACATGACACCCACGCCCTATAGACGCTGTATGACACATGACACCCATGCCCTAGAGACGCTGCATGTCACATGACACCCACGCCCTATAGACGCTGCATACCTTATGCAAATGCACGTGCCATGGATGCAAGAGAAAGGATAGAAAAACAGTTGGATGTCATCCCCTGACGTCGATCGATCGACGTCCAACTGAGACACATCGAACCCTCACTAAGTTGACGTCGATCGATCGATGTCTTTCTGATGTACAACGAACCCTCTCCTGCTGGACATTGATCGATTGATGTCCCCGTATTTCAGAAAATTTCCTTCTGAAATCCTGCAGTCCGTTCAGCCACACCATTCAACCATTCTCACCCTCCCATATGTTCATACCCTCATATACACACCAACAAGGTCACAATGAAATCAAATTTAAAGCACATAGAATAAACATGTAGGAACGCATGGATAAGATCATAATCGAATTAAGAATTAAAAACAACAACATAAAAATACCATTTTTGCCTATGCAAATGTAGCGCCCCGCACCCGGCCTCGTCCGGATACGGTGCACCCGCCGTACTTCACTGATGAGAGTACAAAGCGTCATGCATAACATGTGAACATCCATAACATAAGTCGTGGACTCCCATAATATCATTCAACATGGTAGTAAAATTTAGGCAGAATTAAAACTTTTCAAATCAAACATGCATCACTAATTTACTGAGTTCCCAAAAGTAGTAGTACCACAATCATAACATAACCGACAATCCAGAGAGTTTAAACATAGTCATAATACAATCGTCTTGGCAGCACAAAAGTCCTTAGCTTAGCTCTCTTCATACTCCTCGCCTATGGATAAGGTACTCTCGGCTCGTCCTCGATCCATTCTATCTTGGCATTCTCCGGCTTTGGGGAAAAATAAAGTGTGAGTGATAAAGATCACCCAGCAAGAATACAATAAACTAGCATGAAATACGTAAAGAATCATAACATGAATGTATTACCCCAAAAACCTCATATAATCATAATTCATACCTGCTCTTGGATCCTGTACTTATTTGACGTTCGACTTAGGCATGTTTTAGGGAATGCTATACCATACCTGATCTTGGATCCTGAACTTACTTGGCATTCGTCTTAAGCATGTTATTAGGAAATGCTTTACCAACAATAACTTATAACCATTAAATGTGACATGCAACATGTGTTCATGATCGTGAATTATGCAAGATGCAATGCATGATGTCATGTCATGTCATGTCAAAACATCATTTTGGTCCCATAAGGCAACATGTCGTAAAAACAGAGTGTCAGATCAATTAACCCCGGATCTGAGCGAGTCCAGTTAGATATCAGACCATTTAATTCTGGGTTTGAACGGGTCCAGAACAGATATCAGATCAATTAACCCCGGATCTGAGCGGGTCCAGAACAGATATCAGATCAATTAACCCCGGATCTGAGCGGGTCCAGAACAGATATCAGATCAATTAACCCTAGATCTGAGCGGGTCCAGAACATATCATATCATCAGACCAATTAACCCCGGGTCTGGAGTCGGGTTAGTCGCATGCTTGGCCGGCAAAGGAATCATGAAGCTTTCTTTAAGAACATGGGACCGTAAAAACTTTTCAAGCATAACGAAAAGATAGTCGCTCGTAAAACTTGCTTGCATCATAAAATCCATGAAAATCAGTTTCATGATCATGCATGATACATGCCGTGATATAAAATGCAAGCCATGACATGAATAATTGTATGCATTCCTTATAACATATCAACATACATGAATTTGGAAGCTAAGTATTTCCAAGACTTTTGCTTCACATTCATAGGGCGGTCGAGCTAACCAATTAGGTCTATTTCCATAATTCTTTTGTCGCAAATACGTTTGGTGGAACCTTAGATACATGTCATAAAATTGCAGATTATTTCAATAACCGTAAAGGGACTTATTTACTTACTTTCCGAACTGGGTTAGGTGCTGAAACTGAGCTGACAGATTTTACTAAAAATTCAATTGCGGTGAACCCGTAATTCGTTTTTCAGAAATTCCAACTCGCCCAAGTTATAAACATATGGAACTAGTATCCTACCGAAATTTAGCCCATTTGCATGTCTCTAAGTCCCTTTTCTGAGGCTGGAAAGTCGTTACTAATTTCAGGTTGGCTCCAGTAATTTCAGTTTAGCAGTTTTACCAAATAATTCATTAAACATAATCCAAAACTTATTTTACCAAGATTCCTGCTGGGGTGTCCACTACACTCATAGGATTATTACCATGCCAAAAATCAGCTTTATTGGTAATCTACAAGGTCCATTTTTAAGTCAGTGAAAAGAGGTCACTATTCTGCTCAGTTTCCGTTTTTCAGGTCTGACCAGTCTTACTAAATATTTTATTAAAAATTAACCATAGCTCATTTTACACAAATTCCAGCTGGCATCTCTACTACACTCATGGGGATAGGTTTGTGCCAAAAATCATATTTATGGAAGGTTCCCAAGTTCCTCTTTTAATACGTTGAATTCAATGGTCAGTTCTGCCCAGCTCCAGAATTTGTTACTGGAGTAGTTTTACCGCGTAATTTCTTAAACATAATCCTTAGCTTATCTTGACAAAATTCCACCTCTCACTTGTGCTACATTCATAAGGATAACTTTGTACCAAAAATTAGCTTCATTGAAGGTCTGTAAGGTCAGTTCTTAAACCATCTAAAACGTCACTCTATTCTGTCCAGCTCGAGAAATTCCACCCTGAGCAGTTTCACCAAAACATTTATTAAAAATAATCCATAACTTGTTTTGCCACAATTCCAACTCTCACATTTGCTAAACACATAGGAATAACATCATACCAAAAACCAATTTGATAGCACGTCAGTAAGGTTCAGTTTAAGGTCACACATCTCCCTGTCCAATTTTGTCCAGCTCCAGTGGTTTGACATTTTACCCTCTTTTCATGTCTAGTGACCACTAATTATCTTGTGCTTATGAAATAACTTATTAGTCATCACATACACCTTTTTCCTATGAATGTCCAGATTTCATTCCTCTTTTTGAGTCCTCTTTGCACCATATCAAAACAGTGGGTAGTTTGTTTACAACCACTAGCATGATTGTTCACCAAATGATGTTCTTTCTTGGATTCAACTCACCTTCGTCTTCATCCTTTAGGCCGCAATTTAGGTGATACCAAGAACACATTTTCACAACACTTATTTAAGCATGCAACACATTCAAGTACCATGTTATTCCAATCTTACCCAAACAACCTCATAAAACTCATATTTAACACATGCATGCTTTCTTAGGTCTTCACAAGTTTCATCCAAGAGTTAATCTAGCCTAGACTGACTTAGGTGGACCTTAATTCATCTTAAGACATCCCCATTTCACAATTGCATGTAAGAAAGATTACATCTTTGAAGGAATTAGTTACATGCAAGATAATGTTCTTAAGAAATCACTAATGTACAAACATGAACTTAGTGTTTACTTCTAAAGTTCACATCTTAGGAACATCTAGCCATTCAAGTCACTAATTCTTCAAATAAATCATGAGAGTCTAGTGTATACTTGCCTCTTCAAGCTAAAGCTCTTGCCTTTGCTTGGTTATGGAGTGAGTTTAGTTGAAATCCACCTCCTTTTCCACCCTTGACTACACGGTTTTGATGGAGAGGAAAAAGGAGAGTTAGTCTTCATTCAATAGTGAAAATAGAGTTCCAATTGAGGCTAGAACATCTTACCAAAGTAGGCTTGGAGTGGAGCTTCAAGTGTAGCAAGATAGCACCACCTAAGAGAGTCGAAATCTTCCACCTAGTTGGACAAGGAGGCCACGATTTTTGGGGTGGAGGGAGTGGTTCAAGTGAGCTTCATTCTTCACCAAATAAGAATTCACTTAAGGAATTTGGAATCAAGACTTACCTAGAGATCTTCTTGAGTCTTGAATATGAGCTTGATTGAGAACTCCTACCTTCAAGAAGTGGTGTGGCCGAAAGTTGGAGTGTGGAGGGAGGGAAAATTTCTTAAGTGTTCGCTTGCTTGAGAGAGGATTCAAGGTGAGATTGAAGTGAGCTTCTATGAACACTTAAAATAGAACATGTTGGGGGAAAATGGGGAGGGGGCCGGCGGTTCCTAGGGTCAAAGAGGGGAGGAGAAACACAAGATGAGAATTGACCACTTTTCCCTCATTCAAGCTTGATTCCTTCTTATTTTATTACTTGCTGTTGCATGCCTGTCTCCCATGCTTGCTTTTGTTTCTTTATTTTATTATTTTAAATGCATGCTTGTCTTGTATTTTAAATATTTGATTAATCTAAATATTATGGGAACTAATGTGGAGGATTCTAGATTACTTGAGAGGCTTGGCCGAAAATTGGGGGGGTCTTTGGGGGTATTTTGGTCATTTCATAATTAACATGTCCCACATTTATATAATTTATGCTACTATCTATTTTATCTAATTATGATTTTAATCTTTCTTTGTGAGGATCAATTATGTTTGTATTCTTACAAGAACGAGTTTACTTCAAGGGTGATCAATGGCCTTTGGCCGAATTCACAAGGTGTATCACACACCTTGTGACGTTCGCTTGTATAACTATTTAGTGTCTATCCTAAATGAACTTAAAGAATTTAAATAAAGAAGCGCTAATTTGACTTAAGTAACATACACGTGAAGGAATCGTCGCTTTTATTTCGTCACTTAATCATAGTTTCAAGTACACGGTCGTTGGGGTACAACATCCTCCCCCCTTATTATAAGTTTCGTCCTCGAAACTTCCGAACTAGTCAAAAAAGATGCGGATACCTACTCCTCATATCTTCCTTGGTTTCCCATGTTGCTTCTGCCTCCGAATGATGCCTCCATTGTACCTTTACCATGGGTATGGATCTCTTTCTTAAGGCCTTCTCCTTTCGATCAACGATCCTTATAGGCTCTTCCTCATAAGATACATCCTCATCAACTTTCAACTGTTGATCTTCAAGGATGTGGCTGGGGTCATATACATATCGGCGAAGTTGGGAAACATGGAATACATCATGTAACTGGGAGAGAGATGGTGGCAACGCCAAGCGGTATGCAACTTCGCCCACTCTCTCAAGTATCTCATAAGGTCCAACGAATCTTGGGCTTAGCTTTCCTTTGATGCCAAATCTTTTAACACCCTTAGTCGGAGAAACCTTTAGAAAAACTTTCTCTCCTTCTTGGAACTCCAAAGGTCTCCTTCTTTCGTCTGCCCATATCTTCGTTCTATCTTGTGCCGCTCTTAGTCCTTTGCTGGACAAGCTTCACCTTTTCTCGTGTTTGCTCAACAATGTCGGGTCCCGCATAGATCTTGTCTCCAATCTCATCCCAATAGAGTGGGGATCGACATTTTCGTCCATACAACGCTTCATATGGTGCCATCCCGATAGACCTGTGGAAGCTATTATTATAAGAGAACTCAACGAGCTTAAGGCTTCTATCCCAGCTTCCTCCGAAATCAAGGATGCAAGCGCGGAGCATATCCTCAAGGGTTTGGATTGTTCTTTCCGATTGTCCATCTGTTTGAGGATGAAATGCGGAACTCATTCTAATCTCTGTGCCCATTGCCTTTTGAAAGGCTGTCCAAAACCTCGAAGTGAAACGGGGATCGCGGTCGCATACGATACTTATGGGAACCCCATGCAAGCAAACGATATGGTCAATGTACATAGAGGCTAACTTCTCCATAGATGCCTTAATCGTCATAGCCAAAAAGTGTGCGGACTTAGTCAAACGATCCACAATGACCCATATAACATTATTCCCATACTTAGTCTTGGGTAAGTCGGTTACAAAGTCCATGATGATGTGATCCCATTTCCATTCCGGCACCTCTAAGGGTTGCAATAATCCAGCGGGTCTTTGGTGCTCGGCTTTTACTCTTTGACAAATTAGACATCGCTCGACAAATTCTGCTATTTGATTCTTCATACCGGGCCACCAAAAGCTTTTGCTTGAGATCTTGGTACATCTTATTAGCTCCAGGGTGTATAGACAATCGAGAATTATGAGCTTCCATCAAAGCTTCATCTTTAAGTTCTTTGCCTTCGGGGACACACAACCGTCCTTGATACCATAAACTGCCGTCGCTGCGAACTTCAAAGTCGTCTCGTGGCTTGTTTTTCATCCTTTCCTTGATTTTCCTCAACGCTTCATCATTCCCTTGAGCCTCTTTGATCTTATCAATCAATGAAGGAACAAGAACTAACTTGGCGAGAACCTCATCGACTGAGTCAACTTCTTCTAAACCGAACTCTTCTATGTCTCGCTGGAGAGGTGGTTGCCGTGGGTGACTTGCTTTCCGACTTAATGCATCAGCAACCTTGTTAGCTTTTCCCGGATGATACTGAATGGAAAGGTCGTAATCCTTTATTAACTCCAGCCATCTGCGCTGCCGCATATTAAGCTCCTTCTGGGTAAAGAGGTACTTTAGGCTCTTGTGATCTGTATAAATTTCACACCGTTCGCCATACAAGTAATGCCTCCATATCTTTAATGCAAAAACCACTGCAGCAAGTTCAAGATCGTGGACTAGGATAGTTTTGCTCAAATGGCTTCAACTGTCGGGATGCATAAGCTATCACTTTGTCATTCTGCATAAGAACACATCCGAGACCATTCTTCGAAGCATCACTATATACTACATACTTCTCACCAGGAGTGGGTTGAGCTAGGATAGGTGCGGACGTCAACTTTGCTTTTAGCTCCGAGAAACTCCTTTCACAGTCGGCACCCCACTCGAACTTGGTTTTCTTTTGGGTCAATCTGGTGAGAGGAACAGCTATCCTCGAGAATCCTTCAACAAACTTTCTGTAATATCCGGCCAGTCCGAGAAAACTTCTTACTTCAGTAACATTCGTTGGCCTGGGCCATTCTGTGATAGCTTCAATCTTCTTGGGATCTACTGAAATCCCATCTTCTGAAATCACATGACCAAGGAAGGATACACTTCGCAGCCAAAACTCGCATTTACTGAACTTGGCATATAACTGTCTTGCTCTTAGAATGTTTAGGACTGTCCTCAAATGGGCTGCGTGGGTCTCTTCGTCGGGTGAATATATCAAGATATCATCTATGAAGACCACCACGAATTTATCCAACTGTTCTTGGAAGATTCGATTCATGAGATCCATAAAGGCGGCAGGGGCATTGGTCAAACCAAAAGGCATGACTAGGAACTCATAGTGTCCATATCGGGTTCCTGAAAGCAGTCTTAGGGACATCTTCCGCCTTTATCTTTAACTGGAAGTACCCAGATCGTAGGTCTATCTTACTAAAAATTCGAGATCCCTGCATTAAGATACTTTAGATAGGGTTTTGGAAAAGATTTAAATCTTATTCAAGTTAAACTTATGATTTACTTACCCTGAGCTGGTCGAATAAGTCGTCAATCCGGGGCAACGGGTACTTGTTCTTTATGGTAATTTTGTTGAGCTCCCGGTAATCGATGCATAAGCGCATACTTCCATCTTTCTTTTTCACGAATAGCACCGGAGCACCCCATGGTGAAACACTGGGGCGAATAAGTTTCTTCTCTAACAGTTCGTGTAACTGTTCCTTTAATTCCTTTAGTTCAGCAGGTGCCATGCGATAAGGGGCTTTCGATATGGGTTCCGCTCCTGGAACAAGGTTGATTTTGAAAGCGATCTCCCGATCAGGAGGTAGTCCAGGCAAATCATCAGGAATACATCAGGGTACTCTTTAACAATTGGAACTTGTGCAAGGGTAGGGCCTTCTTGCTCAGCACTTAGAACATAAACCAAGAATCCTTCATGACCCTTCCTTAATGCTTGGCTGGCACGAGTTGCGTTAACAAAGACTTTCTTAGATGGTTTCTTTAATTTGGTTCCTCCTTGGAATGACATCTCTTCTCGAGCTGGGTCCTTAATGATAACCTGCCTGCTTCGGCAGTCAATGTGAGCATGATTCTTTAAGAGCCAATCTATTCCAAGTATCACATATCACTCATAGGTATGGGGATCAAATTGGCCTCAAACGTCTGGTCATTAAACTCGAGTGCACATTTTCTGAATATGTGAGGGGAAACAAGCACCTGATCGCCAGCTGCTTGTACTCTATAAGGTGAATCTAATCGGATTGGATCATGATCGATATTCTTAGCAAACTTCCGGGAGATAAATGAGTGGCTAGCGCCACTGTCGAACAACACATTTGCAGGTATGCTACACACTAATATAGTTCCTGAACCATGCACATTTTACTAAGAAATATGATAGACATGCATAAGTGAAATGTATTGAAGGCATAAAACTTTAAATCTTACCAGTCACTACATCAGCAGTCTCCTCGACATCCGCATCTGTCATAGCGTGCACTCTTGCATTTGTACGGGGCCGCTGGTTCTTTTGTTGTTGCTGCGGCTGCGCTCCTTTTTCTGGACAATCTTTAATCATGTGGCCATCTTTGCCGCATCCAAAGCATTTTCCTGTTTTCCACCTGCACTCACCCACATGCCTCTTCTGGCAGTGAGAGCAAACCGATATTGCTGGCTGTTGAGAGGAAGTCTGATTCTTCTGCTGATTATTTTGGTTTTGCTTGCGGTGTTGATTCTGTCCTTGACGAACTGATCCTCTGAAATTCTTCTTTGCCACTTTCTTATATTTCTCATTACCGGTCCCTTGTCTTTCTCGTTTCTGGCCCACGTCATCTCTTCGGACAATATCCCTCTCTATGCGGTAGCATGCATCTAGAAGTGCTCCAAAATTGGTAGGATTTGCATTTACCAACCACGTCCTAATCCTCGGATTCAGGCCTCTTTCAAACTTTAGCATTTTCGTCTCTTCGTCATTCATCGTAACGGGCTGGAACCTCCCAAGTGCAATGAACTTATTGGCGTACTCCGCTACCGTCATGCCCGGCTCTTGTTTCAAAGATTCAAATTCATGTCTCTTTTGTAATTTGACAGATGGGGGAATATAGAACTTATGGAATTCTTGTAGAAATCTCTCCCAGGCAATCGGTCTGGGCAAAGGCTGCAGATTTGTCTTCCACCATTGATTGGCCTCACTGATCAGGAAAGGTCGGATGGCCTGAGCTTTCATCTCCTCTGGGGCTTGAATTAGCTCAAAACAGTTTTCAACCTCATCTAGCCACTTTTTCTGCGATATCGGGGTCTGGCCTTCCTTCAAACGGGGGTACGTTAGCCCTCTTGAGCTTCTCAAAATAGTATTGGGCATCCCTTACTGGCTGATGCGGCTGAGGTGGAGCATTCTGATGAATTAAGCCTTGCCCTATCTGAGTAACAACTTGGCAAAAAGCCTGAAAAGCATTCATGTCTGGAATGACCGGAGGAACAGGTGCCTGTGGAGCTGGTGGTGGAGGATTCTGGTCCGGCTGAGGTGGCGGCGGAACCTCTGCTGGTGGCGGTGGAATGGGCTCCTGAGCAGCTGGTTGTGCTCTCGGAGGTCTGCCACGTGGTCTCACCATCTGCACTTATGGGTTTAGCATCTATTTAGAATATCGGAATTAAAATCAATTGAATTTGACTAAGGACCAAAATCGAAAACTCTTAAGTAAAGGAAGATAAAAGGGCACGTCTTATGTCATAGACTTAGCTTTCATAGTTTAGGATTAGTTATTAAATCACATCCTAAACCCGGTCTAAGTGGTCCTAGTCTAAGGTCATCACTCATCTAAGATCATGACTTAGGTCTAAGATCAAACTTAGATTGCTAAGATCATAACTTAGTCCTACGTTCTGCCCGAAATCTAGAGCCTGGGCTCTGATACCACCTGTAGCGCCCCGCACCCGGCCTCGTCCGGATACGGTGCACCCGCCGTACTTCACTGAGGAGAGTACAAGGCGTCATGCATAACATGTGAACATCCATAACATAAGTCGTGGACTCCCATGCTATCATTCAACATGGTAGTAAAATTTAGGCAGAATTAAAACTTTTCAAATCAAACATGCATCACTAATTTACTGAGTTCCCAAAAGTAGTAGTACCACAATCATAACATAACCGACAATCCAGAGAGTTTAAACATAGTCATAATACATTCGTCTTGGCAGCACAAAAGTCCTTAGCTTAGCTCTCTTCATACTCCTCGCCTATGGATAAGGTACTCTCGGCTCGTCCTCGATCCATTCTATCTTGGCATTCTCCGGCTCTGGGGAAAAATAAAGTGTGAGTGATAAAGATCACCCAGCAAGAATACAATAAACTAGCATGAAATACGTAAAGAATCATAACATGAATGTATTACCCCAAAAACCTCAAATAATCATAATTCATACCTGCTCTTGGATCCTGTACTTATTTGACGTTCGGCTTAGGCATGTTTTAGGGAATGCTATACCATACCTGATCTTGGATCCTGAACTTACTTGGCATTCGTCTTAAGCATGTTATTAGGAAATGCTTTACCAACAATAACTTATAACCATTAATTGTGACATGCAACATGTGTTCATGATCGTGAATTATGCAAGATGCAATGCATGATGTCATGTCATGTCATGTCAAAACATCATTTTGGTCCCATAAGGCAACATGTCGTAAAAACAGAGTGTCAGATCAATTAACCCCGGATCTGAGCGGGTCCAGAACAGATATCAGACCAATTAACCCCGGGCCTGAACGGGTCCAGAACAGATATCAGATCAATTAACCCCGGATCTGAGCGGGTCCAGAACAGATATCAGATCAATTAACCCCGGATCTGAGCGGGTCCAGAACAGATATCAGATCAATTAACCCCGGATCTGAGCGGGTCCAGAACATATCATATCATCAGACCAATTAACCCCGGGTCTGGAGTCGGGTTAGTCGCATGCTTGGCCGGCAAAGGAATCATGAAGCTTTCTTTAAAAACATGGGACCGTAAAAACTTTTCATGCATAACGAAAAGATAGTCGCTTGTAAAACTTGCTTGCATCATAAAATCCATGAAAATCAGTTTCATGATCATGCATGATACATGCCGTGATATGAAATGCAAGCCATGACATGAATAATTGTATGCATTCCTTATAACATATCAACATACATGAATTTGGAAGCTAAATATTTCCAAGACTTTCGCTTCACATTCATAGGGCGGTTGAGCTAACCAATTAGGTCTATTTCCATAATTCTTTTGTCGCAAATACGTTTGGTGGAATCTTAGATACATGTCATAAAATTGCAGATTATTTCAATAAACGTAAAGGGACTTATTTACTTACTTTCCGAACTGGGTTAGGTGCTGAAACTGAGCTGACAGATTTTACTAAAATTTCAATTGCGGTGAATCCGTAATTCGTTTTCCAGAAATTCCAACTCGCCCAAGTCATAAACATATGGAACTAGTATCCTACCGAAATTTAGCCCATTTGCATGTCTCTAAGTCCCTTTTCTGAGGCTGGAAAGTCGTTACTAATTTCAGGTTGGCTCCAGTAATTTCAGTTTAGCAGTTTTACCAAATAATTCATTAAAAATAATCCAGAACTTATTTTACCAAGATTCCAGCTGGCGTGTCCACTACACTCATAGGATTATTACCATGCCAAAAATCAGCTTTATTGGTCATCTACAAGGTCCCTTTTTAAGTCAGTGAAAAGAGGTCACTATTCTGCTCAGTTCCCGTTTTTCAGGTCTGACCAGTCTTACTAAATATTTTTTTAAAAATTAACCATAGCTCATTTTACCAAAATTCCAGCTGGCATCTCTACTACACTCATGGGGCTAGGTTTGTGCCAAAAATCAGATTTATTGAAGGTTCACAAGGTCCTCTTTTAATACGTTGAAGTCAATGGTCAATTCTGCCCAGCTCCAGAATTTGTTACTGGAGTAGTTTTACCGCGTAATTTCTTAAAAATAATCCTTAGCTTATTTTGACGAAATTCCACCTCTCACTTGTGCTACATTCATAAGGATAACTTTGTACCAAAAATTAGCTTCATTGAAGGTCTGTAAGGTCAGTTCTTAAACCATCTAAAACGTCACTCTATTCTGTCCAGCTCCAGAATTCCAGCCTGAGCAGTTTCACCAAAACATTTATTAAAAATAATCCATAACTTGTTTTACCACAATTCCAACTCTCACATTTGCTAAACACATAGGACTAACATCATACCAAAAACCAATTTGATAGCACGTCAGTAAGGTTCAGTTTAAGGGTCACACATCTCACTGTCCAATTTTGTCCAGCTCCAGTGGTTTGACATTTTACCCTCTTTTCATGTCAAGTGACCACTAATTATCTTGTGCTTATGAAATAACTTATTAGTCATCACATACACCTTTTTCCTATGAATGTCCAGATTTTATTCCTCTTTTTGAGTCCTCTTTGCACCATATCAAAACAGTGGGTAGTTTGTTCACAACCACTAGCATGCTTGTTCACAAAGATGTTCTTTCTTGGATTCAATTCACCTTCATCTTCATCCTTTAGGCCGAAATTTAGGTGATACCAAGAACATATTTTCACAACACTTATTTAAGCATGCAACACATTCAAGTACCATGTTATTCCAATCTTACCCAAACAACCTCATAAAATTCACATTTAACACATGCATGCTTTCTTAGGTCTTCACAAGTTTCATCCAAGAGTTAATCTAGCCTAGACTTACTTAGGTGGACCTTAATTCATCTTAAGACAGCCCCATTTCACATTGCATGTAAGAAAAGATTGCATCTTTGAAGGAATTAGTCACATGCAAGATAATGTTCTTAAGAAATCACTAAGGTACAAACATTGAACTTAGTGTTTTCTTCTAAAGTTCACATCTTAGGAACATCTAGCCATTCAAGTCACTAATTCTTCAAATAAATCATGAGAGTCTAGTGTATACTTGCCTCTTCAAGCTAAAGCTCTTGCCTTTGCTTGGTTATGGAGTGAGTTTAGTTGAAATCCACCTCCTTTTCCACCCTTGACTACACGGTTTTGATGGAGAGGAAAAAGGAGAGTTAGTCTTCATTCAATAGTGAAAATAGAGTTCCAATTGAGACTAGAACATCTTACCAAAGTAGGCTTGGAGTGGAGCTTCAAGTGTAGCAAGATAGCACCACCTAAGAGAGTTGAAATCTTCCACCTAGTTGGACAAGGAGGCCACGGTTTTTGGGGTGGAGGGAGTGGTTCAAGTGAGCTTCATTCTTCACCAAATAAGAATTCACTTAAGGAATTTGGAATCAAGACTTACCTAGAGATCTTCTTGAGTCTTGAATATGAGCTTGATTGAGAACTCCTACCTTCAAGAAGTGGTGTGGCCGAAAGTTGGAGTGTGGAGGGAGGGAAAATTTCTTAAGTGTTGGCTTGCTTGAGAGGGGATTCAAGGTGAGATTGAAGTGAGCTTCTAGGAACACTTAAAATAGAACATGTCGGGGGAAAATGGGGAGGGGGCCGGCGGTTCCTAGGGTCAAAGAGGGGAGGAGAAACACAAGATGAGAATTGACCACTTTTCCCTCATTCAAGCTTGATTCCTTCTTATTTTATTACTTGTTGTTGCATGCTTGTCTCCCATGCTTGCTTTTGTTTCTTTATTTTATTATTTTAAATGCATTCTTGTCTTGTATTTTAAATATTTGATTAATCTAAATATTATGGGAACTAATGTGGAGGATTCTAGAATACTTGAGAGGCTTGGCCGAAAATTGGGGGGGGGGGGG
>AP025059.1:16398695-16423080 GCA_036186865.1 Eustoma russellianum | reverse complement strand
TTTGGGGGTATTTTGGTCATTTCATAATTAACATGTCCCACATTTTTATGCTACTATCTATTTTATCTAATATGATTTTAATCTTGCTTTGTGAGGATCAATTATGTTTGTATTCTTACAAGAACGAGTTTACTTCAAGGGTGATCAATGGCCTTTGGCCGAATTCACAAGGTGTATCACACACCTTGTGACGTTCGCTTGTATAACTATTTAGTGTCTGTCCTAAATGAACTTAAAGAATTTAAATAAAGAAGCACTAATTTGACTTAAGTAACATACACGTGAAGGAATCGTCGCTTTTATTTCGTCACTTAATCATAGTTTCAAGTACACGGTCGTTGGGGTACAACATCAAATCTTCATACCGTTTTGAGGGAATAAATAGTATGCACCTATCTCGATCCTAGAGAAAATTGATAGATATACGAGAGTGCGTGATCTTGTTAGCTTTGTGATTTCTCCCCTTGAATCCTTGGATCAAAGACTTCTCTTTTCTCTTCTTCCTATGGCCAAAAATTGATAGGGGAAGTGGAAGAGGAGGCTGCCGAAAATGAGAGAGAGAGAGAGGGAGGAGGGTTAATGAGAGATTAAGATGGGAGGGAGAGATTTGGGGAAATCAAAAGGGTTAATTATGAGTGAAAGGATAAGATTTAGTTGTTTTAAATATTTGGTTATTATTTCCTTTTGTTTTTTATCCTTTATCTCTTTTTTTTATATAAGGTTATAACAAAATGAAAGCTAGGATGTGTGGCTATGTTTCAAAATAGTTTTATGATTTTTGAAAATCGTTTGCTATTTTTACCATTGTTATGAAAATGATTCAGAAAACAGGAAACTGAAAGTAAAGTGCTGGAAAGTAAGAAGACCAAGAATTTTATACTGGTTCGGTTAAAACAACCTACTACAGTCTTCGAGGACACCTTCCTCAGTTATCACTAAACACCAAAAACACCTTAACACAAAGGTTACTAGAGTTATACACCAACTCCACCCTTTTACAACCAATACAACCAAGACAACCAAACAAACCGATCACGAACACTACCACCAATCGAATAAAGGTTTGATCACACCTTGATCAACCTTTTACAACAATGTATGAGTGTGGGTGGTATAATCAAAGCCTATACAATATAGAACAATAGGATTGAGAGAAGAAGAAGAAAGAAAGAAAAATAGAAGAAGAAAGTAGTAGAACTTCTTGATCTTGAGAGAATGAGAGTTGTGTTCTAGCTTGGTCTCACTTTGCAGTAACTTCTTCTTTTTATCTTCATGTGGCCGCCCCTATAGGGCATCTTACATCTTGAGAATTCTTTTTAATGCCCTTGGAAGATTGCTTAGTGTAGATATGACACCATTTTGCTTACTTGGCACATTATGATTGGAGAGATGAGTTGGCCTTGCTTACTTAACACTTGATGATTGCTCCAACTTGTCATCATTTTAATGAGCTGTAAAATCTGAGAATAACTTGCAAAACATGTGCCAAAAAGAATTCAAAACACTACCAAATAATCACCATTCAATCCCTTCAATTTTGGGAAGCAAATTAAGCACCATTAACCACCTAAAATTCGGCCACCCTTAGTATCACATGCTGAAATTTTCAGCATATGTCTAATATGAACTCTTGTGAATTGTTACCTAGTGTAGTTCCCTATTTTATATCACTAACCTTGTGTGGCATATTTTCCACTGATTAAGATGCCAACTAAGCTCCACATAGGCTCCAATGAGGCTGCAAATGGCGTGTAGAATGGCTACGCATATGCTGAAATTTTACTTTAGTAAGCTTTGTCAAATAATACACAATAATTACACATATATGGTAAATTCCAATCAGCCCTAATTTGAATTTTCTAGAACACTTTAACATGTTTTGATTGTGTAAAAAGTGTCTAATTTCATGTTACAATTCATTCCAAAAAACGTTCCATGTGTTGTGTTCGTAGAAAATAGAATTTCTGACTTTCGTCAATTACGCGATTTTTTTCCTGTTAAATTCAAACTTTTTGCACATGTCATATATATTATGTCACACATAATGTACACAAAATAAAGTAGATATTCAGCTCTAATGGCTGATTAAGATAGGCGCCCCATGTGCTTAAAGATTTGACTTTGAAATCTACACAATTTGGCCTAAATTGTGGGTGATTTGTGTGTGCCAACGTGGAATGATTTAGTGGCTGAATTTAACATGTGAGCCACGAAAGTTTTGGCTATTTTTGAAGTATATGGGCTGGCCATATTTATATGGCAAGTACGTGATACGCTGGCGAAGTTTCGGTAGTCACCCGATACGATAGGTTTATAACCTTTGACGTGTCATTATAATTTTGTCATCACCATGACTTATATCATATGATATAAATATACTCATAAATATGAGGTGTATATAGTGGTGTGACGTTGACGTACATTTGTAATATATGTAACGTGTCGATAATACATCAGAATATGTGTATTGTGCCTTTTTAAAAAAATCTGAATATATATATATAATATATATGTAGGCGTGTGAGAGGAGTAGGAGGGAGACTTTCCATTTCTAAATTTGTTGCCATAAATCTTTGTCCAAATATATCTCCATCTAATGAACTAGTTAGTTCATTAACTTGAGTATTTCACTTAATGAACTAGTTTAGTTCATTAATCGTGGCACCTGAAAATAGTTCAAAGACAAAAAATGTTTGCCATATGATGTAAGATTTAATGATTCATGGCTTGTTAATACGACAACAATATATATAAACCATATAAGGCATGTATATCACAAACACGTGTCAAGTAATAATTTTGTCATGTATTTCATAGACTCGTACTATTTAATCATGCATTTGTAAATCATTCAAACACTTTTTCTTGACAATCTCCCCCTTTTGATGATTTACAAAATAACACTGGTTCATGATTTAAATATAATTGCTCCCCCTTCAATTAGGCACAAATTCAAATTTTGAATTTTAAATTTTATAGTATCGTTGTCTCCCCCTTAAATTGTGCAATCATGCTCTCTCTCCCCCTTAAATCATGCACTCTCTTTCCCTATTTATTTTGTAAATAATATCAAAAGTACACGTAAAGAATGTAAAGAAATAGTAATTTATAGCTTATAGAAATCATGCATTTGTAGTACGTTCCTAAGGGTTATTGATTCAACCCTTTGCAAATATACCTTTTGGTACCCAAACTTGGGTGACCTTCCTAGGTCTTCCAAAAGGTAAGAAAAGAGATAAAGAAGCAATGTAATAGATGTTCGGTGCAAATCCGTTTGGCCTTTGGGCGAGAATCCCATCATGCACATGGTATGATTTTTGTTTTCGGTATGCATTTCGATTTCTATGAATAGTTTGTGATCTAGATGCATTAGTCTTCTATGAATGTCACGTATGCATCAATGATTTCCTTTCATCTTTATATGGTATATGATTATACTTTGTATGAGATGAAAAAGGAGTACGATGAGATACAATGGGTTGTGCACTAGACATCTTCTTAGTTTACGTAGTTGTCTTGAATGCATGCGGTTTATTAGATAAAACAAATTTGGTCGACTTATTTTTATTATCTTCCGTACACCCTAATCCGGTTTTATCATTTTCATGCTTTTGGGAAGAAATGAGACGATCTAGCGTACTTGTAGCCATATCAAATTGTTTTATCGTCTTTTCTAGATCTTCGTTTCTTGATCTCAAATCTGAGATCTTGGCTTTCATTTCATTATTCTCCGTTGTTAAAGATAAAATTTCAGACTTTAATGAATTTATCATGTAAGAAGGCTTTTCTTTTGAATCGTTTAATTTAGAAACAAGGTTCGTTTTAGATGATTCTAACAACTTCTTATCTTCAATTAATCATTTCTTTTCTTTTGCAAGAGTCTTAGAAAACTTATGCAACTCAAGACATTGACAAAATAAATCATCATAAGAAAGCTTGGAATCAGAATCAGAGTCAGAAGATACCTCATTTGATTCCTTAGATGTAAAACATACTTGTTTCGTTTCTTCTTCGGTTCCTTCAGTCTCACAATCAAACGAATCACTCTATGTGGAGGCTTTAAAGGCTCTTCTCCTTTGTTTAGGTTCTGAGACGAGTCTAATTTTAGTCCGATCCTTGTCATGATTTTTGTTCATTATTTTGTCCTTGTTCGGGCAGTTATAAGAGATATGTCCAAGTCTTCCACAAGTATAACATTTAATATCCTCATAATTTTTATTTCTATGATTCTTAGACAAAGTAGGCTTATGTTTGTTTTTAAGCGATTTTCTCATGATCTTTCTTAATCTTTTAGCCAACGTGATTAGATCTTCATCATCAGACCCCGTGTCGCTATCATCTATGCTATCATAAGAGGTAGACACGTATTCATTTTATTTAAGCACTATAACCTTGTCTTCTTTAGAAGTTGATTCAGAATTTTTTAAAGTGAGTTTGTTTTCATATACCTTCAATGATCCGATTAATTCCTCCATCTTTATTGATTCAGTATCCTTACTTTCTTCGATTGCAGTGACTTTTGAATCACATTCGGATGGGAGACTTCTTAGAACTTTTTGCACCTTCTCCTATGAAGAAAATTCCTTTCCAAGAGACTCAAGAGAATTGTAAATGTTAGTCAATCTTAGATCCATATCAACAATAGATTCACTTGGTAATAATTTGAAGGATTCAAGAGTAGACATAAGCATATTTATTTTAGGCTCTTTGACTTGACTAGTCCCTTTATGTTTCATTTCAAGAATTCTCAACATCTCTTGGGCACTAGAGCAATTTGACACATAACTCGTTTCGCTTTACTTAACCCGTTTAAAAGAAGTTGCATGGCTCCAGCATTCATACTTCATTTTTTTTAGTCATCACTAGTATATTCTTGCTTTGGTTTTATGACTTCTAGTATGACACCATCAACAGTAGATAACTTAGAAGGAATAAAAGACCATACTCTATAATAGACCACAAATCCATATCAATAGCCATAAGAAAAGTTTCATTCTAAGTTTCTATTGTGTAAAAGACTCACTGTCAAAAAGAGGAGGCCTTACAGTCGACATTACTCCATGCTCGATTTTGTAACTAGTGGATGCCATGTCACAAAGATCGTTAGATCTCCTTGTTGCGAGTGTGCCAGCTCTCTGATACACCTTGTAGGACCTGTATAGCACCACTAGAAGGGGGGTTGAATAGTGGGTGCAGAAAATTTGGTTTTTAAAAACTTTTGAACCAAAAACCTCATTTTTGAAAACAGTTTCTGTTTTCAGATTATGATTTGAAACGATTTAAAGACCTAGTTACAGACCTCCAAAAATTTTGACATTAGTAAGATTCTACTCTCAGGTGTTCTGAGTATCGCATAAAAATTTCAGATTAAAATTCAACTCCTAACCCTTTGAAAGTACGTTTTTGGTGAGATTGCGCAAATCTGCCAGAAACAGTACTCCGATTTGAAAAATTTATTCCGATTAATTGGTAACTCCAAATGGTCTGAAATTTTAATGACAACACCCTCAATTTTATTTATTTGAATGGGTTGAAACAATTTTCAAAAATTCCTTTGAGAAGTATATCAATCACGTTGATATTATAAACCTTTGCAACTATGAAAATCAGATTGCACTAGTCTCAGAACTATTCCAGTTTGATTGACTTACACTTATCCAAATGAGTTGAAACTTGAGCCAAATAAAAGCTAGGATGTGTGGTTATGTTTTTTATGATTTTTGAACATCGTTTGCTATTTTTACCATTGTAATGAAATCATCATCATCATCATCATCCGGACCCAGTATATCCCAACAACAGCAAAAGCTATCGTTAGGGTCTGGGGAGGGTAAGTGGTAGACAGACAATACCTCTATCCCAAGGGATAGAGAGTCTACTTCCAGTAAGACCCCCGGCTCTATATGTACCTGCATAAATTACATGATAATATAGATATGATGTGCTAGTGTGTTAGTGAGGAAATTCAAGAAATACAAAGAAAAGACATTCGATATTAAAATACACATCACGTGTATATGTACATGTAATGTAAAACAACAGTATAACATACACAACCAAATGGAAAGTTAACCTAAAGCGTAGATAGTGTCTACGCCTATCTATGTCCCTAAATATACTCTAAAGTGTCCCTATATATGCCCTATACCTCGTTAACCTTAATCTTATGTCTCCGTGACTTCCTATCCTGGACCATGTCCTCAGAGAGGTGCAAATCTAGTAGGTCGTGCCTTATCTGCTCATCCCAAGTCAGTTTGGGTCTGCCTTTACTCCTGTTTCCCTCTATAATGAGGCTTTCAATTGCTCTGACCGACGCCGTTGTCTGTCTCCGCTTGACATGCCCAAACCATCTCATTCTGCCCTTCCTACTCCAGTCTTCGAGGACACCTTCCTCGGTTATCAGTAAACACCAAAAACACCTTAACACAAGGGCTACTGGAGTTACACACCAACTCCACCCTTTTACAACCAAAACAACCAAACAAACCGATCACGAACACCACCACCAATCGAATGAAGGTTTGATCACACCTTGATCAACCTTTTACAACAACGTATGAGTGTGGGTGGTATAATGAAAGCCTATACAATATTTTGAATATATGAACAATAGGCTTGAGAGAAGAAGAAGACAGAAAGAAAAAGAGAAGAATAAAGTAGTAGAGCTTCTTGATCTTGAGAGAATGAGAGTTGTGTTCTTTCTTGGTCTCACTTTTCACTAACTTCTTCTTTTTATCTTTATGTGGCCGCCCCCTATAGGGCATCTTCCATCTTGAGAATTCTTTGTAATGCCTTTAGAAGATTGCCTTGTGTAGATATGACACCATCTTGCTTACTTGGTACATTATGGTTGGAGAGATGACTTGGCCTTGCTTACTTGGCACTTGATGATTGATCCCACTTGTCATCATTTTAATGAGATGTAAAATATGAGAATAACTTGTAAAACATATGCCAAAAAGAATTCAAAACACTACCAAATAATCACCATTCAGTCCCTTCAATTTTGGGAAGCAAATTAAGCACCATTAACCACCTAAAAATCGACCACCCTTAGTATCACATGCAGAAATTTTCAGCATGTGTCTAATGTGAACTCTTTTGAATTGTTACCTTGTGTAGTTCCTTCTTTTATGTCACTAACTTTGTGTGGCATATTCTCCACCAATTAAGATGCCAACTAAGATCCATATAAACTCCAATGAGGCTGCAAATGGCGTGTAGAATGGATAGGCATATGCTGAAATTTTACTTTAGTAATCTTATTCAAATAATGCACAATAATTACACATACATGGTAAATTCCAATCAGCCCTAATTTGAATTTTCTAGAACACTTTAACATGTCTTGAATGTGTAAAAAGTGTCTAGATACTGTTAGGAAATCAACCGAGATCACTGCCAAACGCGCAGCGGAAAACAAAAACTTGATCTCCGATTTCCTACCAAGGATCCATGTTGTTTGTTTAATTCGACAAAAGAAATCAAAAACTACCTCCGTAGATTCGAAGTCTGCAGATGGAAGAGGTGCGAAATCACGAATACCCTCTGTCGGTATCCACGCGAACGCTTCCGCCCGGAGTGCTAGCTCTTCAAACGGCGCGGCTAAAGAACTCGTTTTTCTAAAAAACGATTCTAGGGTTTCGTTTTCTGTTCTTTCGTTTTTCTAAATGCTTGGTGTATGAGATACGCCAAGCTCCATACATATATATAGATATCAAAATCCAATTGCAGATCGGATTTGTTAACGCTATCAAAATCCGTACCAGATACGGATTCTGTTAGGATTAGATAAAACAAATCAAAATCCATATCACATATGGATTCTCTGTTATTATCCGATGATATAAATATATACATAAAAAAATGATAATAATAATAATAATTAATATCCAATATTAATATTATTAATATTATTAATCTCAGCCATACGCATTCTTGTGTGTGACCCGATAGGCCCATATTAATTGGCAGTTGATTAAACCTCTATTAAACCAACAAGTCGTAATTGGCCTCTAGAAAGGCATTACAACTACCCAATTAATACGAGTAAAGTCCAACTAGCCTAATAATAGTACATGCATTAATCCCTTTGTCACACGATATCTAGTTTGAACATAAGTCATGTTCAGCGTCATACTTATATAGTTCAAACATATGATTACTCGATCTCTAAGTAGACTGATAAAACAAATGATATTGATCACACTATCAATTCATTTGAGCACGGCCATGCATTTCACAGTCTCACTAATCGAGGGGCCCAAAGATATCTCTCTCAAAAGAGAGGGACAAATTCTATCTTGATTGTTCAATATCCTCTACATAATTTCTATCACATTCAATCATGACCTTTATTATTATCCAGTTACGGATAACGTTTGATCATGTCAAAATATAATAGTCCTTATGTTGGAAACTATGACAATCAAAGGATTAAAACATGACTATCATGAGATTTACTTATGACGCTAATCCATGTAGTAATCTCATGATGGGTCTATCCAATACACTGTTCTCTAACAAGTATCTATGAGATTGATTTGTATCACCATACACATAATCATCTCATGATTATCAAATAAATACTCATACTGATTATAAATTATTTTATCTCCATAACAATAATGAATCAGGGACATATATCAAAATTGTGTAACATACTAACCAACAATAATGATAATAAAACATCTTTTATTAATAATAAATGCATAACATAAATATCCAAATCATGGCCTAGGGCACATACACTAACAATCTCCCACTTGCACTAGGCCTACAAATATCTGAGACCCATAGATCTAGTGTGCTGATCATGCTTGAACCGTGAGAGAGGCTTAGTCAATGGATCTGTTATGTTATCGTTTGTGTCAACTTTGCATATCTTGACATCTCCTCTATCGATGATGTCTCGAATGAGATGGTAGCGTCTGAGTGTATGTTTAGATCTTTGATGAGACCTAGGCTCTTTTGCTTGTGCTATGGCACCATTGTTGTCACAATAAATGTCCACAGTATTTGCAATGCTAGGTACCACTCCTAGCTCAGTAATGAACTTCTTCAACCAAACTGCTTCTTTAGCTGCATCTGATGCTGCTATATACTCAGCCTCTGTTGTAGAATCAGCCACAGTGCTTTGTTTCGAACTCTTCCAACTAACAGCTCCACCATTCAATGTGAATACAAAACCGGACTGCGATCTGAAATCATCTATGTCGGTTTGGAAGCTAGCATCTGTGTAACCATTTACAACTAACTCGTCATCCAAACCTCCATAAACCAAGAATACCTCTTTAGTCCTTCTGAGGTACTTAAGAATATTCTTGACAGCTGTCCAGTGACCTTCACCAGGGTCAGTTTGATATCTACTTGTTGTGCTCAATGGATATGTGACATCTGGTCTAGTACATAACATGGCATACATGATCAATCCTATAGCAGAAGCATAAGGAATTTATTCATTCGATCTCGCTCATCAGATGTCTGAGGACATTGATTCTTGCTAAGATGAATGCCATGAGACATAGGCAAGAATCCTTTCTTGGACTCTTGCATGTTGAACCTCTTCAACATTTTATCTATGTATGTACTCTGACTCAAGCCTATTATCCTTTTAGATCTATCTCTATAGATCTTGATACCAAGGATATAGGTAGCCTCGCCCAAGTCCTTCATTGAAAATGAATTCCCTAACCAAGCCTTAACCTTTTGCAAGGTAGGGATATCATTCCCAATAAGCAATATGTCATCCACTTATAAGACCAGAAACACTACTGCACTCTCACTAACCATCCTGTAAATACAAGGTTCATCTTCATTCTTGATGAAACCAAAGTTCTTAACTGTTTCATCAAAACGAAGATTCCATCTTCGAGATGCTTGCTTCAATCCATAGATGGACCTTTGAAGCTTGCAAACCTTCTTTGAATTCTTAGGATTTACAAAACCCTCAGGTTGTGTCATGTACACATCCTCGAGTAAATTTCCATTAAGGAAAGCATTTTTGACATCCATTTGCCATATCTCATAATCATAGTATGCTGCAATGGCAAGAAGACTTCGAATAGACTTAAGCATAGCTACTGGTGAAAAGGTTTCATCATAGTCTATACCATGAGTTTGCTTGAAACCTTTAGCCACAAGCCTTGCTTTGTAGGTTTGCACATTTCCATCCATGTCAGTTTTCTTCTTGAAAACCCATTTGCAACCAATAGTCTTAATACCCTCTGGAGGATCAATTAAAGACCAAACTTGGTTATCAAACATGGATTGCATCTCAGAATTCATGGCTCCAAGCCATTTATCTGAATCTGGACCTGACACAGCTTCCTGATAGGTAGTAGGCTCATCTTGATCTATGAGCATAACTTCACTATCATCAGTCACAAGAAATCCGTATCTCTCTGGCTGACGATGTATCCTATCAGATCTGCGTTGGACTTGTGTTACATTTTCAGGCTCCACAACTGTTTGTGGTTCTGAAATCGTCTCTAAAGACGGTTCAACGAGATCTTGTGGAACTTGAGTTTCCTCAAGTTGTACTATACTCCCACTTGTTCTCTTGGAGAGAAACTCCTTTTCCAAAAAGACTCCATTTCGAGCAACAAACACTTTGTTCTCTGAGGGAATATAGAAATAGTAACCTTTAGTTTCTTTAGGATACCCCACAAAAATACATTTGATAGATTTTAGAGCTAGCTTATCTGACATTAATTTTTTCACATAAGCTTCACAACCCCAAATCTTAAGAAAAGACAAATTAGGTCTCTTACCAGTCCACATCTCATATGGTGTCTTTTCAACTGCTTTAGATGGTACACGGTTCAAAATGAATGCAGCTGTCTCCAAGGCATAACCCCAAAAAGATAAAGGAAGATCTACTTGACCCATCATAGATCGAACCATATCTAATAAAGTTCAATTTCTCCTTTCAGAAACACCATTCCATTGTGGAGTTCCTGGAGGAGTCAACTGTGAAACGATTCCACAATTTCTTAGATGTTGGTCAAATTCTTGGCTCAAATATTCACCACCTCGATCTTATCGAAGGGTTTTAATTGTCTTACCAAGTTGATTTTGTACTTCATTTTGAAAAGTTCTAAACATTTCAAAAGACTCATGCTTATGTTTCATTAGGTAGACATAGCCATACCTACTGAAATCATCAGTAAAAGTAATGAAATACTAAAATCCTCCCCTGGCACTAATGCTGATTGGGCCGCATACATCTGTATGTACCAAGCCCAATAAGTCATTAGCCCTTTCACTATGTCCAGCAAAAGGAGTCTTTGTCATCTTTACAAGCAAACAAGACTCGCAATTTTCAAATGATTCAAAATCAAATGAATCTAATAATCCATCTTGATGGAGTTTAGATACACGCTTCTCATTTATATGGCTAAGGCGACAATGCCATAAATATGCAGGGTTTAGTTCATTTGGCTTAGTTCTCTTTGAAGATATGTTATAAATATTACCGTCATTGGAATCATCACGGTTAAGGACATAAATGCCATTATAACTACTTGCAATACAATAAAGCAAGTCATTTTTATCAAAAATAGAACACTTCTTATTTTTAATTAAAAATGAATAACCTTCATCATCCAAAACAGACACTGAAATAAGATTCCTACTCATAGTAGGGACATAAAAGCAATTGTTTAAAACTAACCAAAGCCCATTGGGCAAGACAAGCTCATAGGTCCCTACAGCTATAGCAGCAACTCTTGCTCTGTTGCCAACGCGTAGGTCCACCTCGCCCTTCTTCAGCATCCTACTCCTTTTGAGCCCCTGTATATTTGTACAAATATGGGATCCACATCCAGTATCTAATACCCAGGAAGAAGAAGTAGATAAATTAATTTCTATAACATAAATACTTGAAGATGTAGTCGTACTACCCTTCAGCTTCTTCAACTCCTCCAAATAAACATCACAATTTCTTTTTCAATGCCCAGGCTTTTTGCAATGGAAACAAGTTCCTTCCTTAGGAACCTTTGCCTTGGGACCAGGTTTCGGTTTAGCTTGACCCTTTGCCCCTTTTGCACCCTTTGCACTTTTAGCCTTACCCTTGCCTTTAGCTTTCTTTTTCATTAGCTTGGTATTGACACTCAATACATGGGTAGGCTTCTTGATATTCCCCTCAGCAGTTTTGAGCATACCATGTAGCTCAGGAATGGATTTTTCCATATTATTCATATTGTAGTTCATGACGAACTGAGAAAAACTGCTAGGCAAAGAGTGTAGGATCAAATCCGTGGTGAGTTCCAAACTCAGGGGATATCCAAGTCTTGCAAGGTGATCTATATAGCCTTTCATCTTCAGAACATGAGCGCTAACAATTTCACCTTCAGACATCTTACAGTCAAAAAGTGCAACAGCGGTGTCGAACCTATCCTGCCTAGCCTGTTGTTGGAAAGCTTGTTTGAGATGGACACTCATCTCATAAGCTTCTAAGTGTTCCAGGTCTTTCTGAAGTCTTGGACACATAGTTGCCAACATTAGACATCCTCTGTCATTGGAATCTTCAACATGCTTCTTATACTTGTTCTTAACAGCAACAGAAGCATCAGCATGAGGGGGTTCAGGGACAGGGTTATCGAGCACGTAGGACTTCTTTTCTTGCTTGAGAACAATTCTCAAGTTTCGAAACTAGTCAACAAAATTAGTCCCATATTCTTTTAGTTTTTCCTTCTCAAGGATAGATCGCAACGATAAGGTGAAATTCTTATTAGCAGCCATTTATGATCTACAAAACATGCAAAGTAACACTTTATTAATAATGAGGTTAAAATTTATAAAACTCCCACTAAAACATAACCCTCAAAAGAAATATTTTAGTGAGCTAAGATCCATATTTGACTTAATTCTAAACTCAGCTTTGGCATGACGCTTAAAATTAAGTTATTTAGGTAGGTAACATCTTTACCAATTACATCTCATGTAACTCTTAGAATTTATGGAATAATGACATCATATATCATTGTATGTTAGATTCCATCTAATGCCTTGGGCCCAAAACAGTTTTGATAGCCCAATTAAGTCTAACCAATTTTAAACATATGAGTAGCACTATTACTCATCCTACGTAGCTAGGAATGTTTAAAGCACATTGCTTTGGCAATACCTACTTTAATACAATCCCAGTTTTAATAGGTGTTTAAGACATGGATGGCATCAAGACTTAAATTATTAATGAGGGTGGAACTTAGTTTATGTCTTGCATTGCATATCATTATATAGTAGCATCCTATATGCATATATAATATATCATCCACGCATCTCATACAAAATGATAAATATGTAAACGTGACATAGCATGGTCAAACTAAATATGATCGTCATGAGACCAGATGAAGATCATAAAGGAAACCCTATGTGAAAGACTTCCTATTACAACATTTGCAATGATACATATCTTCTTGTCTTGAGCCCGTCCCTCCATCTCCATGGAATCCACTCGTCCTTGGTGTGTGTCGCCATCACCATTTTGTAGCTTGATTCTTCATTTATTACAATAACAAAGAAAAACCTAACTACTTGTATAATAAAATACAATAAAAACTACAGCGACACGCATGCCATAATAACCCAAAACAAAAATATGACTAAGTCAATCACATAGGTCCTGAGGCCATGCTATGCACCATGCAAAGACATCAACAATTATAATATATCTTACATAAACATATCATAATAAATATATATTGACATTCTTAATGTCACGGTAACGAACTATAGGGCGTACGCATTGATAATTTTCTTTTTGAAACCCTAACACAGACGCGTCAATCATATTAACGATCTTACTGTTTTGAATACGTGTAAGCCCTTATAGAAGCACCGATCGAACCGAGAGTTATCATTCAAAACCCAAAACAGAATCATCAATCGAATTGATAATCTGCTGTTCGAAATCCGAAACAGAATCAATCTGCCATTCGAAATCCGAAAATAGAATCATCAATCGAATTGATAATCTGTCTGTTTTGAATATACATAACTCTTACAGAATCATTATCGGTTGTTCATATCGATATAAACATAATCGTTTTTGATCATCACATGAAAAACGAAAACTTTATATCACATATAACAATCTCGAATCATAACGTCTCATGAAAATGAATTGAAAACATCAATCCGCTCTCACCAGATGAGATTCGAATAGGGTTTTACACATAGCGTATGTTTATATCTAATATAAACAGAATCGGTTTTGATCATCACATGACAAACGAAAACCGCCGTATACAAATCATCTCATGAAAACGATTTGAAAAACACCATTCTTCTCTCATCATATGAAATCCGAGTTGGGGTTTTTGTACATATCATGCCATACGAAAAACAGTAAACATATAATCACATAAGCATGATATAATCGATTTAAACGAAATCAACAAGTGTCTCTGATACCACTGTTAGGAAATCAACCGAGATCACTGCCAAACGCGCAGCGGAAAACAAAAACTTGATCTCTGATTTCCTACCAAGGATCCATGTTGTTCGTTTAATTCGACAAAAGAAATCAAAAACTACCTCCGTTGATTCGAAGTCTGCAGATGGAAGAGGTGCGAAATCACGAACACCCTCTGTCGATATCCACACGAACGCTTCCGCCCGGAGTGCTAACTCTTCAAACGGTGCGGCTGAAGAACTCGTTTTTCTCAAAAACGATTCTAGGGTTTCGTTTTCAGTTCTTTCGTTTTTCTAATTGCTTGGTGTATGAGATACGCCAAGCTCCATACATATATATAGATATCAAAATCCAATTGTAGATCGGATTTGTTAACGCTATCAAAATCCGTACCGGATACGGATTCTGTTAGGATTAGATAAAACAAATCAAAATCCATATCAAATATGGATTCTCTGTTATTATCCGATGATATAAATATATACATAAAAAAACGATAATAATAATAATAATTAATATCCAATATTAATATTATTAATATTATTAATCTCAGCCATACGCATTCTTGTGTGTGACCCGATAGACCCATATTAATTGGCAGTTGACTAAATCTCTATTAAACCAACAAGTCGTAATTGGCCTCTAGCAAGGCATTACAACTACCCAATTAATACGAGTAAAGTCCAACTAGCCTAATAATAGTACATGCATTAATCCCTTTGTCACACGATATCTAGTTTGAACATAAGTCATGGTCAGCGTCATACTTATATAGTTCAAACATATGATTACTCGATCTCTAAGTAGACTGATAAAACAAATGATATTGATCACACTATCAATTCATTTGAGCACGGCCATGCATTTCACAGTCTCACTAATCGAGGGGCCCAAAGATATCTCTCTCAAAAGAGAGGGACAAATTCTATCTTGATTGTTCAATATCCTCTACATAATTTCTATCACATTCAATCATGACCTTTATTATTATCCAGTTACGGATAATGTTTGATCATGTCAAAATATAATAGTCTTTATGTTGGAAACTATGACAATCTCAAGTCAAAGGATTAAAACATGACTATCATGAGATTTACTTATGACGCTAATCCATGTAGCAATCTCATGATGGGTCTATCCAATACACTGTTCTCTAACAAGCATCTATGAGATTGATTCGTATCACCATACACATAATCATCTCATGATTATCAAATCAATACTCATACTGATTATAAATTATTTTATCTCCATAACAATAATGAATCAGGGACATATATCAAAATTGTGTAACATACTAACCAACAATAATGATAATAAAACCTCTTTTATTAATAATAAATGCATAACATAAATATCCAAATCATGGCCTAGGGCATATACACTAACAGATACATGTTACAACTCATGCCAAAACGTTCCATGTGTTGTGTTCGTAGAAAACCAAATTTTTGACTTTTGTCGATTACGCGATTTTTCTCCAATTAAATTCAAACTTTTTTCACATGTCATATATATTATGTCACACATAATGTACACAAAGTAAAGTAGATATTCATATCTAATGGCTGATTAAGATAGGCGCCGCATGTGCTTAAAGATTTGGATTTGAAATCTCCACAATTTGGCCTAAATTGTGGGTGATTTGTGTGTGCCAACATAGAATGATTTAGTGGCTGAATTTAACATGTGAGCCAAGAAAGTTTTGTCTATTTTTGAGTTATATGGTCTGGCCAATCTTTATATGGCAAGTACGTGATACGTTGGCGAAGTTTCTGTAGTCACCCAATAAGGCAATTTTTGGTTTATAACTTTTAACATGTCGTTATAATTTTGTCATTACCATGACTTATATCATATGATATACGACCTGAATATAATCATAAATATGAGGTGTATATAGTGGTGTGACGTTGACGTATGTTTGTAACATATGTAATGTGTCGGTAGTACGTCGTAATATGTGTGTATTGTGCCTTTTTTAAAAAAATCTGAATATATATATGTAGGCGTGTGAGAGGAATAGGAGGGAGACTTTCCATTTCTAAATTTGTTGCCATAAAGCTTTGTCCAAATATATCTCCATTTAATGAACTAGTTAGTTTATTAACTTAAGTACTTCACTTAATGAACTAGTTTAGATCATTAATTGTGGCACCTAAAAATAGTTCAAAGATTTGCCATATGATGTAAGCTTTAATGCTTCATGGCTTGTTAGTACGGAAACATTATATATAAACCACATGAGGCATGTGTATCACAAACACGTGTCAAGTAATAATTTTGTCATGCATTTCGTAGACTCGTACTATTTAAACCATGCATTTGTAAATCATTCAAACACTTTTTCTCAACATATCATAGGACAACATTCATAACTTATCTCGTAAAGCTTCGAATGTTTCTTGACTTAGGGGTTTAGTAAAGATGTCAGCTACTTGATGATCAGTTCTTACGTGGTCTATGGTTACATTTCCATCTTAGAAATGGTCTCGTAAGAAATGGTACCTAATTTCTATGTGTTTGGCTTTAAAATGAAGTACCGGATTCCATGAAAGATTGATTGCACTTGTGCTATCGCAGAAAATTAGAATCTTATTCATTATAATGCCAAAATCACTAAGTTGTTGTTTTAGCCAGAGTATTTGTGTGAGACAAAGACTTAAGGCTATATATTCTGTTTCGGTGGTCGAAAGGGCTACACTAGCTGGTTTCTTAGAAAACCAAGAGATTAGGTTGGTTTATATTAATTGACATGTTCCGCTAGTAGATTTTCTATCTATCTTACAATCACCGTAATCAGCATCACTACAGGCTTGTAACTCTAATTTGGAATTGCTATCATATCAAAGTCCTAAATCAGGTGTATATTTAATATATCTAAATATCTTTTTCACTGCATTATAGTGGGACAATTTAGGACAAGATTGAAACCTAGAACACATGCACACACCAAATATTATGTCCGACCTTGATGCGGTTAAATACAACAATAGCACGACCATCGACCTATATAGTGTGTCATCAAAAGGTTTTCCATTTTCATCCTTGTCTAACTTGGTACTTACACTCATAGGGGTAGGTGTAGGTTTCAACTCTTCAAATCTAAATTTATTAATCATGTCATTGATATACTTAATTTGACTAATATGGATTCCTTGAGGAGTTTGTTTTATTTATAATCCTAAAAAATAGTTGAGTTCTCCTGCCATAGACATTTTAAACTCAGATTTCATACAATCTTCAAAGTCTTTTACTAAGGTAGGATTGGTTGAACCAAATATTATGCCATCTACATAGACTTGTACTAGTAGTAGATCACTTCCTTTCCTTTTCAGAAATAATGTATTATCTATGGTTCCTCTCCTATAATTATTTGCATGGAGAAACATCGTAAATCTATCATAACAAGCTCTTGGAGCTTGTTTTAAACAATATAAAGCTTTCTTTAGGTTGTATACATGGTTAGGATGTTTTAAGTCTTCAAAATCCAGGTGTTGTTTTACAAAAACTTCTTCTTGTATAAACTCGTTTAAGAAGACGCTTTTAACATCCATTTGAAATAGTTTGATATTACTTAAACTAGCATTGTCTAATAGTAATCTAATGGCTTCTAGTCATGCAGTGGGTGCAAATGTCTCGTCATAATCTATGCCCTCTTGTTGATTATAACCTTGTGCGATTAGCCTACCTTTATTACATACTATATCTCCTTGTTCATTCATCTTATTTCTAAACACCCGCTTAGTACCTATTATTATTTTATTTTCTTGTTTTGGTACTAAATCTCATACATCATTCCTAGTAAATTGGTTCAGTTCTTCATGCCTAACATTCACCCAAAAAGTACCACCCAAAGCCTCTTTAACACTTTTGGGTTCTAAGTAAGAAACTAATGCATGCCGCCCGGTAAAATCAACTATGTTGATATTTCTCCGAGTTTTTATTCCTTGATTCAAATCTCTTATGATCAATTCACTGAGATGTTTATGCTTGTCTTTAATGTGCCACCAGTTACTAGGTTGACTAGGTTCACTCTTTTCTTCTACAAATAGCTCATTTGTATGTATATTTTCATATTCTATTGTGACATCTTTCAAATTTGACTCTTCTATTTGAAGATCCTCCCATTCAATATCCACAAAAGGTTCACGTTCAGGGGGAGTTAGATCTAGAGGATCGGTTTTGGGTTCTAAGGAAAAATCATCATCTTTGTGAAAAATTCATGATTGGAATCATACTTCTTTTTGATTTTATCATTTGTTTCAAAATAAGTATTTTCATTGAATTTCACATGAATATATTCAATGATCTTTCTAGATGTAGGATTATAACATCTATATGATTTTGAGTTGGTTGAATATCCAACAAAAATACATTCAATTGATTTTGATTCAAATTTTATCTAGATTATCCTTAGTGTTTAGCACAAAACATTTACAATCAAAAACACATAAATAATCAATTTTTGGCAATCTATTATTTATAAGATGTTTTATTCAATTTCTTTCTTATGGATAACCTATTTATAATGTAGCCTGTGCAATTTACTGCTTCGGCCCATAAAAATTTGGGAACATGATTTTCGCATAGCATAGTTCTTGCCATTTCTTGTATGGTTCTATTTTTACGTTCTACAACTTCATTTAGTTGTGGTGTTCTAGATGGTGACAATTCATGTTTTATTCCATTTAGTTCACAAAATTTAATTACATCCTTGTTCTTAAATTCTCCACCTCTATCACTTCTACTTCTTTTAACACTTTCTTCGTATATATTTTCAAGTTGTTTTTATAAGTTTCTCAATTTCTAATGAAGCATCATCTTTATGTGTTAAAAACAATGTCCACGTATACCGTGAGTAATCATAGACTAAACACATTCACCTAGACTTTTTGTCCTACTTGGACCAAATAAGTCTATGTGTAGCAGTTCTAATATGTGATTAATACTCACTTCATGTTTTGGCTTTAATGTTTCTTTACTATATTTACCCTTAATACAATTTACATAGTTGAAAATTATTGAATTCAAGCATAGAATCAACCTCTTATAAGGTCCTTTCTAAGCAATTTTTCAATTGTAGAAATGCCTATATAGCCTAATCGTCTATGCCATAGGTTTGCATCTAAGACATGTTATACTAAGCGCTTAAGTTTAGCATCTAACATGTTTTTTTAATGATAAGGTGTATACTTTCCATATCTACTTCCTTTTAACACAATTCTTCCTTCATTATTGGTTATATCACATGAAGCAGGAAAGAAAGAAACATGGTAACCACAATCAATTAGTTGCAAAATACTTAACAAATTGTAAGATAAATTTCTTACTAGAAGGACATTGCTGATTTAAAATGTATCCGGGTCTCCAACCATTCCTTTCCAACAATTCTACCTTGGTTGTTGTCACCAAATGTCACCTTTCCTCCGTTCTTTACTTCTTTCAATTCGGTGAATAGTTTGGGGTTACCCGTCATATGCCTCGAACATCCACTATGAAAAAGCCACTTGGTTTTAGATCACTTTGCTTTATCTTCTTTTTATCTCCTTTCTTGCAATTTCCTACACAGACGATAAGATTCAGGTACCTTTTATTTGGATCCTTGAATGTTAGGGGCACCATCCTTGTTTATATACCCTTTGGGTATCCAAACTTGGATGTACCTTTTGACACATTTTTAGCATTATTGTAGGTTAAATAAAGAGGATTAATATGTACGTGGTCATTCCACCTAAATGGAGGTGTATGCATATACTTGTTATATATTTGGCTAAATTCATTATTTACTGGCTGATTTTGATAAGTAAAGTAAGGCATTTGAACTTGATTCTTAAATGGCACCTTGTATGGATAATCATAAGATATAGATGCATTTTTATAAGCCTTATAAGGAGGATATACAGGCTGATTTATGTTTTGATATTTCATTTTCATGGTCATGCATTTTTGCTTTTAACCCCCTATGTTCATTTTTTAGGATTTGTTCACTTTTTCTATACGGCTTAATTTTATCTTTCAAAGAGTCAATAGTATTTGAAGACTCTTGTTTAAAAGACTCTAATTGATTGGAAAATGCTAAGTTAGACGTCTTCAACTTGTCATTTTGTTCAATTGTTTTCTTTTTCTCTTTTGATAATCTTTTACAATGAGCATGCATTTTCATGAATTCATCATACATTTCATCGAAAGTCATCTCAGTATCAGAATCAAAACTGGAAATAAAAGTTACCTCGTTTGAAACAAAGCACAATTGAGCTTCCTCATTCTCCGAGTGCTTGGATTCTGAATCTAAAGAATCACTCCATGTGCTTGCTTTGAGTGCATGTTTCCCTTTCTTTGCTTGAGCCACCTTTGGCCTTCTCCTTGAACCTTGGTTGATTTAGCGTTCTTACTCGGATAGTCGTAAGATATATGACATTTTTGTCTGCACTCATAACATTTAAGTTCTTTATCATAACATCTATTATTTTCATTCATATTTGTTTTTATGTTATTAGATTGTAGGGTAGAAGACGAAGGTTTTGACATATTCGATTTAGTAGACATTTTCTAAAAAATTTCCTAAGTTTTCTAGCAACCATTATTATATCATCATCTAATTTGTTATCACTACTTGTTGAGCAAGCTTCAGTTACTTGTAACAGCTGATTTGAACTAAAAGCCATATCCTTACCGGATTGTTTTGATGACTCAGCTTTTCGTTGATTTAGCTTAGCCTCATAAACTTTTAGTGAGCTGATTAGTTCATAAATTTTGTGATGCTCTTAGTTTCTTTTATTGCCTTGACTTTAGGACCCCACTTCGCGGGTAGACTCCTAAGCACTTTTTGCACCTTCTCTTTGTTAGTGAAGGATTTTTCTAAAGACTCAAGTGCATTAAACACATTAGTGAGCCTTAAGACTATGCATTTGTTTTGCAACATTTTAAAGCATTCAAATTCAGTCATAAGCATGTTGATTTTAGACTCTTCTACACCAGTAGTGTCTTCGTGTTTTAACTCTAGAGATTTCCACATTTCATATGCACTATTACAATTTGAAACATATCATGCTTCTGACTTACTAAGACCATTAAGTAATAGTTGCATTGCCTTATCCTCTTTTTATCTTCATTAGTCCATTCACTTTTATATTTTTTTGTTTCTTGAGTTATTCCATTAGCTTGTACAATCTTCATTAGAATGTACGACACATCTTCAACTATAGATCACAAATCACTGTCTATAGCCATTAAGAATAGCCCCATCCTAAGTTTCCAATGAAAAAAACTATTCTCATCAAATAATGGAGGGCGCTGAGTAGACATACCATCTAACTCACCTTTAGGAAGGATCAATGCCATAGTGAATAGATAGAGTACCTTTGATTTGAACAAGAAAGCTCCAATGTACTCTTGCTTCTAACTTTGTCTTCTTAGAGTGGTGTTGACCTTGACTAAGATACCAGTTGTTGGACCATAACACCTGTAATAAACACCACTAGAGAGGGGGGGGGGGTTAAATAGTGTTTAGTGGAAATTATACTATCAAAAAATTCTTTTCAAAACTCCCCTCAAAACTGATTATGTAAATTTCCAATAACTATACCTGTTTTTCAAAATGGTGAAACTCTCATTACACAACTCCAAAAATCACAAAACTTTTCAGAAATAAACTTCAAGATGTTTTCTAACTCATGTAAAAATTTAAGAAAAATCCAAAGTCATATGACTCTTCAACAAAGTAAAAACTTTAAGCTGCACAGATTTTTTCAGAACAGAACAGAAAAGTTATCCAACTTTAAAGAGCTATAACTTCTTGTATACTTATTCGAAATTTGTGTTCTTTATGTCAAACAAAGCTTAGGAAGTCTAGTTTATGCTTTCAAAAAGCATTGAATAATTATCATAGCCAAATAATACAGAATTACAAAACTTTATAGAAATTAGTTTTGCTGACGGATTTATGCAACTAACTTTCAATGACTGTTAGACTAACATTTATTAGCTCAAATCAAGTGATTATTATTGAAAATGAAAGCTAACAGTCTAAAGTTGGTTGACACCAAAAATCAGGATTTCAGAAAATGTTTTTCTATTTTTTCTGAATTTTTGAACTTCAGTGCAGAAACTGTGAAAACAGGCAGAAAAGTAAAAAAGACAAGAACGCTAAGAATTTATCCTGGTTCGATCAACGTGACCTACTCATGTCCCAAGGTATACCTTTACTTGGATTTTCACTATGGTATGAACACCTTACAACTTTCAAAGTACTTGATTCTTGGGTTATACACCAACCCTAATCAAGACTTGATCACATCACCTTACTAGCACAAGAATGTAATCACCTCACCACCTATTGATGTAGCATTATAGAATGACTAATCAATTACAACTTTTAAGAGTACAAGAGGTGTATATACAACACAATAACAATCAAAATCGTCTATAACATCAGCTGCAAGAACAAGAATAGAGAATGGAGAAGAGAAAGAATAAGAGAAGAAAATAGCTTCAAGTGTTGTGACTTCCTTCTTCAACTCATCTTCTATTAATAGGTGTGAGCTGCCTTTTGTGGATTAGTTTGCCCACATGTCACATTCCATATCATCAATCTCACTTGTTTTCATTTGATTGGAAGACCACCTCACCACCTTGCTTAGTTGGCATCTTCAAGACATGTGATTGGACCATTTTGAATGCTGAAATTTCTGCAGGAATTGTTATAAAATTTTAAGTGGTTTGGATGAGCACTTCTTTCTCCGCCATCTTCTCAACCTCTTCAAAAACTTGGTTGTCATATAGGCTGACCAAATCTGTAAGATTCAAGCCAAAAAAACCGAAATTTATGCCACATATGGTGCCAAGTATGCAACTCCTTGCCAATATGTTACCTTGTAGTGTTTTGGTTGGTCCATGTGATGTAGTATTGCTCATATGTAAAAATCTGATTTGTCCACCTCGCGTATACATATATGAACGCATTTAATGTTCAAAAATGAGTAGAAAATCAGAAAATAATAACTGAATAATAATGAAAATCAGCGGCATAGTAAATATCACCAAGGATCAAAACTACTTCCCCTTTTTCTCCGTCAAGTGTGGCTGATTATTTCTCACCCTTTTGATCAATATTCATACGAAAATAATAAGAGAAAAGTCCTAAAATATTTGTATGATAACACCTTTATGATCATATAATGTGACAAAATAAACGTCACAATGAAATTCACCAGAGAAAACCGAAAACCATAAAATATATGGTTAATATAGATATAAAGTCAATGAATCACCAAGAATAATATGAAGATCATGAATATGATATAAGAGACATCTGTAGGGAAATCATTTTAGCATTACACATAAAATGAATATGTGTAAATGACCAAAATGACCTTGAGCACGAAAATGACCAAAATATCTTTCAGCGCCAAACATGTCAAAAAGGATGTAAAGATATTCCAACTTTGTACTTTCATTCATATGAACATTCCCCATGTTAGGAAATCAACCGAAATCACTGCAGAACGCGCAGCGGAAAACAAAAACTTGATCTCCGATTTCCTACCAAGGATCCATGTTGTTCGTTTAATTCGATGAAAGAAACTCGAAAATTACCTTTGTAGATCCGAATTACGCAGATGAAGCAGGTGCAAAAATACGATCACCCTCTGTCGGTATCCACACGAACGCTTTCGGCCGGAGTGCTAGCTCTTCAAACGGCGCGGCTGAAGAACTCGGTTTTTCACAAAAACGGCTCTAGGGTTTCTTTGATGAATCTGCGTATTTTTCGTGTGTAGTGTATACGAGATACACAAATATATATACACATACGTAGACATCAAAATCTAAGTCCTAATCGGATTAGTTAATGCCAATCAAAATCCATATCAGATACGGATTCTATCAGGATATTCAAAATCCATATCATATATGGATTCTCTCGTTATTATCCGATAAATACACATATATATATATAATCAC